>CM052655.1:117389611-117446562 GCA_028533165.1 Leontopithecus rosalia
TTTCTGCTTCTGCAGCACTGCTTGGAAATTTCTAACCCACTCCCTGTCTTGCCTTCAGGCAGGAGGTGCAGGTCATCCTGCTTGCAAGACCTCCACAAACCCAACAGCACCTGCTCACGGGGCACATTAGAACCACAGGCCATCAGTTTCACAAGGCGCAATTGGGAAGTGTCTCAGCATGAACAAAGTTGCTTATCATTCTACAGACAGTGACTTTTCCTGAACAATGTAACTGCCTGAGGGCCTTTTTAAAACACACATCTCATCCCGACACCCCTGCTTCAAGCCTTGCAGCCCCTCAGCCCAGCAGTTCACTGCTGTTGCAAGTACAGCCCCAAGTTCAGTCAGACTCCCTCACATACCCGTACATGCAGTTCTTTCTGTCTGCACGGCCCTCCTCCCCAGGCATAATCCATTTAACCCCCACCCTGCTTGCTTAAGACTCAGTTAAAACATCATCTCTTCTGGAAGTCTTTCCTGCCCCCAGCCTTTCCAGGGTGAACTGGAAGTCTTCTCTGTCTGCTGCAGCTCTATCCTGCCTTCTGCTGCCTTGCTGGTCTCAACCACAAGACCAGGGGCTCCATGAGGATAAGGTCCCATATGCTTCTCCCCATCTACCTCATGCAGCCTGGCAACTCTGTCTGAAATATCTTTGTTGAATATGTGAATGAATGAATAAATGAATCAATGAAAAAATGAACTCACCTATAGAAGAAAACCCCCATGGAAGTCAGAAGCAATTTGCTAAAAATACAAATAGATACCAAAAAGCAACTTTATAATACCAGAGGATTCCAGTCTGCACACCATGGAATAGAGGAAGCCACAGCTAAAAAGGTATCACCGGGCAAAACTGATCAAATTTCTCTCTTTCCCCTGCACCCCTCGCCCTGCACCTGTGACCTTGACTGTTTCATAGGCTTCATTCATGGGTTCCCAGTTCCCCATTGCTGGGCATCAAACTTACTCAAGGTACTTGGGGTCTCCCAGGAACTTAAAGGTTAGAGCCCTGATCACTCACACACTCCTGCCTCTTCAGATATTGGATTAAATTGGAGGCGTCAGAACCCAGTATTGGCTCTGAAATCAGGCCCACATTCTATCCCCTGAGAGTCTGTGGTTCTGTGGTCATTTTGCTCCACATTCCTGGACTCACTGAATATATGTCTGTGGTTTCCTCTAGACAGAAGAACACAACACAGAAAACAAACAAACCAAGAAATGTCTTCATCAGTCACTGCCCTCAGGAAGCTGACAGTCTACAGATGAACACGGACAGGTAAACAGAAACAAGCTGGAAAAATAGAAGTGTGGACAAGAGGGCAGGGAGAGCAGAAGGACTCACTCCAGCTGGGAAACTGCAGGAAGGAAGTGTGTCGCATGAGCTAGCTGTGCGGCCCGTGGGGAAGGAGGAGAACAGTAGGCAGAAGAACAGGAGCCAGTGGGAGTTTCCATGTGGCTCAGGGTCGGGCAGCGAGGGCTGAGATCGAAAAGGCATCTGCAAAGGGCCACGTGGACACAGGCTTCGGGTGGCCATCCACAAGAAGCAGAATTTCATGTTTAACCGCTTCGTGAAGCAACCTAGAAGGAATTGAATGGTTAGCCAACCTGAATGCCATTCAGTACCAGCAATGTGTTAGTGCCAAATAATCAACACTACCCTGAAGAGTTACCAGAATGATGATAAGGAATTCCATGCACAGTCAGAGCCTCACGGGAGAGCACTTGTGATAAGCCTTGGGCTGGCGCTTATTTCTTGGTACAAGCACTCACCATTTCAAAACTCACATTTCAAAACGGAAAACCATCTTTTGAGGTCCTACACTTCAGAAGTAAAGGGAATTGTGACTCCAGCTTTAAGGTTTTACTATATTCCCTGTAATTATCATTATCCCCTGTATAAATACACACAGACCACGAAATAATTTTCACATTGAAATGAATTTTTAAGGGAGTGTTTCAGGTAAAATGACATAATCTTCACATCTTTAAGCCTACGACCTTTTGTGTGTTTGATTTTCCAATTCCAAACCTCTCTCTTAGTGAATTGCTAAATTGTCTCCGTAAAGGGATTTTAAAACGTAGCTTCGAAAACTATCAGCTAAGTCATCTCAAATATCTGTTTTATATCTGAACATACATTTGATGGGTCTTTTTTCCTCCTAAATCAACCCCTGTTTAAATGAAGAGTCCAGACGAATTGACATGGAGTTTACTGAATTTACTCCTGCTGGAGTCAGACGTGATGGTAACAGATGGATGAACACACATTTTGGAATTCCTTGCTGAATACTTTTTTTTTTTTGCTGCACACAGAAGAAACAGCAACATTAGATATACAATAAGAACAGGCATTGCATAAGTTATTCCAACATTTGAGATTCAACAGAAACAAAAATGCATTTTGAACATTTCAGAACATTCAATCCAACATAGGATTTACTTCAACTGATCCAAACAGTTTTGAAGAATTCCTTGCCATCTAAGGGACTTTGTTACTGACAAAATAACTTTCCTAAAGATCTGTTTGGTCAGTTGTAGAAAGTTCACAGAAAGGGAGAGCATTGCTTTTAAAAAGGTAAACTCCAAAAGAGTTCAGACAGATTTCCTATCAACGTGCCTTCCACCAAACTTTTCAAAGGTGAAGGCTATGGCCTGGCACTGAGGTCCAGACAGAACCTCTTCTGAGATGGCTTCAGAGCATTGGAGTACTTGGTCCTGTGGGGCTGGTCGGGGAAACTAACTTAAGGGTCTAAGTGGCAAATGCACAGGCAAGAACTTCACCAGGCCCAGATCCAAGTGGGATGGGGGATGCTGGTTAGAGGAGAGCATTATGAAGGCGAGGTTCCTAGAAATTAACAAGACCCCTATGCCTGCTTTGAGAACATTCTCCTTAGCAGTGACTCCTTGCTTCCTGACTTAGACCCAGGTCCTTCTCAGCTGAGGGGGTATCTCCATCTTCAGTATTAATGAGCAGACTTCTTCAACAACCTAGCAACACAGCAATGCATTCAGATTCAGGGACAAGTTCCAAGATCAGGAGCACCCATGGAGGACGCCTCCTTTCTGCCCCCACCCCAGTTTTCTGGCTGCCTGTCTTTATGGCAGAGATGGTACTCATGGCCAGAACTACAAGTGTGACATGGATGTCTCCTACATCCAGGAGCAGAGCAGGGCAGAATTTGGGCTTACTACATAGGTAAGCAATCTTTTTTCTTAGCCTCGGTTTCCTTGTCTGTGAAACAGAAATAATAACAACTTCTGGAGAGGGCTTTAATGAGCAACTGATGAGCAGAAATGTAGGAAAATTGACTATAAATTATAAAACACTACGGAGATGCAAATTCTCATGATTATTTATAAGGACCCAAGGGTTGGCCCAAGACATATTTTTTCCGCAACTCAGTTCTTCCATCTCTTCTTTAGGACACCTCATCTCCCCCTAAATGCTCCCTTTGCTGGGATACAGCCTTCCCTGCTGGTCTCAAAATTAGCCCATCCTCTTAACACTTCCCCTTGAGAATTTTAATTCCTTTAATCCAATGAAATAAGAAGTTCAGGCCATCATCTTCAAAGAATAGGAATAAAAGTTGGGGACCAAAATTATACCCACTGGGATTGCTTCTGTAGAAATGCTTTGGAATTCCTTTTCATGCCCTATTAAATAATTAAAATGTTTCTTTTCTGCATTCAATGTTAGTTATTTAAATCCTAGTCCTAAGCTCCATTAGCAACCTTATTAGCACAAAACTTTCTTTGCCAGTTGGATTAGTTTTATAGATTTTTGCATAGAAGGAATGTACGCAGACAAATACAAGTGCGTGGCTGTGGTTAACATCCTGCAGTCCTAGGAAATAGGTTGAATTTAAGCAGACACGATCAATCTCACTCCACTTAATAGCTTATTAGCTTAATTAATGTCCTCCATTTGTGTTAGGAGCTGTTAGCACATCAAAATCTTTTGGTAGACTCTAGGAGATTTAAGTTGCATCCCACCCTACAATCCCATCCAAGAATGGATGCTCAACATTTACTACTTGAAATTTCATAGTTAGGGAGAAAAACAGAGTCACAAAATCTCAGGACCAGAAGAGAATCGAATATGTAAAACCACAGGGGCCAAGCAGTAAATCTGATTTTGGCCATTCCTTCAGCCTCTCTCTCAGGCCATACTCACTCAGGCTTACTGGTCAGAGGGGTGTAAGGGTGGGACCCCTCCACAGTCCTGGCGCCTGCACATCAGCAGGACTTTTCCTCTGTAAGGTTCTGCATCCTCCTTCCCTTCCACAGGTGATGCATGGCCCCTACTGAGCTTCCACACACTACCCATCATCTCTCAGTCACCTTCCTGGAGAGCCCAACACACTCCCTCTAACATAAACCTGGAGATTGAGGGAACCGTAGTGAAAGTCTAGTGTCAAGATCAGCATCAGGTAAGGAGAGAAAGCAGCAGAGGGCTCGAGAAGCCCACCTTCCAGAGTCAGTTAGGATGAGGTGAGGGGTGTGGCTATGCGTGTGTAACTCCCTGCCATGGGGGCCAGGACAAACCACCAACCATGAGGAGGGTTCCCAAGACTGGGAGGCGGGGATTGTCTGGAGGCTGCTGTAGTGGGATTTGAGGGTTGGGAACACTACAGGTCCTCGTCAGAGGCAAGAGAACACCTGGGTCTTTATGGGCCAGGCCAGGAAATTATGGCCAAACACACTGAGTGGCCGAGGAGACTCAGCACGGAGCTTATGCCGCCTGAGTGCTGTCTTACGAAGGCAGTTCTTGGCTGCACAAAACTCCCAACAGCCTGGAGCTGGACTGATGCCTCAAAGAAAGAGGCCCAGGCTTTGTTCTCTACCCGAGGAGCCCTTGCCAGGGAGGCACCCCTCCCTTCTCCTCCCGCTGGGTCTTATTAGCCACTCTCGGTGGTGTCTTGCTCAGGGCACTGTCGTAGAAGTGGGGCTCTAAGTGCTCTTCATTTCAAGTAACATTAGCTCCCATGTCTCTGCTTAGCTGAAGCTCCATTCTTTCCAATTACACAGAGGCCGTCCGCATGGGAGGAGGTGACTGCCTTTGGAGCAAAAGGCACTGAGAATATTTATTTTTATTTTTATTTATTTATTTATTTATTTATTTATTTATTTATTTTTTGAGACGGAGTTTCGCTCTTGTTACCCAGGCTGGAGTGCAATGGTGCGATCTCGGCTCACCGCAACCTCCGCCTCTTGGGTTCAGGCAATTCTCCCGCCTCAGCCTCCCGAGTAGCTGGGATTACAGGCACGCGCCACCATGCCCAGCTAATTTTTTGTATTTTTAGTAGAGACGGGGTTTCACCATGTTGACCAGGATGGTCTCAATCTCTTGACCTCGTGATCCACCCGCCTCGGCCTCCCAAAGTGCTGGGATTACAGGCGTGAGCCACCGCGCCCGGCCAAAGGCACTGAGAATATAAGGAGAAGAAATTGCTATTGGCTAGTATGCCTTTGTTAGAGTGAAAGGAAAAGGTGGATTGGGCAATTCTCCTGACACCTTTCAACACATTCCTTTCCTTTATTTAAACAGGGATGATGCCCTCATGTCACTGGGGGGATACTGAATGCTGGGTCTGGCAGAGACAGTGGGGGGGCAGCATAGGCTGGCAGGGAGGCCAGGGATGGTGGAGCACAAGAGGCCAAGGCTGGAAGGGCTGGCCAGGTGGTAGGCAGATGAGGCCAGGGCTGGAGGTCTGGTCAGGCAGTAAGCCTGGTGAGGGCAGGGTGCAGGTGCAACCCCAAGGGGCCCAGCAACCTCAAGCCAGCTGCATGCTGGGTGGAGGGAGAAGTCCCGGGAAAATGGCTTGGAAGTCTTCAGAAGTATATGTTTCCACTTGGCGACTCAGGAGGCAGAATGGGGCTGGGGGAAGGAGACAAGCAGGGAGGGGACTAGCGCCAGATCAGAGGGAGGGAGCCAAAGGCCACCCAGAGAGGGGCTGGGTGCAGAGCATGGGGCCAGGGTGCAGCGGACCCTGTGCCACCCTGCCCAGGTGTCTGTTTACTGTGCCGTCTTCCAGGAGTGCTGTGGGCCCATGAAGAACTGCCTCTGCCTCAGAGGGCTGCTTTAATCAAGGCCACAGCTTTATTGGGCTGACTCCCACCCACAGACTGGTCCCAGCGGTGTAAGGGTAGGACAACTCCACAGTCCTGGCACCTGCATATCGGCAGGACTTTCCTTCTGTCCAGTCCTGCTCCTGCCCTCCCTTCCACAGGCGTTCCTCACGCTACCCATCGTCTCTCCTGAACCTCCACACAGCACGTCATCTCTCAGTTGGCTTCCTGGAGAGCCCGAACCTTGACAGATGAGAAGGAGAAAGTGCGTTTTAATAAGTGCTCTGCAGTTCCCTGCTCAGCACTCCCTGCTTTCTTCCTCAGGTACTTCCCAGCAACTTTATAAATTGGCAGCTTTGGATCCTGTTACTAATAAGGGAGCCACTGGGGCTCCAACTGCCCGACTCCTCTCCTTGGGACCAAAACCAGCTCAGTACAGGCTTCAGACTCTCCCTAGAAACTCCCAGGGATCATCTGCCATCTACCCAGACTATGGAGGCACCAGGAATGATACTGGTCTTCATTTGTGGTCTCTCCATCAGAGAGGCCTGAGACCTGTGTCCCAGGAACCAGGACCGCATGGATCATATGAATCCCTGAGCTGCCCTGGTAAGCAATCCCGCTCCGTGGAAAAGAACAGGCTGCCCCAGGGACTGCACAGGAAATGATCACAGGGCCCTGAGCTCTGCCGGGGACTGCTGTTTCCCAGAGTGCTTACTTCTCTCATAGACTCAAGGCAGGTAACAAAACCCGTGGTTTCCAGAGAAGGAAAGTGAGGCTGTCAGAGAGGAGCGGCCTCCTCACTTACCTGGTGATGCCCCGCAGGGATGTGAGATCCCCACACACTCACCCTTTCCACCATATCTGATATCTGTTTGCAAGCTTTGCAGCCTTCAGAATACCCTGTTCATCTGTTCATCCAGTGGGCAAATTACCCTGACCATATCCCTGTGCACCCATTTTAGGAAACCCCAGGCCACTTGGGAGACACGCCAATGTCACACGTGGGCTGCCACGTGTGCTCCTAGTTGGGTGCCCTGAACTTTGTCTTGCACCTGCAGGCTTGGGCATCGACTCTTACAGCATGGAGGGGCTTACACAGAGGTGGAGGGCAGAGAGGGAAAGCCACTACAGACTTGCCTGTGGTCAGTGGGTCATCTAGAATAATAGCCAATATTCACGGAGTCCTTGACTATGCCCCAGGTACCTTCCCCTCAGTAACTCTGTAATATAAGTGTTACTCTTCTCTCACTTTACAGAGAGGGTATCTGGAGTCAGAGGGGCTAAGTCATGGGTCAGCACCCCTCAGTGAAGAGGTAGCAGGTGAGGGTCCCACCCCACTTTCATCTGCCTCGAGCTGGGGATCTGAATCGCCAGCTTGCCTTCATCTGTCCTGCCTTTATCCATCCTGCTTCCTATCCTCTCTCTCTCTCTTTCCCAGCTTCTCCTCTTCTTTCCTTTCTTCCTCTTTTTATCTCATTTTCTTTATAAAGAGAATCTACCAGGTACGAGGGAAATCATGAAACTGCAGACAGCTCAGTGGTTGTATTGCATTTTTTTTTCTGTATCTAGATGGATCTTTTCTTAAATATAAGTGTGAGAAAAATTACAGGAATGAAGCTATTCCCTGAGAGTTTATTATTTTTTTAAAAAAAAAAAAGAAAGAAAATAACCTTTGTGCTATCAGGGCTGCTAAGTAAATGATAGTTTTAACATAATGAAATATTATTCAGTGCTTAAAGTAATGGTCGTGATGTGTCGATGGTGGTTTTCCTAGGGTTATGAATGTCTAGCAGAGTTTAATTTTTTTCTCGAATGTTTTGTGTTTTTCTAATTTTCCTACAACAAGCATGTAGTAAGTTAATAAACAGAAAAGAAAAACAAACCTAAAATGTAATGATTATGAAGCTTATGTGGGAACTCACGGAAAAAAAGTGCTTATAAGAGTAGTGTTTCTGGGATTTATGGAGCAGAATGTCATCAGATAAGGTAAACTCCTGGCCGTCAAGCAGGCTGAACTCCGAAGAAGGGCAGAGTGGCACGTAGGGAGAAATTCAGACTAAAATTAGTCAGCTAGAGTTAACAAAGAGTAGGGGCAGGGGGCAGCTGGAGAAAAAAAAATAGTCAAAGTAGAGAATTACTTACTCTCTAAAGGACTGTGGGATAGAGAGAGAGATTACTTTGCTATTTAAAGGTGGAGACTCCAGGAAGGAAGAAGCCAAGGGCCTGTTGAAAGTCAGGAGCTGTAATAGGAAACAGCAGCCTGTGCTGAGATCCATTGGCTGACTATAACGAGCCTTTGGAGTATACTTCGCCTTCTCTGGAGTGGACCAGCAGCCCCAGTTTCACCTCACAGCCTAAGGTGCCATCAGAAAATATTATCCAATAAAGAAGTTGCTATTTCCAGAACATTCCAGCAAGGCTTCTGCAGCTATGGTGGCAGGTGTTCCACTATCCCCAGCCACACTCCTGGGGGTAGGCCAAGAAGCCACTGCACATGTTCAGGGACATGCTAGCTAAGAACATCCTAGATACTAGATACCATTGACCTCGAATATTCTCTCTGCAAAATGCTTTCTTTTTGAAATGTCCTCATGTGTGGCTTTCAAGAAGGGGCTGTATTGCTTAAGCGCAGTGAGCACATCACATCTTCATGGGGAGCAGAGATGGGCATGACTGCAGCTTTCTCCTGCAGAACTCCCGAGGTGCTCTCAACTGCTGCTGCACGAAGTCATGCCCCGGCTCCTCTGGCACTCACTCCATCCTCTCAGTCACACTGTCTTTCTGTACTCATTTCCTTTGAGGTTTCCTTCCTGCAGGAAGCCTTGTAGACCCTCCAGCCGTGGGCATCTTGTGTATGCCCAACATCCCTGCTCTTCCCACTGGCAAAGCCCTTGTCATGCAGCACTGCTCCATCTGCTTGCAGACCCCCTTACCACCACCCCCTTGTAGGCCACAGTGCCTTGAGGGCAGGTTCACAGTGGTCTTCTTCAAGCACTCAACACAAGGCGTGGTCCAAAGTAGATGCCAAGTAAGTAAATTAAAAACTGAATGAATGAATGAATGAATGAATGAACAGCATGCATTTTTTCCTGTAAGGTATTTTAAGATTAGTACACTATTACCTAAAATGAATACAAGCTCATTTTACAATGGTTGGGAAAGTGTGCAGGACAGCATTCAGTTAACTCTGTTACATTGTATTTTGCTCCTTCTTACAGGCCTCTGAACTCACTAAAGAAAGGTCCTTTTTCCAGTTATTTTTGCATCCTCCCAGTGTCTAAGGTCTCAATGCATTTTTGTGGCCTGAACAAATGAATCAATGAATGTGTGAATGTCACTGTTCCAGTTCCTTCCTGTGAAAAGCTTGATGTTCTAAGGAACTTCAATGTAAAGTATCAGAAAAGAATGTCACCTTTCAACAAATGGTGAACAATTCTGAAAAAAAAAAAGTGGCCTTGAAGGGACAAGGAAGTACCTTCCAGCATGACGAGGCATTACTGAAGCTAGTGTTTGCCTGAAATGCACGCTTTTACTAGGGATCTCAAACTCATCTAAGCAGACCAGGGAGTGAGCTGGAATTCTGGGAATGAAAGTCAACCCCTGCAGTGCACAAGAGAGCACCTCACAGTCTCTGACAAATATCTTCGCATCCATGGGAAACTGGTCTCCATGTGGGAATAATATTAGGCAAAACCTCTTATTTAAAGATCAGCCGCATCTCCAAAGTGATGGGCTAGTGCCCACTGAAGCTGAGTGATCCTGGACAAGTTCCTTAAAGCCCTAAGACTCAGTTTCCACGTTGATACAATTAGGAGAGTGGAAACAGCAGTGTCTGCTTTGTGCATAAGACAATGAAGACAAAGCCAGCAAAGGCCCTGGCAGTTAGGAATGAGTCACCTTATTCAAATGCTTGAACTGGTTTGACTCTTACATGGCAATAGCAGTGTTCTAACATCAGTACAGGCCAAGCATTGAGCAGATTCTTTACTTGCTTTATAATAAATTTTTGCAACAGCGCTATATGGCAACTATTATTATTCCCTCTTTACAGAAGAGAAAACCAAGGTGCTGAGGGTTCAGAAATTCACCAAGTTTACAAAACAGGCAGTGGCTGGCCTGGAAATTAAACCCAGATGAAGCCGCTGCTCTGTGACCACATAGCTAATGGCAGGGTGAAGCTGAGACACTGGGTTTAGCTGAGGCAGAAGCTTGGAGACCGTGCCTATCCGCTCAGAACCGGGTGTTCCACTGCAAAAACATGATAATTGTAATAAAATGGTTGGTAATTGTGGCTTGTAAGGTACATATTCAACAGCATTCAGTGAACTAGAATACAAATATAATAAGCCTTTAAGAAGCTCTAAGCCTAGCCTGGAAGGTGGGGCGTGGTAATAACTAGGTAGGAGGCAGAAAGTACAAAGCACATGTTGGGAGCTAGAGCTGGAAAGGTGAGCAGGGTTTCAAATGAGGTTAAGACAGGGGATTTGAAGAGATGGGCTGCAGCAGCCTGACTGAGGATCCAGGTCAGAGCTGGAGGAGATGGTAGCTGGGGTGAGAGAGAGGGTGCTGAAGAAGCGAGGTGGGGCTAGGGGAGAAAGCCCTTTGAAAAGTTAGCTGAAGCACTTGGACTCTGTGTTAAAGGTGATGGAGATCCCCAACAGAACCTAGAACTCCGCTGGCCCTGGGAGGAGTTGCTGGAGACGGCATATATCAGCATGCCATGCAGAATCGCATGCAGTCTTCTTGAGCTAAGCCTCCTGCTGAGGGGGAGACTCGGGGAAGGAGGAAGCCAAGGGCCTGTTGAAAGTCAGGAGCTGTAAGAGGAGACAACAGCCTGTGCCGAGATCCATCTGCTGATTATAATGAGCCTCTGAAGTACACCTCGCCTTCTCTGGAGTGGGCTCCAACGCCCCAGTGTCTCGTACACTGTGTTATCTGAGACTATTTTGGGAAATCACATTTGCAACCCCATGAGCTGCTGAGCAACCTGCTGCATGAGCAGCCACAGCCGCAAAACATGGCTAGGCCTGGAGGCCAGAGGTCACTCAGGCTGTCCTAGCCTGTGCAGCCCAACAGGAAAGTCTCTCTGCAGGCACTCTTTCAGTCATTCAGGCATCTGTGCCTGGGCTCAGTCATGCATCTACACACTTTTTTTTTTTTTTGAGATGGAGTTTCGCTCTTGTTACCCAGGCTGGAGTGCAATGGCGTGATCTCGGCTCACCGCAACCTCCACCTCCTGGGTTCAGGCAATTCTCCTGCCTCAGCCTCCTGAGTAGCTGGGATTACAGGCACGTGCCACCGTGCCCAGCTAATTTTTTGTATTTTTAGTAGAGACGGGGTTTCACCATGTTGAGCAGGATGGTCTTGATCTCTTGACCTCATGATCCAAAGTGCTGGGATTACAGGCGCGAGCCACCGCGCCCGGCCTGCATTTACACACTCTTATTTACTCATGCATCCATGCTTTCAGAGTGCCTTCCCTGGATCAGCTGTTCATCGCCATGCACTTCTTCACACCTTTACTCATGTGCTCACTTTCCTTCAGCCAGCACTCATCCCTCAGAACAGGTCTTGCAAAACTTTGTCTTCATAGGGAAAGTTTCATTGTAGAGAAACACGTCATTTAATGGACAAAAATCACCACATCTCCTCCTTGTCTCATTCAGGCCAAACGATAGTTTAAAGCACAAACTACTAAAAAATTGCCATTCACTCCCATTTCTTGCTTGTCTGACTTCAAGTTGTTTCTCCCCATCCTAGAGGAAGGTAAAGTGGAAGGAGTCAGACCCCATAGGACTCCACACACTGTATTTTGAGGGCCTGTAGTGTGCATATGTGAGAGAGGGGCAGCAGAAGGAAGGAAATTGGAGTCTTGCTCCCCACACAGGCACAGGACCATGAGCAGCGAAAATGATGTTCTAATTTCTGAGGATCTCCGTTTTCTTTAGCTTTCACTCATTTATTTGAACTTACTTATTGGATGCCCACTAAGATCTGTGCAATCTTTGGGTAGTAAGTGAGATGCAATTCTTGCCTCAAGGAGAGCTCAGAGTAAGGAAGTGAGGCAGAAAAACATCCTCAAGTCCCCAGGAGCTACCTGGCTTTTTGAGGATATTAAAATGAGCCACCTAGAAATGGGAGAATGAAAAATGAGCACCTCCAATTCCGGCTACTTAGTGCGGGAGCTGGGCTCTCCCAGAGAGAGGGTTCTGTGGTTGAGGTGTATTATCCTGTGGCCGGTAGACTGCAGGGTCCCATTATTTGCAGGTGGCTGTAAACGGGACTGCACACGTGGTCTGGCACATGCCTTATCCTTTGGGTTTTGTGGTCACATGAAGAGCCAAGTTTCTCCCAGAATTCACCCTGCCCCTTAATCTTCCTCCAAGGTACCTGCTCTGGAAACGCTGACTGTTGGAAAAGCTGCAGGGCTGTTACTGTCTAGGTTACTTAGATATGGTGGGCAGTGAGTAGCACACATTTTTAAAGTGCTCAGAAAGCCTTCCTTTCAAAAAGACACATACTTTTTTGGCCAGAAAAGTCTGAATTTGAGTGATGATCATTATTTCCTAGTCATGTGCCATGGAATTAGTGGTTTCATTTCTCTAAATCTCAGCTTCTTAATCTATAGGAAGTGGTGATAGGACCACCCAAAAGGCAACACCGTTGTGGGAATTCAGTGAGATAGTGCATAGATAATGCCTGTAATACAGAAGGTTCTGGAAAACATGAGTTCCTTCTGGTCACCTTTCCTAACAATGAGTAACTCAAACTTGACACAGAAGCTCTAAGTTCCTATTTTCTCCCACCAAATAAAATACCAAATATTGATTCCAGTGCCATCAGACCCTGGAAAGATTCTTCTTGGTTCAATGATGTTTGCTCCATCCTCATATCCGACCCCATGGTTCAGCCACACCATTTTCTTACTGCTGAAGGATATATTTCAGGTCCACTGTCACCCACCTATTACTTCTTCAGCTTCAACGCCTGTAAGTTTTCACCTTCAACATGAGCCAGCCACATAAAACTGGTCAGTTTCCTTAATGCACAGCTACTCAGATTTCAGCATAAGTACTGCTACCCCCACCACCATCTCACTGTGCCCTACATGGATCACCCCACTCCATGCTCCTCCCTATCTGGACAATAAGTTCCTATAGTCCATACCTAACTCAAAGATTCACTCAGCATAACCTATTGCATTTATTTCTGTCTCTCTTATGCCAGGAAGTTCCTTGATAATTACCACTGTGTTATTGAATGTCTTTCACTTCCTGGAAACTGGAGATGCATGTGGTACATTGCAGATATTCAATACTTTCACATGAATGAATTAATGAAAACCTTCCAATCTTTCTTTCTAACAAGTGTCTTATTGTGATTCCAATGGCCACCATGTTTTTTGTCCTTAAAATTCTGTTCTGATTTAGTTCACATGCCGTCATCTAATTTAGTCTGTTCAGATCACATGCCATGATCTGATTTAGTCTACCAAACTGTTCTTAATTTCTTTATGTTTGCATCAAAAATTGCTTAAAATTAGATACATATCTTCCAATACCCTAGAGGAAAGCAAGTAAGTGAAGAATACTAAGCCAATATAATAAACACATTTTTTAAAAAATAAAACAATGAATGGAAATTGAGAGAATTGGTGAGTATAACAAAACCAATAATTGTAATAAATGTGAATGGGTCAAATCCCCCTATGAAAAGACAGAGGTTTTCTGATTGGGCTTTAAACAAAGGAAAATGTAAGAAAAATTCATCTATGTTATGTTTTTAAGACATGTCCCTAATACAAAATGATAGGGAAAGCCTAAAAACATACAGATGGAAAAAGAGAAATCTGCAAGTGCTTAAATATCAAACAACATAGAATCCAACTCAAAAATATTAAATAGGACAAAAAGGGATTTAAATATTACTAAACATTACACTACATCAAGAAGAATATTCACACATCCAGTAACAAAACTCCCAACTACATAAAACAAAACCTGTTGGAGAGGCAAAAAAAAAAACTCTACGAAATACACATTATAATAGAGGATTTTAACACATTTCTCCCAGATCAAATGTCACATCAAGCAAACAAAAAATAAACATGAGTACAGAAACATTGAATACACCACTAATATGCAGTTCCAAACAGAAAATACAAACCTTTTCAAATTACACTGACAGAGACAACGGAATTGAATATGGATAATGTGTCAAATAAAATATCAATCTATTCACAAAAATGGAAAATAGGAAGAAAAATATCTGACTGTAATATTTTTATAAATAAGAACAGGAAAAGCAAACTAAAATTTTTCACATTGAATTGAAAAATTATTACTCTACATATGTTTTGAGTAACAGAAGATATTAAAACAGAAAAAATACATTTTATAAATAAAATGAAAAAAACTACATAATTCCTTAGAGATATGGCCAAGGAAATATAAAGATAAAATTTCTAGTCATAACTGCATTTATTAGAAATTGAAAAATGGAAAATAATGAATTGAGATTTCAACTTAAAATGCTAAAAATACAATAAAATTAAACAAATTAGAATGAAACAAATTTAAAGGCAGAGATGTCTTATATAGGGGACAAAAAAATAAGGGTATAATTAATAGAGTTCAAAGCAAATTTTTTGAAAATATCAATAAAATAGTTGAAAGTCTTGTCAAGAATCAGATGATAGTTTTTAAGTGACATTATATACAAATTTATTGCCTATAAATTCTAAAAGCTTAAGCAATTGATAATTATTAAAAATATATGAATTTCAAAATTAATGTAAGCAACATATTTAAAAACTTCTGTTCATCAAAAGACATTAAGGAAATGAACAGCCAAGCCATGGGCTGGGAGAACATTCCCTACAGTACATAATATTTCTGCAATATCTGTATCTGCATCTACAATAGAAAAAAAAATTCTAAAATCCAATAATCCAATCCATGCGCCAACAGGCACATGAAAAATTATTCAACATCACTAACCAGCACAGAAATACAAATAAAACCATGATGAGGCACCATTACATGCCCATGAGAATAGTAACGTTCAAAGTTTACAACACAAATATTGGTGAAGATGTGGAGCAAACAGAATGCTCATACATTGGTGGTAAGAGGGTAAAATGGTGCATGACTTTGGAAAGCTGTTTGGCACTTAATAAATTAATCATTTGCCACCTTTCTCGGTCAGTTCATGGTTAGCACAGGCTGATTTAACAAATCACCATAGATAGGGTGGCTTAAACAACTGACATTTATTTCTCACAATTCTGGTGGTTGGAAAGTCCAAGATCAAGGTGCCAACCTACTCATGACCACCTACTTTCTGGTTTGCAATAACCATCTTTCTTCCTGTCTCTTCTTGCAAAGGCACTAATCCATTCATGAGGGTTCCACCTTTATGACCTGATTATGTCCCAAAAGCCCTACCTCTAAGTGCCGTGACATTGGGAAACAGGGCATCAATATAAGCACACCTCATTCTATTGCACTTCACTGTACTGAGTATCACAGATATTGTGTTTTCCACAAATTGAAAGAGTGTGGCAACCCTGCATTGAGCAAGTCCATCTGAGTCATTTTTCCAACAGCATGTGCTCACTTTGTGTCACATTTTGGTAATTCTCACAATATTTCAAGCTTTATTATTATATCTGTTACAGTGATCTGTTATTAATCATCTTGGATATTATGATTGTAATTGTTTTAGAGGTGCCATAAACCACATTCATACAAGACAATGAAATTAATCAATAAATATTGTGTGTGTTCCGAGTGTTCCACTGGCTCACAATTCTCCCATTTCTCTCCGTCTTTCCTTGCACCTCCCTACTTACTGAGATACAAAAATACTGAATTCATGCCAATTAATAACCTTACAATACCTTGTAAGTGTTTAAGTGAAAAGCAGATTTATTTACCTCTTACTTAAAGTCCAAGGTTAGAGATGATTAAACTTAGTGAGGAAAGCATGTCAAAAGTTAAGGTAGGCTGAGAGTTAGGTCTTTTGCACCAGTTAGCCAAATTATGAATGCAAATAAAAAGTTTTTGAAGGAAATTAAAAGTGCTATTCCAGTGAACACATGAATGAATGATATGAAAGCAAATTAGCTTATTAGTGGTCTGTACAAAAAAATCAAACCAGCCACAACATTTCCTCAAGCCAAAGGCTAATCCAGAGCAAGGTTCTATCTTTCTTTAATTCCATGAAGGTTGAGATACATGAGAATACTGCAGAAGAAAAGCTGGAAACCAGCATAGGTTCGTACATGAGGTTAAAGAAAGAAGCCATCTCCAAAACATAAAAACACAAGGTAAAGCAGCAAGTGCTGGTGTAGAAGCTGCAGCGAGTTACCCAGATGTAGTTAAAATCACTGATAAAGGTGGTTGCACTAGACAACAGATTTTCACTGTAGATGAAGCAGTGTCATATTGGAAGAAGATACCATCTAAGACTGTCATTGTTAGAGAGGAAAGACCATGCCTGGTTTCAAAACCTCAAAGAACAGGCTAATTCTTATTAGGGTCTACTGCAGCTGGTGATGTTAAGTTAAAGCCAGTGCTCATTTCTTATTCTAAAAACTCTAACACCCTTAAGAATTATGCTAAACCCAATCCTTGATAATTATCACTATGTCTTATTGAATGTATTTCACTTCATGGAACCTGGAGATGCATGCGGTACATTGCAGATATTCAATAAATATTTTCATCTGAATGAGTTAATTAAAAAAAAAAAGCTAATAGTTTTTCTTGCTAACAAGTGTCTTATTGTGATTCCAGTGGACCAAGAAGAATCTTTTCAGGGCCTGATGACATTGGAATCAATAATCAAATGGAACAACAAATGACAGCACATATGTTTACAGCATGGTATATTGAATATTTTAAGCCCATAATTGAGACCTACTGCAGGTCTCAAAAAAAACAAACTACCACTGCCATTGACAAGGCGTCTGGTCACCAAGATCTCTGATGAAGATGTACAAGGAGGTAAATGAGCCACCACACCCAGCCTGAATGCTGTTTCCATGCCTGCTAACACACCATCGGTTCTGCAGCCCATGGACCAAGGAATAATTTTAACTTTCAAATTTATTATTCAAGAAATACACTTTATAAAGCTATAGCTGCCATAGATAGTGATTCCCCTGATGGAATCAGAGCAAAGTAAATTGAAAGTCTTCTGGAATGCATTCACCATTTTAGATAACATTAAGAACATTCATGATTCTGGGAAGACTTCAAAATATCAAAATAAACAGGCATTTGGAAAGAGTTGATTTCAATCTTAATGGCTGGGGTTGAGGGGTTCAAGATTCCATTGAGAGAAGTGACTGTATATGTGATGGAAAGAGCAAGAGAACTTGAATTAGAAGTGACTGAATTACTGCGATCTCATGCTAAAACTTGAACAGGCGAGAAGTTGCTTCTTAAGAATGAGCAAAGCAAGTTATTTCTTGAGATGGAATCTACTCATGGTGAAAATGTTGTGAACATTGTTGAAATGACAACAAAGAATTTAGAATTTTATACAAACTTAATCAATAATGCAGTGACAGGGTTTGAGGACATCTACTCCAATTTTGAAAGAAGTTCTACTGTGGGTAAAACACTATCAGAGTAAACTGCATGCCACCGAGACATCTTTTGTGAGACAAAGAATCCATCAATGTGGTAAACTTCACTGTTGTCTTAAGAAATTGCTACAGCCACCCCAAGCTTCAGTGGCCACCACCCTGATTAGTCAGCAGCCATCAACAACAAGGCAAGACCCTCCATCAGTAAATAGTAAATATATTATGACTCACTGAAGAAGTCTCAGAAAATTGTTAGCATTTTTTTAGAAATATGGTTTTTTAAATTAAGGTTTATATATTGTATTTTTAGACATAATGCTATCATACACTTAGAAGACTACAGCATAGTGTAAACATAGCTTTTATATACACTGTGAAGCCAAAACATCTGTGCAACTCACTTTATTGTGATAGTCACTTTATTGCAGCGGTCTGGAACCGAACCTGCAATATCTCTGAGGTATGTCTGCATGTGAGTTTTTGGAAAACACAGCATTCAGTCCGTGGCACCACCCAATAACTGAGCCATTCCACTTGTAGGTATTTACCCAACAGAAGCTCACAAAATGACTTGTCTTTTTTATTCATAACAGCCGCACATTATAAAGAACCAGTTTTGAAAATGTCCATCCACGGAAGAACAGATAAATTATACTATGTTCATACAATGGCTTATGACTTAGCAACGAAAATATTAACTACTGACACATAAGAAGATCGTGAATCTCTAGATTATTATACTGGTTGAAAGAATCAATGTATAAAAGAACACATACATTATGAGTCCATTTATGTGAAACTATCCATCAACCAAAGGTAATCAATGGCAAAAGAAATGACGACAGTGGTTGCAGGGCTGGAGGCAGTTGGCAGAATTTCACTGTGAAGGTAACATCATGGAGCTTTCTGGGGTGACAAGAATATTCAAAATTTTGATAACGGTGTGAGTTATACAGGTGTATAAATTTGTCAAAACACACAGCACTTTACACTTAAAATCTGTGCATTTTTCTGCATGTAATTATACACCAACTAAAAAACACTTATTAATGCCTTACTTCTCAGTGTTGTTAAAAGATTAAAAAGAGATTCTGCCTGTAAACTAGTTATAGTCAAGGTGTTTGGTAGTTAGCACATACCCAATAAATTAGATCTTTTACACACTAGAATGCTGGTTAAACAAACATAAACAAATTGCTGTAGGCTACCTATAGTAATGATCATTTTTCAGCAAGGTGTTCTGCACTACACAACATGCTAAAGTCAAAACCTAACTGCTGGAGAATTTAGACTCAGCTGGCAGACGAGGCCCTGTAAACGACCTCCCCGTGACCTCTGAGTCCCAGGTGGAGACCAGGTGAGCAGCCTGTGGGACTGGTTTAATTCAATTGTCCAAGTTTTTCACTTTGTTTCTGAGGGAATTTGTGCAATTCGAGTCCTGATGTAGCTCCATATTTTTTGTTTGTACCTGGTTGATAATGTGCATCCGACATTTCTTCATTTTGCAGTATCTGAGAACCAGGGAGATTTTCATTAATCCTTTTCTGCCTTCATGTCTAAAAGCTAAAAGACATTTTAATGAGAAGGCAGCAGTGGCAGCAGCGGCAGCAGCAAAACAAAACAAAAAAATCAGTAATAAAATAAATAACAAAATAAAATTGGTGGGTCTCATAAGCAGCCCCACAGATGGAAGCATTCAGCTCAATGAAATAAAAGATGAATTTATTGGAGTAATGTAAATAGAGAGAAAATGAGGCACTTGCATGTAGCTCAAACCCACTATGAATAGATGAGTAATGTCGGAGTGTCAGACCTGCGGCCGTAAACTCCGGGCGCCAACAATGGTCATGCCCGATTTAATGAAAAAACAAATGAAATGCTACATATTACTGTTTGCTTCCCCCGTCAAATGAGTTGTCTGAATATTTTATTCAGTAAGGAGTGCTGTATATATGAAAGATAATTAAATGCTGTATAAAGGAAGTGGGTTACATGGAGTGATGCTGGGGCGCTGTGAATGTCAGGAAGGAGCTAGGGAAACCTGGCCTTCTCCAGTGTGATTATAATTATGATGGGTGACTTGGAGCAAGAGCTTCCCACGTGCCTAGCACTGGGCTGATTAAACCATCAAGGATAAGATTCAATTGCAGGCATGTGGTGAGCACTAAGAGGCACATGAAAATAGAGACTAGCCCTTGGAGACATCATAGTCTCAATGGAAAAGTAAGACAAGACAAAGCTTTGTGCATTGCAGGTGCCCCAAATGCATATTGAATGAATATAAAAGGTGATCGAATAAATATGTAATGGCCCAAAATGAGATTATCATGTACCCCAGGGTCACACTCTGTACTTGGGACAAACCGCTTCTCTCTGCTTGGGGGAGCTGTTTAGACAGAACAGAAAGAGGACACACCTTCTCCACCTCAACACTATCGACAGTTTGGATAATTCTGTATCAAGGGGGACTGACCTGCACACTGTAGGTTGTCTAGCAGCATGTCTGGCCTCTACTTACCAGACACCTGCAGCAACCCCTCCCAAGCCCTCTCCAACAATGTGGCAAACAAAAATGTCTCCAGATATTGGCCAATATTTCCTGGGTGTGAAAGTGTCTCCTGGCTGAGGAACACTAAGTTATATGGATTTAGAATTTAGTCCAGATTCCGTCACCTTCTAGCCTTTTGATGTTGGGCAAGTCACTTTACTTTCCTTCAACCTCAATGTCCTCATCCGTATGATGGATATAGTTCTGTCCATATGAGTATGGTAAATTGTTTGATTCTTTCTCTGACTCCAAACCTTTGGTCATGTGATTTGCTTTGCCCAAGTCAAGTCAACAAGCTGTCACATCCTGTTGTTTACACTGCCTCTCTTGTGTGTCTGTCATTCATCACCACGACAAGAATAAGTCCTGACATGCCTGCTGATCTAAGAAGAATGAAAATCATCTGGAGAAGACCCAGACCTACACAACTGCAGCCAGGAGAAGAGCTACCCAAGTCTACCTGCAGAGAAATGAAAATCATTGCTGTTTTACACCACTGAAGATCAGGATAACTTGTTATACAGCATTATTTTGACAACAGCTGACTGATACAATAACTCTATACAGATCTAGGTATATATCAGATGACCAACACATGTTAGCTGCCTTGTTCCCTCCTAACTTATACTTCTTTCCAATATGATTGTTTCTGGTTTCTTTCTGGCTGCAAGTACGGTCCAGCATTAACACAAGAACGTCTCCTCCATCATTCGGAGGATAATTAAGACAATGAAAATAACAGCAACTAGAACACTACAAATAAAAGCTAGACATTTATTTTTCTACCTCCTATAAGGCAATTATAGCTTGGCATGCACTAATTTCTGAAAACAAGGCTTAATTAACATTGTGTTCAAGCATTTAAACCAGGTGCATGTTAGAAGAGTGTTACTACATCTTATTCATTCATTCGGTGTGTTCCGTCTATGCTTAGGGTCCCATTTGGAAACCAAGAGCAAATAAAATGTGCAGAATCAGTTCAGTCAAAGCAAGGGACTTGGTGAACCATTGCTTCAATCCTACAGATGTCCAAATGTGAGCCTTCCTTTTCTCCTGGATTTCTGAAGAGCTCCATGGCTCTGTCTTTTGCAGTATACCACCCCTGGAGGAAATTCGTGTTTCAGCACTGTTGTGGCAGGATTTTTGGTAATGAAGCCTGGTTGCCATGACTCTCCAACTGACAGTCCTGGACAATTTTCCAGTAGATGTGGCTACGGGATGTGTGTGAGGCTCCATTCATGCATCAATCACTTATGGGGACCTTGTGTAGGATGAAAACTATAGTCTCTGGAGATAGTCTCTGGTGAATCATGCACTGTTTCTACCTTCAGGATATCATGGGTCCATGGGAAGCAAGCCCCCAAAATTACAACACAGCATAAAAATGTATTAAAGATGTCCACATTCTAATCCCTGGAACCTGTGAATATGGTACCTTCCATAGCAAAGTGGACTTCACAGATATGATCAAGTTAAAGATCTTGAGATGAAGAGACTATCTTGCATTATCTGAGTGGGCCCAATATAATCGTAAAGTTTATTTCCCTTATAAGAGGGATACAGGAAAGGGTCAGAGTCAGAGAAAGAGACAGGACAACAGAGATGGAGATGGCAGGGATGCAACCATGAGCCAAGGATCACAGGCATCCCCTGAAAACTAGAAAAGGCAAGAAACAGAAGCTCCCTAGAGCTTCCAGAAGGAGTACAGCCCTCCTGACCCCTTGGTTTTAGCCCACAAAGCTCATTTTAAACTTCTGACCTCCAGAACCAAGAATAAATCTGTGTTGCTTTAAACCACAGTGTTGATGGTAATTGGTTACAGCAGTTACAGAAAACTGATTCAGAGGGAGAGTACATGGTGAGATTCTAACCTATTCTGGAAGGATCAAGGAGGACTTCTGGGAGCAGATGATGAGAAAGCTGGAGAACAGGAAGGACAGAGCCAAAAAACGAGATAGAGAAAAGGCATTGCTTGCAGTGGGACTGATATGGATGAAAGCCCGAAGAAGAAAAAAATAATTTTTAAAACCTGATTTGTTGTAACTGCTCAGGATTTAGCATGTGAAGGATGCTCAGTGTTTACTGAATTACTTTACTTAAACATGCATATACATGTGTAACTCATACATGTCAGAATGCACACAGAACAGAGCAATGCTAAATGCAAGGGAAGAGGCCAGGAAAGTCCTAATGGGGAATTAATATTGGAACTGAACCTTAGAGAATGAGGAGGAACTTAAGAAGCTGGACCTTTATCCCATAGATAATGGGAAAATTTGAAAGGTTTTTTTAAAAGGTATGACCATGTAGAAATGTAGGTCATATTGGATCCTCAATACGGCATGAAGACTAGAGGAAGGCAGTACCGAAGGCAGGTGAACAGCTAAGTGGCTACTGTGATAATCTAGGTAAGAAAGGCAAAGACGTTTTCTTCCCGCCAAGGACAGATCTGCCTCTATGCTACTGTGCATTCACCAGTTCCTACATTCAAGAGTGTGGCTTGTTATGTGGTGGCCTCTATGTCGTGGGCTCTTTCCAACTGCCCCCCCTCCACACCCTCACACCCTGTGTTCCATGCCTTGGGGAGCTGAGAAGGCATTCCTTGTGTAATGAATTAGCGATCTTGCTATATTATAAATCTGTTTCCTTTTCTGTCTACCCAACTATGTTTCATCCTTCTTGATAGCCAAGAATCCTAACATTCCTAAATAACAATTGTAATAGCCACCATTCATTGAACACTTTCTATTTTCCAGGGACTGAACGAGACTGTAAGCTACAAGTGAGTAAGAGCTGTCTCTGTGGTGTTACGTGTTTAATCCCTGGTCCCTGGCATGGTGCCGCATTAGGGAAAAATCTCTAGCCTTCAAGAAGAGCTATGTTTCTGACAGGAAGGTGATGAGACCTTCAGGACACAGCCTGCACTTCAACCTCATCCTGGATCTCCAGAAAATACATGTCATGTTTGATGCTGCACAGCCAGCGAGATATTTTAATTCAAATTGTGCCGGCAGTCAACTACATGTGTTAGTGGGGGCAGGCCAGTCTATACTTTGGTTACAAATGAATCCCCAAATCTCACTGGCTTAATCCAACTAAGGTTACTCTCTCACTCATGTTACATGTCCAATACAATCTTGGAGATGTTATGGGCTGAATATGTGTTATGGGCTGAATTGTGGTTCAGAAAAAGATATGTCAAAGTCCTAATCCCTGTATCTGTGAATATGACCTTATTTGGAAATAAGGTCTTTGCAGATGTAATCAGGTTAAGATGAGATCAGTAGGGTGAGCCCTAATCCAGTATGGTGGGTATCTTTATAAGAAAAGGAGCATGTCATGTGATAACAACGGCAGAGGTTGAAGCAATGCAGCTGCAAGCCCAGGAATAGGAAGGTTGAAGAACATCAGAAGCTAGGAATAGGCAAGGAAGGATTCTACCCAAAGTCTCAGAGGGAGCATGGTCCTGTTGACACATTGACTTCAGACTTCTAACTTCCAGAACTGTCAGAGAAAAAATTTATTTTGTTTAAAGCCACCTAGTTTGTGGCACTTTATTATGGCTGCCCTATGAAACTAACAAAGCAGAAGACGCTAATACAGCTTTGTTCCACGCAGTGACTCAGGGACCCAGGCTGACTAAGACTCATCCTTATTGCAACCATACTATCTAGAACAGGTGACACTCCAGGCCCCTGCTGATAGGGACCAAGAGATAGAGAGTGCTCACTTTCTCTCACAAGCCCATTTGTGAGAACTCAGGTGCATGTCCCCAACCCAATTATAAGGAATGCTGTGAAACTCAAGAAGATGCATAGAAACTGGAAGAACACTGATGGTCACCTCCATAGTGTTAAGTAAATATTTGTAGAATAATTAAACACATCTCCATTCCTTTTAAACCTCCCAATGACCCTAATGTGATTGGGCTCTGCTACCTTCCCTACGTTATGAAAGAGGAAACGAAGGCACAGGGACATTAAGTGACTGCTCCACTATAACACAGCAAGTGGGGGCAAGGCCAGGATTCAAATACAGGAGAATCAGCTCTAAAGTCTGTGTTCTGTCCTCTCAGTAAACAAGTCCTGAAGGAATGAAAATAGAGTCCTTCCCAGCAAATAACCTTGTATTACATCACTTAAAGGTGTTTCCAGGCTAATGGTTTAACTGTTTCAAAGTGTAGAGAGTTTCCCTCCAATTAAGATGCACTTTGTGCATAAAGCCCCCCTCTGTATACTCAAGAGATGGTCTTCTCGCCACCACCTGAATTTAAAGCAGGCCATTTGGCACACCTCCATTTTATCGCCATTAACCAAGTCATTTTGCAGGGGAAACAAATCTCTAGGCTTCAAGAAGAGCTATATTTCTGACTGGAAGGTGATGAGACCTTCAGGTCACAGCCTGCACTTCGGCCTCATCCTGGATCTCGAGAAAGTACATGTCATGTTTGATGCTGCTCACCTGGCGAGATATTTTAATTCAAATTGTGCCAGCCGAGTTGGACATCTCCTGGTCGGTGAAGACCTGTCATCGAAATCTGACAGAGTTGCTGCCTTGCCAGCTCTTTTTGACTTGACAAAAGAGCGCTGGTCTGGTGGAAGCTGCAGAAACCAGGTTTGCAACTTAATGCTGATTTTGCCCAGAAGTAATTAGTTCATTAACTGTGAGCACACAAGCTCATTAAAGGGGGAGGTGGATGATGCAAATCAGTGGCCTGTGTAAGTTCATCAAAAATTAGAAGGAGCTGGAAAAGATCTGGCTCAAACCTGCTCAACACCTTCATTAACCAAAGAGGCTTCTGAAACTCCAGGAGTCCTGGGGGTTAGCAGAACTGAAGGCACCATCTACACTAGAAGGCAGGAAAGTGGGTGGCTGGAGAGAGGGATGGTGGAATCTGTTATTGATAAGTGCTTTTGACGGTGCAGCCCTCACACTCCTACTCTCAGTATCTAGCATAATGCTCATAGGTGTGACCTCCATGTGTTTTACATATAAGAAGAGCGGCTTGGAGGCTGTTTATCATTTGCCAAACATCTCAGTCAGTCAACGGCAGAATGGAATCAGGACCGTACCTTTTATGAACCATGAAACCAGTGCTTTTTCTACTACACCAATAAATTAACAAGCCCAATTTGCAGATTTACCATCACATGATCAGCTCTGGTCTTTTAATCATCTAATCTCATCACACATTTGGAAGCATTCCTGGTCAGTGCTATATTGAGCCACAGTTTGCAAATGTTTATTTACAGGGGATTAATTAACTTTGCTGTTTGCAAGTCCTGAACCAAGGGAAAATTGGCTTTCTTTCAGAGTAGGTACGGTGACATTCCAAGGGTCCTCATCCTCATGTTCAAAATGTGAAAATCCTTCTAGGCCAAAACCTGAAGAAAATATGGCACGTGTTGTGACAAGCAAAGAGGATGGCCTGGGAGACTCAGAGAACTCGGGCTGGCACTGTGTTTTCAAGTCCCTGCCTGTCACTGAAGGGCCACAGATCCCTGGGAGAGACCCGTTATTTCTCCAGGCTCCAGTTCTCTCCATTTAAAAACAAGACACAAAACACTATCTGAAGTCCTGTTTGGCTCTGAGAGTCTCTAAAAACAAGTCAGGGAGGCTGACTTGATTCATTATCCACAGCATGAATCCAGGATGGAGAGAAGGCTCTTGGTGAAAGATCAAGGCTCATGTCAAGGGGTCAGGAAAAGGGGCCTCGGAATTCCTGGCCCCTGGCCCATCCACACCCACATCAGAGGAGAGACTCTAAGAGAAAAGGAGAGTAGAGCTGCCCTGCAAAGATGATAGTGGTACCTGTAGTTTCATTCCAGGATGGTGCGAGGGCAGTGGGTGAGACTGCCTGGAAAGAAAGTCTCTGTCTTCCATGAGAATGGAAGTTTTTCCAGTGCCTAAGAGGCCTGGAGTATCCAGGGAAGAGTTTGGATGAGGCAAGAGACGCAAAGAAAACTCTGATAAAGGGACAGATAAAATTCTGGTGCCAAGTGCAATCAAACGATTAACTTCCAACCTGCAGCACATGTGGAATGGAACATTCATTCCCTCTTTCAGCCACTCATCCATCGTCCATTCATCTATTCATGCATCCATTCATTCATTCAACACCTGCCCCTATGTAAGTCTGTGCTAAGCCCAGGACATACGGTGCTGAGTGAGAATAAGCAGCCCCTCCGTCATGCGAAGTCCAGTGAAGCGGGGCAGAGTCCTTTCTTTAGGGAGCACTGCCAACAAATGACAAATTCAAGTGCTGATCATGAGGTCAGTTGAGAATGGAGTGAGACTCTTTCAGCATCAGGGAAAATAAAATTCTAATCTCCTCCCTCCACCCTCTGACTGAGGCATATTAAAATGCCTATGAACTTGCAGAACTGAAACCTTACACTTGGTTTCTCCCCTTTTCAGCAAAATAGGTTGGTGCAAAAGTAATTGCGGTTTCAGGCAGAGAATTTTAAATCATTGCAACTAGGCTCTAGCACATCTTTATTAATAAAAAAATAGGCACCATTATAATCAACACTTTTTTGACAATGAGAAATAAGTTTGTTTTTTCCTGTAGAGTAAAAATCTTGCTTTGGGATTTAATAAACTCTGGGAAAGCATTTTCTGCATCCTGCTGGTTGTGGAAGCATTTTCCCTGCAGAAGGCTGTCAAGATGCTTGAAGAAGTGGTAGTCAGTCGGTTGGCGAGATCAGGGGAATATGGCGGATGAGACAGAACTTCAGTAGCCCAATTTGTTCAACCTTTGAAGCACCGGTTGCGTGACGTGCAGTCAGGCCATGTCCAGGAGAAGAACTGGGCCCTTTCTGTTGACCAGTGCCGGCTGCAGGGGTTGCAGTTTTGGGCGCAGCTTATCGATTTGCTGAGCGTGCTTCTCAGATGCAATAGTTT
Source organism: Leontopithecus rosalia (assembly GCA_028533165.1). Taxonomy (NCBI): domain Eukaryota; kingdom Metazoa; phylum Chordata; class Mammalia; order Primates; family Cebidae; genus Leontopithecus; species Leontopithecus rosalia. Next base: position 117,416,734 of record CM052655.1, read on the forward strand.
CACCGAGATTCAGAAAGCTGTAATGGATCAGGCCAGCAGCAGACCACCCAACAGAGACCATGACCTTTCTTGGTGCAAGTTTGGCTTTGGGAAGTACTTTGGAGCTTCTTCTCCATCCAACCACGGAGCTGGTCGAAGCCAGTTGTCATATAAAATCCACTTTTCCTCTCACATCACACTCCAGTCGAGAAAAGCTTCGTTGTTGCATAGGATAAGAGAAGACGACATCTCAAAAGGACAATGTTTTTTATTTTCGCTCAGCTTATGAAGCATCCACTTATCGAGCTTTTCCACCTTTTCAATTAGCTTAAAATACCGAATGACCGTAGAATGGTCGATGTTTAGTTCTGCAACTTCTTGTATGGTTGTAAGAGGATCAGCTTCCAGGATTGCTCTCAGTTGGTCATTGTCAACTTCTGATGGCTGGTCACTACACCCCTCATCTTCAAGGTTCTCTTCTCCTTTGCAAAACGTCTGGAACCACCACTGCATTGTACGTTCGTTAGCTCCTGGACCAAATGCATTGTCAATGTTGAGAGTTCTCTCTGTTGCTTTACAACCCATTTTGAACTTGAATAAGAAAATCAGTCGAATTTGCTTTTTGCACAATATCACTTCCATAGTCCCTAAAATAAATTTAAAATAAACAGCGAGTAATAAGTCATTAGCAAAAAGTAAGAAATGCCCATTATGATTATGTATAACATAATCACATTTATTTAAGAATGTGTTCCAATATCAAACGGCAAAATTCAACAATGCAAAAATTGGAATTACTTTTGCACCAACTTACAGGTAAGTTGAAAGCTCACTTCAACTTACCTCTAAAAAGTGGATGATAAGGTCTGCCTTGTCTGTGTCATAGAGAGTGTGAGAAGCAAATAGGAAAAGGGGTGGCACAAAGCTTACAAACCATTAGTGTGTGCGCCATTAGGAATCCCCTGCATGACAGCTAAATGCTGTGATTGTGACTGATCTGGGAAAGTGCTCCTACTGGAATTCTAGCACCTGTGGATGAAGGATGGTACTTTGCCATGGCTGGACAGAACGCCGGATCTGGATTTCAGGCCAAGTATTGGTTAAGCAGTTGGAGGCAGATGCTGTGCAAGGGACACATAGGTTAAGCCTGCAGACAGAGGCTCCCTGACCCATCCGGAAAGAGCAATAGCAGGCAGCAAATCCCAAGGTGCATCAGAGGCAGGCTCCAATGTCTGTGCAAAGAATCAGGAGCTGGATATCTCAGGAACGGGTCAGAAAACACAGTCACAGTGGAAAGAGGAGATGAGGACACACGGATTGCCATGGACAGATTTAGAAGGCTGGAGGCTACTTTGTGACCTGGAGGTACAGTTCAGGTTGGACTGGTGGCTTCAGAAGCTGTGAATCCCATCTTCATGTGCAGGCTGCATGTCCAGCAACTGATGGGGCTATTTCCTAGTGGATATCACGTCAGTAGGGACTGCAATAGGATAATACCAGGCAGTGGGGTCCACGTTCCCAGATTCTGGACATGAACCAGAGCCAAGACAGTGGTGATACTTTCAGCTCAGTCCACTCAAAGCCAGGTTGTCAATAACACAAGGGGTTGCAGGCCTGGGAGTGTGGCAACTGGTGAGTGTTACCTGAGTGAACATCGGGCTCTTGTACGAAGTTCTGAAGACAAAACTCAGAATGGCATTCCTGGGAATCACTACTTCCCAGGGAAGACTAGCCCTTGCCAACGTTGTTCCAAACACAGGTTCTGCTGCCATCCTCTCATAGCAGGCCTGTGTTAGTTACGCTGCACCCTAAGATACGAAAACAAAGATCCTTGCTCCATTCCATTCCCTTTTAAGGATTCGGAGTAGTGATACGTATTTTCCTTACAGCCACAGTCAGTGCAAAAGGAACGAAAGGAAGAATAGATGACCCAACATTTGGGATGGAGGAGTGAGATATTTAGGAAGCATAGATAGCGTGTCCAGTTTAGTCTAGGGCTGGGCAAAGTGTTAGCGATTCTTTTGTTCTCGCAGCTGGCCTTTGGAATTGCACAGAGCCAGTGCAGTAAATAATACCGCTATTGTCTGCCTGTGTCGGAGACAGACAGAAGGTACATTTGGCCCACGTCCAAACACTGCAAGGGCCACTCATAGTCACAGTGTCCAATTACTGCTGGCTTGACTATAAAATGCACTTCTTTTTTTTTTCTGCCGAGCTAATTTAAGAATGGGCAGTCTTAATGGCCCCTGCACAAAGAGGGGGTTTGCTGCATCCTTCAATGGGGAAAAATAAAGTTACATTCAGAACAGAAACCAAACTGATGTGGAGTAAAGGCTGTACAAACAGCCATCTATTGATAGAAGGGTAAACTGTGTTTTGGTTTCCCTTTAAGAAGAGGTAGAAAAAATAAAATCTGCTCAGTTTTGAGTTTCCTTGCAGGCTGTATTCAGGATGTCAGAGAAGATTTCATAAGAAGCAAGGGAAAAATCAAAGAGCTGGACGGCCCTGGCCATTTGCACAGAGAGCCATGGGACACAGGGCTCCCAGGACACAGTGCGATCTCCGTCTCTAAATGAATATACGATGACAACAATGGCGATGATGATAACAATAGCAAGAGGCCACCGCTAATGAGGATTTGCCAACATCATGATAAGCACGTTTTCTCCTCTAACGTTGCCAACCTCGCTGCGAGGGTTAACAACATTTTACAGAGGAAGAGAAACGAAGGCTTCTATTATTCAAATGACTCACTCAGGATTCCGTGGTTGCTTAGCAGGTTATCAGGACTCGGAGACTTGGTCTTTAGGGGTTTTAGGAATGTCTGAGGATGTATACTTACATCTGGCACTGGTTGGAGACCTGTCGTATGCGCTGGCAACCGGGGGATGGTCTGCCAACGGGAACCCCCTTCAGATGAAGCTGTGGAGAATTCACCACTGCCTTGCAGTGGACCAGCTCTCTCACTTCGTAAGATTCATCCCATCCTTTGTGGGCTCTACTCATCTGAGGCCCCTGTCTCTGCCTGGGTTTGCTTCTTTGTCCCTGGGGATCCTCAGGTCTACTGTGTGGTGCTTCTGAGGTCAGTAATTTCCAATAATCTCCCTTTGTCTCTCACTTTGCAAATTAACAAGTAGGTGTTAATGCGTGCTTTGGATAAAGAAAGGAGGAGAAAAGGGTGCGATTATGTTAAAAAGAAGGAGGAAGAAAGGAAGCTTTAAAACCTTTCTCCAGCACCAAACCTGCCACTTGCACACTGAAAGGTCAGAAAAATAAACCCGAGATTTATGTTCAAGAATGTTAGAAAGTGGCACCTGACCTTGGTCTTTCTTTCCTTGCAGGAGGAAAATCAGATGCATCTTTCAGATATATTCACTCCAAATTTCAGAAGGCTTTTAAATACACATGTCCCTGACACAGCAGAGTTATCAATCAAAATGTTAAATCCTTGATAGGCTCAGTGACGGAGAGTGCGACCACCATCCCTTTCATCTTGCAATGTCTCACCGAGGGCTTCATTTGGAGAAAGACCAAAAAGCCACATCGGGGTAACAAGGAGGGATAAAAAGGAAAAACCGTCTGTTCCGATTTGCCGATCAGCAACCCGGAGAACACAGCACGTCGTCTGTCAAGGAAAATGAGGACATTTTTACCAGCTTCTTTGAATCCTGAAAAGATACACATTCTTTGGGAAGAGAAAAGTGATGTCTCAATTCTTAAGGCAAACTTTTCAAAGGGCTGAAAGTTGGATGGAGCCAACTTTCCTTGTGAATTGCCGACTTTCGGGCTGTTTGATATCTTAGAATGTAGGGGAAAGTTGAAGACATTGATTTTCTATAGGTGCTGTGGCCAGGCGGTCTGCATGGAGCGGGCCCAGTATCTGATGGCAGAGCTGAGGGGCCGAGAGGCTGTGCTGAGTTACCAGGAAGGCTGACTTGACTCATAGGAGGTCGTTTCCTGGAAAGCACCAAGACCCCTCCTGCTCCTGATCTTATTCTCACCCCAGAGGCTTTCCCATAAGTCCTTCTAAGATCAACTAGGACATGGATAGTGTTTATTTTGATTAATACTTCTTATCCACTGAAAGCCAGGCAGGTCACTTAACTCTATGCACAAGTGGCTCCCTGACTCTTGAAAACACCCCTAGTTTTACCCATTAATTCATTCCTTCAGTAGTAGTATTGGGCACATGACATGTGCCTGGTCCTGAGGACAGGTGAGATAGGTGTGCTCTCTACCCTCAGGTACAAGCTGTAAAGGAGGAGAGAGCCATATTTTGAACAAGTGTTAGTAAAGAGGAAGGTAGAGAGTACAACCCCTTCTCCAGGGGCCAGGGAGGCCTCCCTGACGCAGAGACTTGAAAGATAATCAATTAAATGTCACCTGAGAACAGCCCAGTGCAGTAGCTCTCACCTGTAATCCCAGCACTTGGGAGATCGAGACAGGTGGATTGTTTGAGCTCAGGAGATCAAGACAAGCCTGGGCAACATGGTAAAGCCCAACTCTACAAAAAATTACAAAAGTTATCTGGGTGTGGTGGTGCTCTCTTGTAGTCACAGCTACTTGATGGGGATAAGGTGGAAGAATCGCTTGAGCCCAGGAGGTAGAGGCTGCAGTTAACCAAGAAGGGCCTCTGCATTCTAGCCTGGGTAACAAAGTGAGACTCTGTCTTGAAAAAATAATAATAAAAAAAGTAAAATAAGAATGAAAAATAAGTTAAGGTACAGTGCTTGTGTGGGTGAGGCTATGTGCATGTGCTCAGGCAAGGGGCACAGAAATGCACCCTATAAAGTCCTAGAACCTTTATAAACACATCCCTGCTCATGTCACAGCCCTCGGTAGGCCCATCACACCTGTAATATGATAATTCGGACTCCTTACTGTACCACTCAAAGCCCAGCCATGCTTTCTCTCTTTGCTCTGTATTCCCACGACACCCACTATGAATGCTCTGGGGACACGTCACCAGTCACAGAGACACCTCATCTGCCGCAGGTGGCTGCTCTCAAACATTTTATATCGTCATCTCTGCTTGGAATGTTCTCCACAGCCACCTTCTCTGCCTGTCCACATCCCTCCTACACATTTTCTGCTCATGGTTGTGTGTGTGTGTGTGTGTGTGTGTGTGTGTGCTTGCATGCATAGATTTACACTAAAGATGCAAAGACGGTACAGAGAATTCCCATGAACCCCTCTCCTATTTTTCCCTACTACGAATCTCACATTATTACTGCCCTGTGTTTGTCACAACTAAGAAACAAACATTGGCTCGTTCATTAAATTCATACCACACACAGATTTCACTATTTTCCCACCAATGTCATTTTTTCCACTCCAGGATCTAATGCAGGACACAACATTGAATTTAGCTGCATTTGTGTTTTTATTGAACTTTTCTTGTATCTGTGGATTGGCACTGATCACAGCCTGCTTTGCGCTGGGTTTGGAAGTGAGAGTTCCAGAACTGCTGAATGTGGAATTCTGGCAGATATCATCTCAGGGGTGTCCTCTGGAGAGGCATCTCTGTGGACACTAAATTTCAATCAGTCTTCTAGAAGACACTGTGGAGTTGCCTGTTGGTCATGTGGCCAAGGCTTTCTGAGAAAAGGAGCGTGACAACATGCCAGCAACCCCATAAGCCATGTAGGCATGAAAATTACGCTGAGGTTAAAAGAAGCAAGGTACAGCACTAGTTGTCAGTTGCCAAAGGTGGACATTCTTGACTCTTACCCTGAATGGCATCATCCCAAATAATGATCTTATAACTCACATATTACATTTTGGAGTGACGAACAAGACAGATATTAAAAGCAAGTCAAAGGAAAGATGTATAAGCATTGCCAGCAACAATCCTATTTCTGAGTCTTGTAAAATAATTACAACTCTGATAGAGAGAACTCCCTTCCCTCCTGCAAGGGAGTCTCCAAGACAGAATCAATAACAAAGTTGCATGAGGCTAAGCAATACATACCCACGTCCTGTTTACGTGAGCCCACACTGCCTTCGAGAATGGCAACATGGAAAAAATGATTATATGGAAATGGGCAGAAGAGTGCCATCTGGGTATGCAGGCAGAGAACTTCAGAACCATCTCAGGAACTTGGCCAAGCAATCAGTAGTCTTGCAGGGCCATAGAGAGGAATTCACAGCAAGAGACAACTATTTCCACCTCTCACACCCAATCGGTCAGATGCCTTCTATGTTGGTTATTTCTTGATGCATAACAAATTACTTCAAAGTGAGTGACCTAAGACAATAAGCATCTATTATCTCACAGCTTCTGTGGTTCAGGAATCAGGAGTGGCTTAGCAGGGAGACTGAGGATCTCTCATGAAGTTGCAGATAAGCTGTCAGCTGGGGTTACAGACATCTCAAGGTCCAAATGAGATGGGATTCACTTCCAAACAAACTCACCTGGCTACAGACAGGCCTCAGAGGTCCATTTCCAAGTACAGTCATTGCTGTTGGGCCTTAGCTCCTCACCCTGTGGGCTTCTCTGCCTGCTGCCTGGGATACTCACCACACAGTGGTGGCTTCCCTCCCCCCTGGATCACCTCCTCTATGTCAGATGGCTTCTCCCAGAGTGACTTAAGAGAGGGGGATGGAAACTTTCAAGATGGAAGCTGTAGTTTTTTTATAACTTAATCTCAGAAGCGGCACCCCCTCACATCTAAGATATTCTGTCTAGCAGAAGTGAGTCACAGCCTAGCCCACACACAGGGGAAGGGAAATATTCACCCTTTTAGGGAAGGGGTATCAAATAACTTGAGTGCATCGCCTTAAAACCACCCTATTGCTCATGGTATAGACAAATGGGATTCATGTTTTAAACATCAACCATCTTCTAAACTCCAGGCACCAGACTAAGAATATCACAAGACTTGGTGTAGAAATAGTGCTGAGTAAAGTTTTGAAGAATTACCTGTAATATTCCATTCATATTAAAACACAATAAATACAAAACACTGGGAAAATAAGATCTTCTCTCTGAATTACATCAAAGCTATGAGAACTGAAAATGCTAATTCATGCATATTTGGGATTTACTGAAGTAGCCCCAGCACCTATGAAACTGTAGACCAAGGATGGGCGATGTTGGTCTTCAAGGTCCAGCTCACAAATATTTTCAGAGATGTGGTCTATGCAGTCTCTGTCACAGCTACTCAGTTCCAATGCCATAACACAAAAGCAGCCATAGACAAGATATCCATGGATGATTCTGCCTGTGTTTCAGTAAAACTTTATTGCAAAGCTGGCAGCTGCCCTGTGAGCTATCGTTTTCCAAACATTGTTCTAGACTGTAAAGTTTTTTTTTGTTTTTTTTTTTGAGATGGAGTTTCGCTCTTGTTACCCAGGCTGGAGTACAATGGTGCAATCTTGGCTCACCACAACCTCCGCCTCCTGGGTTCAGGCAATTCTCCTGCCTCAGCCTCCTGAGTAGCTGGGATTACAGGCATGTGCCACCATGTCCAGCTAACTTCTTGTATTTTTAGTAGAGATGGGGTTTCACCATGTTGACCAGGATGGTCTTGATCTCTTGACCTCGGGATCCACCCAAATTGGCCTCCCAAAGTTCTGGGATTGCAGACATGAGCCACTGCGCCCAGCTGACTGTAAAGTTCTTAAACCTTTACGTGCTAAACTCCTTGAGGGCAGGGCTGTGTCTCATTTCACCCCTGCACCCCTATACCTAGCACAGCACATGGATGAGTAGGCAGGCACAAATGATGTTAATAAATGAAAATATGAATGAACTAATAACCAAGGTATCATTAAAACATAGACTCAAGGTAGTAAGAAGTCTTTATTTGAAAACTTTCAACAGTATGTTTGATGTATAAGGCAACTTTTGAACAACTGCTGGTCATTATGTTACTCAGTCTCAGTCTTATCTACACAGCACACAGACTATATTGGATACCAAAGTCTACTTCCGACAAAGACCTGTCATGTCTAAATTATTGACACAATAGGCCATTGTAACTCCTTTGGACTCATTAGGCTTAATTATGTCAAGGTCTCATTGAGGACTCTTTAAATGTGAAGATTCGTGAGATAAAAAAGTATAATAGCTCCTTCGGAGCCATAAAGGTCTCTTTATGTCATGGGCTATTTGGAGATTCAATATTCCATAAGATTAAGATCACAGTATTGTAAAAATGGCAACAATTACCACACCCTCAATGTCTACCAAGTGTAAGTTAATCATCAGGACTTAGATAGACCCACCCCTTATTCACTCCTTGGATCTTTGTCAAGGTGGAAAGCTGAAGGATTATGGGAGTTCGCTATTAGCCCTCTCATGACACCTAATTCCTGGCACACCACTCTGCCTGCCCCTGATGCAGTGTGCCTCTGCTTCTTTTCACCTGACAAAGACATGCCCGAATGAAATGACTACCTATGCCATTCCTGTCTGTCTGTGTTTAGGTACCAGCCATTACGGCAGACTGCATAAAACTAATGCTGAGTGATCATAGAAGGATCATCAACCTTAGGAAAATAAATCACAAATAGTGGTTATTTTCCAGGACTAACTCAGAAAATGCTGATATTGAACTGTAGCTGAGATAATGTGCTTTCTTAATGAAAGTAGCAGAAAAGGGGACTACTGCTATATTAGCTAAGAGACATCATTAAAAATATAATAAAAACCAAGGATAAATGGTTGTCTTAAAAGAAATAATTGATTCATTAAGATCAGTTTGATAACAGGTAAGTTAGAAAGTAAATGATTAGCTGGAGCCTCTGAAAATTGATGTGTGCTAAATTATTATTAAAAGCATAGCAACTTTACAATAAATATTAGGAAGTAGGCTAGGAACTTGTCTGCAGTACTCCAGCCCTAACATTACAGTTACTTGCTGTGACAAACAGACTTTAAGCTGGCCCTCCATGACCCTTGCCATCTTGTCCATGCCCCTGTACTGTTCCCCTTTATATTTGAATGTAGCCAGGACCTGTTGAAACCAGCCCAATTTTCTTGCAGAAGTGATGTTTATGGTTTCTTTGAATAAATATACACATTGATCCTCACAGTCTTAAACCCTGAGAAAGTTACATTGGTTTTATCTGAGTTTCTTTCTCAGGAATCCAAGGATTAGGCCTCCCAAGTAATGTCAAGGAGCTGAAACTTAACAGATCGCTGCATCTGGACAGTGAGATGCCAGATCCCTCACCCACTATGATTGCCTAAATGACCATTTGCTTCCTATTGAACAACCTCTCTTTCTTACCTCTCCCTAATTCCTGTTCTCCCACGCATGATTACATCGCTTGCCTGCCATAGAGACTCCTAATTTTACTCAGTCAGGGAGATAAATTTGAGACTGATCTCCCATCTCCCCAACTGCAGCACCCAATTAAAGCCTTCTTCCTTGGCAACACTCGGAGTGTGTGACTGGCTTTCTGTGCATCGAGCAGCAGGACCTCAACAGAACCCCCGGAGTTTCAGTAACACTGTGACTTGCTTCTGCTCAATAGACTAGGGCAAAGGCAATGGGATATCATTCCAATGATTGTTTTATATCTCACGGTAAGGTAATGGGGATGTCATTCTCATTATCTCATTATTACATTACATTAGTAAGATTATTTTGCTAGCAGATTTCCTCTAGAGTCTTGCCCTCCTTGCTGGCTGTGTAAATGCAAACTGTAATAAGTCCTACATCAGCAAGAAAATGAATTCTGCAAACACACTAAGTGAGTATGAAAGCAGACCCTTCCCCAGTTTAGCCTCCAGATAATAATCCAGTCCCCTAACATCTTGATTTTTGTCTTGCTGAAAACCAAGCTAAGCTGTGCCTAGACTCCTGACCCACAGACCCTGCATGATAATTAATGTGTGTGATGTTTAAAGCCACTACTTGCATGGTAATCTGCTACACAGATTTTTAAAAAAATTAATACACTAGGTTCCAATAATATTGTTATAGAACAATTAAAATCATAGTATCAGAATTTATTTTATATACTACTTCTGAAATAATGCTACATCTTATGACATTATATTTGAGTTACAGAATATAAACCTCTTGAGGGCAAAGAACTTGAGGTCTGTCTTGTGTACCATTATATAATGTCTAACACAATCCCTGGCACTTGTTTTGTAATAAATAAATATCTGTCTAGTTAACAAATGAATAAATAACATTATTTTAGTATATGAATAATATTTCAAAATGTTGATGTACTATAGTTCACTTAGCTTATTAACAGTTGATTTGTTTTTAATTAATTTGATAGTTATATGTGACATGATAAATGTCTTCACTCATATAACGTGAGTCACATGTGTATTATTTCCTTAGGGATATAGACCAAAATTATGATTAAGTTCCAGTAGAACAGAATTTTTTTCTCCAATATGAGGTTGTATCCCCATCACTTAGCACAGTGTCTGAAATGTGATAGATACTAAAAAAAATATGCTGAATGAATGCATGAGACTTTTTATTGCTCTTAATTGATGTGGCTCAATTGTTATCAAACTGCATTTATTGATATATTATTAAAATCACTTAACACTGTCACTATCATTGTGTGAGAGTGTAATCACACTGTATCTTTCCAAGCACTGGTTATTAAAACTTTAAAGATATATTAGTCCATTAACAGACAAAAATATGCACAATTGTTTTATTTTCTAGCTCTTGATTACTAGAAAGGTTTAGCACGTATCCTTATGTTTCTTTACTGGTGGAATTTCCTCTTTGGTGAATGGTCTTCTCAAATTCTTTGCATATTTGTGTATGGAGACTTCAACATTTCACTTATTTATTAAATTTCATGAACTCTTTATGTAATATTGACATTTATCATTGTGCCATCATATATGCTACAAATATATTCATTTCTAGATACTTTCAATGACTTTAGAGAATCCCTATAAGATAGGTTTTTATTATATTTAATTTCATGTGAAATGTATGATTTTTTCATTTCCTTAATATTGTATATGTACCTAGTAACAGAGCTTCAAAACACATGAACCAAAATCTCACAGAATTGAAAGTAAAAATAGATAAATCCACAATCATTGTTGAAATCTTTAACACAGCTATCAGTGACAGACAATACAAGAAAACAGAAAGTCAGTAAGCATTTAGAAGACCTGAAAAACACTACTAATTTGATTTCATTAACGATTATATTACACTCCACTCAGCAACAGCAGAAAATTCTTTTTTTCAAAGTATAAATGAAACCTTGACCAAGATAAACCATATCATGGGCCATAAACAGAATTTTCTCTCTAATAACAATAAAATAAAATCAGAAAAATCACCAGGAAAATATGTTAAATACCTCAAAAAATTTAAAATTGAACCAAACACCTCTAAAGTCCAAAAGCAAGTATAATAATAATTAGAAAATATTTCTTACATGTTAAAATAAATAAAGCTGAATATATGACATATCAAATCTTGGAGATGTAGCTAAAAGAATTCTTAGAGAAAATTGTATAGCATTAAATACTTACATGAAAAAAGAAGAAAGGTCCAAATCAATATTGTTATAAGTTTTTATAGTAAGAAGGTAGACAAAGAAGAAAGTATTAGAAAAAAATGACAAATAATGAAGTAAAAGGAAAAATAATAATAAACTAATAAAATACAATGTGGACAGACAATAAAGTAAATCAAGAAAAAAAAAGAGAGAAGACACAAATAGCAACTTTCAGGAATAAAATAGGGAACTTGCTATGGATTCAACAGATACTAAAAATAATAAGAGAACATTATGAACAATACCATGCCAATAAATTACTAAAACAGATGCAAGATGAAATAGAAAATACAAATACTTTTATATCTATCTAGGAAATTAAAGTTATAATTAGACACTTTTCCACACACAAAATTTCATAGCCCAGGTTACTTTACTGGTTAATTCTATCACACGTTTAAGAAAGAAATTGTAATTAAATTCTGTCATAAAAGTAAGGTAAAGAAAAATACTTCCAAATTAATATAATGGGGTTAAGTTAACTTTATTATCTTAACTAGACAAAAACAAAGATGTTAGAATAAAACTACAGAACAAAGTATCCCTCTTGATTATATTTTTAAAATTATTTCCAAAATATCAACAAATTGTTTCACATGCATAAATATGCACACACATAAATATGTGCATGTGTATATTTACAATGTGTTACATATAATAACATATGTAGACACACATAACCTGTGTAAACATAACAAAATGCAGTATATCTAAGGAATAACACATTAGTTTAACCCAAATGCCCATCAGTGATAGACTGGACAAAGAAAATGTGGTGCATATACCCCATGGAATACTATGCAGCCATAAAAAACAATGAGTTTGTGTCCTTTGTAGGAACTTGGATGAATCTGGAAACCATCATTCTCAGCAAACTGACACAAGAACAGAAAGCCAAACACTTCATGTTCTCACTCATAGGTGGGTGTTGAACAATGAGAACACATGGACTCACGGAGAGAAGCATCACACACTGGGGGCAGTTGTGGGGCGTAGGGGAGAGAGAGTGGGAGGTAGGGAGGGTGGGGAGAGTGGGGAGGAATAACATGGGGAGAAATGCCAGATATAGTATGCACCTAAAGTAAAAGAAAGAAAAATCAAAGAATAAAATGTTCTATGGTAATTTACTGAACAAGTTTTTAAATATTATTATTTTATTAAATGCAGAGAATCATTTGCCAAAATTCAAAACTGATTCAGAATAAAACACTGTGCAAACTAGAAAAAACGGGAATATCACCAACTTGACAAAGAGCTCTACAAAGCTAAGATCATATATATTTAAAAATTGCATATTTTCCCTTTATATTAGGAAACAAGGTAAAGATGCCTGTTCTTACCACTTCCATGTAACAGTGTATTAAATGTAGTAGCCAGTGTAATAAAGCAAGAAAAAGAAATAAAAGGCATACAAAGGGGAAAGGAAGTTAAACTGTCTTTATTTGCAGACAACACCATAGTTTACACATAGAAAACTCTAAGTTATATACAAAAGAATTAAGTCTAGGATTAATAACGGAGTTCAATAAGGTTTATATACAAAAGTCATTTTATTTCCATATACTAGCAACAAATAATTGCAAATTTAAATAAAGATAATAGCATTCCTTAACATGAAATAACCTGAATAGCAACAAATAATTGCAAATTTAAATAAAGATAATAGCATTCCTTAACATGAAATAACCTGAAACAAGTTTAATAAAACACCTGTAAGACCTATACATAAAAAACTATAAAATACTGCTGATAAGAAGTAATGAAGACAAAAATAATCAGAAACTTATGCTACATTTATTAAAATGTAAACTCTCTCCAAAATCATTTATATATTCAATACAATTTCAAACAAAACCCCAGAAGGCTTTTTTAAATGTAAAAATTGACAAGCTGGTTCTAAAATTTATATGAAAAAAAACATAGGACCTGGAATATCTAACAAACTTCACAAAAGAAGAATAAAATTGGCCGGGCGCGGTGGCTCAAGCCTGTAATCCCAGCACTTTGGGAGGCCGAGGTGGGTGGATCATGAGGTCAAGAGATCGAGACCATCCTGGTCAACATAGTGAAACCCCATCTCTACTCAAAGTACAAAAAATTAGCTGGGCATGGTGGCGCATGCTTGTAATCCTAGCTACTCGGCAGACTGAGGCAGGAGAATTGTCTGAACCCAGGAGATGGAGGTTGCGGTGAGCCGAGATCGTGCCCTTGCACTCCAGCCTGGGTAATGAGAGCGAAACTCTGCCTCAAAAAAAAAGAAGAAGAAGAAGAAGAAAATCAGATGACTTATACTGCATGAGTTTTAGATTTGCTATAAAGCTACAATGGTCATCATATGAGAAGAGACATATAGAACAATGAAGCATATTAACAAGTGTTCAAAGAATACACCAAAATGATTCAATGGGGAAAAATTCTCAACAAAAGAGAAATAAATAGATAAATATCCACATGAAAATAAACATTTTCATACACAAAAACAAACTCAAAATGAATTTATGCTTAAGCATGACAGCAAAAATTAAAAAATATTCTAGAAGAAAACCTTAAGACTTTGAACTAAGCAAAAATTTGTTAGAAGAAACACAAAATACATGAACTATAAAAAAATTTACTAAATTAGACTTCATTACCATTAAAATCTTTAGCTCTTCAAAAGACACCATGAAAACAATGAAAAGGCAAACTGCACTCAGGAGAAACTATGTTAAGTATATATTTTGACAAAGAATTGATGTCCAGAATATGTGAAGGACTCGTAAAAGCAAGAAAGCAAATGGCTCAATTTTTAAAATAGGCAAATATGTTAGCAGACACTGCTAAAGAAGATATACAAATGGCAAATAAGCACATGAAAAATATGTTCAACAATACTAGCTGACTTAAAACTACCGTAAGACCCTACACCATACCCCTTAGAAAGCTAAAATTAAAATGGCAGACATTGCCAAATATTGGTGGATTCTAATATAGATTCTAATATGTTGTGCATAAAAATATAAAATGACACGACTGCATTGGAAAATATTTGATAGTTTAATATAAATTTAAAATTACCATTATTATATGACCCAGAAATTCTCCTTCTGGTTATTTACTTTAGTGAACAGAAGACATGTTCACACAAAAACATTTAGAGAAATGATCATAGTAAATTTATCTATAATAGCTCCAAGCTAGAGTCAACCCTAACGTTCATCGATAAGTGTGTGGATAAATAATGTTACAGCCACACAATGAAATACTACTCAACAACAAAATGTTGACTAACACATGCATCAATGTGGGAAATGTTAAAAATCATTTTGCTGAGCACAGGAAAATTAACACGAAAGTGTTCTTAACCTAGGCTTTGTTCTCAAGGAGTTCTAGTAGGGAAGATCCACATGTGAACCAATGGAATCATTGTCCAAAATAGCACTAAAACTGAGGTTTGCCCTGTTTGGGGAACGTAAGTGAGAAAGCTACTAATGTGACATGGCGTTACGTTGGATGTTAAAGAATGGGGAAATTTCTAAATAGACAGCAGCATGTATATGTGTCAAGCATCTTTAACCACGCCTGGCCCCTGCCTCCTTCTCCACATCCTTTCATATTCCTGTTTCCATTTCTCACAACGCTGCAAGCATCCAAGATGCCAAGATCTTTCCTACATTCAGGTCCTCATAACTTCTGCTTATTCGCTATTCAACAAGCATGTAACAAGAGCTTACCATAAACCAACCTTTATCTCCATCTGAAATTGAACAGTCAGCAAAGTTGCTGGTCTCATGAAGCTCATGTTCTGGTAGAGAGAGACAGAGAAAAATAAGTGAGTGAACAAATGAGTAAACAAATCAGCAAAATAATTTCAGATAGCCATAAATGCTGCAAAGAAAATTAAAACAGAGTAGGTTAGAGCTCCATTGCCCAGTATGGTAAGCATTAGCTTCGTGTGACTATCAAGCACTTGAAAAGTGTCTAATCTATATGGAGATGTGCTGCTGTGCAAAATACACACCAGATTTCAAAAGCTCTATATGAACAAAAATGCAACATATTTTATGGATAATTTTCATATTGATTACCTGTTGAAATAAGAACATTTTGATATATTAGGTTAGATAAGATGTTATTAAAAATTAATTTCAGCTGTTTTATTTTATTTATTTGTTTATTTTCTTTTTTGAGACTGAGTTTCGCTCTTGTTGCTCAGGCTAGAGTGCAATGGCACAATCTCGGCTCACTGCAGCCTCCACCTCCCAGGTTCAAAAGATTCTCCCACCTCAGCCTCCCTAGTAGCTGGGATTACAGGCATGTGCCACCACACCCAGCTAATTTTGTATTTTTAGTAGAGATGGGGTTTCCAAAACATGTTGGTTAGGCTGGTCTTGAACTCCAGACCTCAGGTGATCCACACACCTCAGCCTCCCAAAGCGCTGGGATTACAGGCTTGAGCCACCACTGTGCCAGGTTGCTTTCTTTTATTATTTTTTTAATGGGCCTACTAGGAAATTTTGAATTGCCTATATGGCTCATATTGTATTTCAATTAAAGAGCACTGTTCTAGAAGGGTGGTTAGGAAAGATTCTTCTGTTCCCTCTGTTTTGGCCATGTGTTTTCCTGGGCTTCTTCTGGCTGGATCCTACCTATCCTTTAGATTTCATGCCCAGAGGAGTAATTATTCATTTTCTGTCTCTTCCACCAACAGCAAGCTGTGTAGACACAGGGACTGTTGCAGGGTACTCTGGCTGACTGACAATTCAGTGTGCTTGGAGGTTAGGGCATGAAACGAGATTGATGTCCAAGGCCAAACAGATGTGAAACTGTCTAAATAAAAAGGGGAGAAGTTGTGGGGTCTTATGCAGGGGTGTGGATCCACCAAGGCACTATCAATGATGCTGTGTACAGTCACCATTAGGGTAGAGGTAAAACAGTTAATGCAAGACCTTGTAGGTTCTGATGGAGCCTGTTGGATACTGACAGGTTCTTCCTGCAGTTACTTTGCAGCCTAGCTTGGAAAATAAATGTCAGACAGAGAATTTACCCTCAGAGTTCCAAAGGGTTCAGACTGTATCCTAGAATCTACTTTGTACTCATCTATTATTAATGTTGCATTGTCTAGAAGAAAATAGTAATGGTTAGAATATTCTCTGTATCCTCCACATTTTTTAAATGTTTGAAATATTCCAGGATAAAAGTGATATATAAATACACATAATCTATATCCATATTAGATACAGATAGATAGAAAACTATAAAATATCACTCAGAATAATAATTATGCCATGAGTGAGATGATCACGACATATTATCATAAGCTCTTCCACTTGGTGCATTAGGTCCTCATTGATTTTTCATGCACACTTTTCCTGGGGCTGCTTGCAAATGTAGAACTAATACAATAGTCCTTAAAATATGTAAAATTATGTTCAGGTGCCATGCTCCTGCTTCATTCCCAACACTGGTGCACTTGAATCAATTATCTGTTATTCTTTTATGTTCTTCTCTCCAACTGGGAAACATCTGTATCCCAGTCACTCATGGGTTGACCCATTTTCTGATCAAATTTGTCTTACTTATGACACCATTAAGTAGGAAAAAAATCAACATCGAGGGTTTCTCCTCCTCGCAATCTCCCACTCACTTATTACAGGGTATTTATACTGAACATCAGAAAATGCATACTCCAGAAGTACAGTTTCCTTACAGCACACGGGACTTTCCAGAGGAGCATGACTGCATGGCTTTTCAGCAGCAGTTTAAAATGTTTCACTCCCAGTATCCAACACAGGAACGCAGTTTGGAAGTTACATCACCAAAGGAAGAATATTAGGTCATTCCTAACCTTTCTAGACTACTAATCTGCTGCTTGTCTTCATCTAGCCAAGGAAAACTGACATCGCAATAATTAAAAATTCATTGTTGCCCATCCCCATGCCTTTGCAAACACTTTAACCTCCAACAGGAAAACTACATCTGCCCATATGTATACCTGAAAAATCCTATTCAATCAGCACAGCTCAGCTTAAATGTCACGTGTGCTCTGAGAATTCATCCTTTAGCAGGAGATATAGTTGGTCCCAGCTGGGTGTTCATGAAGTATTTGGTTTTCAAATGTGGTTCACTGCTGTCAGATTTCAAGGGAACATGGTCCATGTAGCCTGAACTGGAGAGCAGATTGCACAGATTCCAACCCTGACTTATCACACTCCAGCCTGGAGAACTCTGTTAATTATCGAACTGTTTTCTGTGTTTCAGCAACTGAAAGTGAGTACAGTGGTCCAAGCCTGCCTGGGTCATTATGGAGACTATATTGGTTAATAGTTTCATATTTTTAAAATGCTTACCACAGAGTCTGGCATATAGTGTCTATTAAACTTTAAAAAAATAGTTTACTTGCCTCTATCCACTCCTACCCTAGGACATTTAACTGTAGGAGATGGATCATCCACATTTCTGTCTCCTACATAGCTAGTGCTGGGTCAGAAACACAGCTGATGCTCAAGTTTTAAAAAACAAAATAGCACAACATACTACTGAGTCATTTTCTATAGCTATTCCCACATACCCCAAATCGAGGGGATATAGTGCTATTTTCAGAAAGCACTTGCCCATCGGAGCTTACCTTCTCTCGTCCTTCACTTGGACTCTGAGACCACTACGTGAGTGAGTCTAAGCTAGCCTGCTGGAGTATGAAAGGTCGCAGTGAGAGAACCAGGGGGCAGCCAGCCCTTAGCCAACAGCCTACCAACCACCAACCACTGAAGAGGCTAGCCTCGATGGTCAAGCAGGCAGCCAGTCAACCAACTTTCCAGAGGGTCAGGAGATAGACGCCAAGCCATCCCAGACAGAAACCATGCAGCTGCCCCACAGAATTGTGAATTATATAGAATGGGCATTTTTTAAACCACTAAATTTTGGGTTGGTTTTATTATGCAGCAAAAGCTAAGGAAATGTTAAAGCAAACTAAATATGGCCTGAGAAGGAATCCGTACTTCTATATTTGAGTCCTTGTGGACGAACTGCCATCTAACTTAGTGAGTAGACAAGATTGAAATCCCGACTTGGGAGCACGCTCCTGTAACAGTGATTGAGTCGTGGCCCATCCCAGCATCCATACTTCAACCAGTCAGACACTGCTAAGTGTTCAAACTGTGTTCAAATAAGGCAAACGCCACCCTGTAACCAATCCAACCAATCCAGCTGTTTCTATACCTCACCGCCAATTTCTGTAAGTCATTTTTTTTTTGGTCTATAAAATTTGTTCTGACCACAGGCATCCCTGAAGTCTCTTTGAAGCTGTTTTGACTGTGTGGGCTGCCAGATTCACCGATCGTTCATTGCTCAATTAAACTCCTTTAAATTTAATTCAGCTGAAGTTGTTCTTTTACCAGAAATATAGGCATGAACCTTTTCTTCTCACTCAAAACTTAGGTAACTGGAACAATAACTAGGATGTAAGAAATATTCAGTAAATATTTGCATCAAAGGCGGCATAGCTTAGTAGTTAACTATTTTTCTTTTCTTTTTTCTTTTCTTTTTATTTAGACAGAGTGACACTCTGTTGCCCAAGCCAAAATTCAGTACTGCAATCAGGGTTTGCTCCAGCCTCAATTTCCCAGGCACAGGCAATTTTCCAGCCTCAGCCTCTAGAGTAGCTGTAACTACAGTTATGTACCACCACATCCAGCTTTTTCCTTTTCTTCTTTTTTTTAACGTATTTTGTAGAGACAGGGTATCATCATGTTGCCTAGGCTGGTATTGACCTCCTGGGTTTGAGTAATCCTCTCACCTTGGCCTCATAGGATTATAGGCATGAGTCACAGCACCTGGTCTAAAGAGACTTCTTATCTATGAAACTACACCTCAGTTTCCTCATCTGCAACTAATAATTAGTATTGCATAGGATTTTTTTGATAATTAAATGAGTTATTAGTTCATATATAGAGTATTTTAAGCAATGCCTCACACATAAGTACTCAATATTATTTCTGTTTTGATTAGGATGATACTTACATTTTTATTACAAGTCAGCTTATTTTGAAATTGGTGATATAAATGAAGAAAAATCACAGACAACATTACAAATATCATTTATTTAGCATTTATTATGTGCCAGGCACTATCCTAAACTCTTTTTTGTCCTAAACTTATGTCTGCATGTTTTTATTTACCTATCATGATTATAATGCTTTTCCAAGATGTTTCCTCCCTTTTGCAATTTAAACTGCTGGCGGGAAAATGTACAAATTCTATTTATTATTATTAAGAACTGGGAAGCTCATTTTATTGTCTGTATTGCCTATAGTTCACCTCTATGTAGTAGACAGAAAGTTAATTGAATAACTCTCTCTTGATTTAAGAAATCCATTTCAGCTTTTTCTATAGACAAATGACCTAGTGACTGATGTACAGCATTTCGTCCACAGCATATTTGAGTTCCAGCTATTGTGTAACATATCCTAGTTGTCAGTGTTTGGGTATGTTTGTTTTCTTATTTGGAACACGCAATTCTAGAAATAAACTTGCTTCTTTTTTTCCAGAATAATCTCTTACCTGACATTTCCGGTCTATGCCTAGGGAGGTAAGCTGGGAATTCGGAAGCGTTTTTTTGCTTTTTTGTGTGTGTGTAATATGTAAAGCTGAGACCTAAGTAACTTAACAATAATGATACTACAGGCATTTCTCGCCTTATGCAAATTTATGCAAATGGTTATAAATTTCCAAGGACTCCTAGGTCATGGCCTCAAAGCTTCCTGCTGTAGGCAAGCAAGTTTTTGAATAATAATGGAAAATGTGACTGCATTGCACAGTGTCAGCCCTGTAAAAGTGACTTCTTAAACTACCCTCTCCCAGGTCACACTTTATGTCATACAACCTTCACAGCATTTCTCCAAGGAAGACATTGTTTCCTTTTTTTAAATTATGGGAAGTGAGGCTCAGAGGAGTAGGTGCCTTGACCAGTGCCACACAGCTGGAAAACAAATTTGCCCTCTCTCCCTAGAGTGTTAATTTCTCCAAGCCAACTTGACCTTCACTTCAATCTATATCCATAGTACCCAGTGTTCTTGCTACAATAGAAATTTTTAATTAATTAATTCAATAAATATTTATTGAGTATCACATCCCAGATAAATCTATGAAATTTCACAATTTACAAAAAAATCCAACAGAAAAATGCATTTGTATACAAGAACTCATATCACAATGTTATTTTTAATAATGAAAAAGAAAAACCGTATAATTGTGCAACAATCGAGAATTTATGAAACACACTGTAAAATATTCACAGCCTGGAACATCCTATAGCCATTTTTACAGAAGATCTAATGATGCAGAGTAGCGGTCGGCACTTTCAGCCTGCCACTTGTTTCTTAGATAAAGTTTTATTAGAACACAGCCATGCTCACTCGTTTATGGCTGCCTTCCACTGCGATGGTGAGGTTGAGGATTAGGGACACACGCCAAGTAGCCCACAAAGCTTGACATATTTATTATCTTACCCTTTACCGAAAAGGTTTGCCAACGTCTGATACAGAGAAATGTTCATAAAATGATAGGCGTAAAGGGCAGAACTTACCAAAACAAACAAACAAAACGTGCTTACAGATATCAGGACTGCAATTTCCTTACAGCTTGATCAGTCGCTTATGTTATTCAGATCGATGATGGCTGATGAGAATGACTGCTTCCTGTACTGCAGTCACTGTGCTGCCCACCGCCCCCAGCACTGAGAACCCAGGGGTGCAACAGGTAACCCTGCCTTCAAAAAGTTCAGTTTAGGCAGCTGGTATGAACTTATTTATACCAGTTTCTTTGAAAGAAAAGCAGAAACTAGAAAACTATAAAGAGCATACTTTATCACGAAGAACTATAAAATAAATTCCAATGATAGAACTATAAGAAGAAATTATAAAATGTAAATTTTATATTATATGATGTTCTCTATCAGAAAACAATAACCCAAACAGGACAAAAAAGATAGAAAATCAATGATTAGAACAAAATACATTCTGTTTAAATGAGTGCATATGTATGTACATGTCTATCTATCTTAGTGTATACATATGCACAAATAATTCTCTATGTAGAATGAGAAAATATCGATTATTTTTTATATTATATAGAATCCTAATATATGTTAGTTTTCGAAGTGTATTACATACAACACATTTCAAAGAATCCATGTAACATAGTCCAAGTTCTCTGATTACAATGCAATAAAATTTTTAAATCAGCAATAAAGTATCAGTGCCCCTTTCTCTTAATATGCTTGCAAATATAATGGGCCAAAGGTGGAATTAAAATTAATTTTTTAAATTATATATATTAAGAATACATTGGAAATCAGTATACCACATATCACAACTTTTGTGAAAAGCTAAATTAATATTTAAGACAAATGCATAGCTTTACTAAATTCATTTTAAACAAGAATTTAAAATAAATTGATATGATTAAAAATTTGTAGACAACCTGTTAACATTAATAAAAGAATTAAGTAAGTTTGTTTTAACAAGATTAATATTCAAGAAAGTCATATCTTCTTTTCTTTATTTTTTTTGAGACAGAGTCTCACTCTGTCGCCAGCTGCCAGGCTGGAGTGCAGTGGCACAATCTTGGCTCACTGCAAGCTCCACCTCCCAGGTTCAAGCAATTCTCCTGCCTCAGCCTCCTGAGCACCTGGGACTACAGGCGCATGCCACCATGCCCAGCTAATTTTTGTATTTTTAGTAGAGACGGGGTTTCATCATGTTGGCCAGGATGGTCTCGATCTCTTGACCTCGTGATCAACTCATCTTGGCCTCCCAAAGTGCTGGGATTACAGGCTCTAGCCACTGTGCCTGGCAGAAAGTCACATCTTATTTACCAATAACAGCCAATTACAAAAAAAATTCTATTAAAAATAGCAAGTATTCTATAGGATACAGTAATAATCTATCAAACGTGTCACACAGCTGTGAAAATAAGTACAAAAATGCCATTAAAGTACTTAAAAGGAGACCCAATGAAATACAGTCAGGTTTTTAGAAGAACTAACATCATAAAGATACCAATTTTCCCCCAGATTATTAGATAAATTAAACACAGTTACAATCCAACTGTCTTGTCAGAGAACTTGCCTTGATGTATTACAAACTTCTTATACTTACAACCATGAGCTCAATGCAGGTGACAGAAAATAGACTGAAAACTGAACCGTAGAAATTGGACGATGCAAGTGTGGAGACCGGAACTGGTGCAAGGTGGCATGAAATTAATAGATAAAATAAAAATAAAAAATAAATTGTAGTGTTGGGGTAAAAGGATCACACATTAAAATGTAAAGAACAATTGCTTCTCCATATGGAAAATAAAACATCACATATGGCGCATGCCTGTAATCCCAGCTACTCAGGAAGCTGAGGCAGGAGAATTGCTTGAACCCAGGAAGCAGAGGTTGCGGTGAGCTGAGATCCGCCATTACACTCCAGCCTGGATAACAAGAGCAAAACTCCGTCTCAAAAAAAAAAAAAAAAGAAAGAAAGAAATTTCAGACATGATAAATGCCTAAATTTAAAAAGTAAAAAAATCTAAAATTGTGGGAGAATGTATAAGAAAATATCGTTATGATATAGGGCAGTGAATAATTTCTTGAAAAATATCTGACAAAAAGCCTTACATAGTAAGAAATTAAATCTAATGGAATTGACTGAAAAAATAACTCGATGTAAGCATTTTTGCATAACAACATCAAGAAACTCTCAGCTATAAGAAAAGACAGGCCAGATTGAGAAAAGATGTTTATAAATCATACAACTCAATAGAAAAGGTATCTGGAATACATAATAAACTACTACAAATGTAGGAAATTAAAAAGGAAAGAAATTTCTGATAAAATTTTGGCTAAAGATATGAAAAAGAAAGTCACAAGAAGATATTACAGTAGAGAATATAGAGAGGAATTGTGTTCCACCTTAATCACCTGAAGTGAGCAAAGGGAAACAACAGTAAGACGACATTTTACACTCATCGGACTGTCCAACACACAAGTGCCTCGTAATAGTTATGGTGCATATCTGAAGAAATAAGAACTGTATGTTGTTGGCAGGTGCAAAGTTGGTACAATAAATTTGAAGAACAATTTGGCACCGCCTAGGACATTTGAACATATCAATGCCTTTCAAGTTAGAAATTTCACTTCTAGGCATATACCTTAAAGAAACTTAACCATGTATAGAAAAAAGAAGTAACTAAAGAAGTTACAAAATGTTCATCTCAGCATTTCCTGTAAGAAACACTGGAAAGCTAAATATCCCTTGTATGAAAATTGGATTTAAGATGTTTATAGTCCTTCAATGAGAACACTAGACAGCAATAAAAAAAGAACTAGAATTAACATGTCACCATGAGTGATTTTCAAAAGCATTTTGTATGTGTGTAAAAAGCAAGTTTCAAGATGGTCTGTGCTAATGAAGGAGTAAGATTCTTTTAAGCAGATGACCCCACAGCAAACAACTATAGAATACGTGTGTGATCCTACAAGCAGCTGTTGGAAGCCACTGGATAGTGCACAGAAGTAGATGAACTCTGGCAGGGAGTCCATGTACAGGAAAGAGGAAGGAATAAAATCAGTCCCAATTTTCACGGCTTTCAGCCTAAGACAAGTCAGCAAAGCATTTGAGATAGCAAGGAGGGCCAGTGGAAAAACCACAGTGTTTCTGGTTTAGAGAACCAGAAAACTAAATACAGGGACTCTGTGGCTACTGAAGAGAGTAGAAGAATTCTAGAAAGGAAAGAGCCAAGGAAGGATCCCTAAATTCTGCCTCCCTGTATCTCTGACTGAGAGACTTACACTCCCATCACCCAAGCACACATACTCAAAGCACGTCAGCTAAAGACAAAATAGGTGAAGAGAGATGAGATGCCACCCAAGAAACAGAGTTTGCAGTTCAAGTCCATGCAATATAATTGCCTATCAAAACAAAGGGAACATCATTCATCAGAGAGAAATGATGACAGAATAAATAATCTCCACAAATGAGTATCCATAATATCTTGGTTACAGTCCAAAACTGTAATCAGATACAGCCAGGAGCTGTGGTTCATGTCTGTATTCCCAGCATTTTGGGAGGCTGAGGCAGGAGGATCGAAGGAGCTCAGGAGTTTCAGACCAGAGTAGCTACATAGTGAGACCCTGTCTCTACGAAACATCAAAACATTAGCCAGATGTGGTGGCATATGCCAGTAGTCCCAGCTCCTCAGGAGGCTGAGATGGGAGGATTACTTGAACCCAGAAGGTAAAGGCTACAGTGAGCTGTGATGGTGTCATTGTACTCCAGCCTGGGCAACAGAGTGATACCCTGTCTCAAAAACAAACAAACAAACAAACAAACAAAACCGGACACCTAGAGAATCAAGAATACAAAACATATGCAAAACAGAAGATAACCTGAGACCAACCCTAAGATGATCCTGATAGGGAAAACAAAAAACCAAGGTTTTTAAATGGCTGCTACAATTAACAATAAATTAATTTTTAAAATAGACTCACACTGAATAATAAGATGGGAAACCTCAGATGAGAAAGAGAACAAAGTCTAAAAAAGAAATAATCACAGTAACAGAGACAACAAAGGAAAGATTATGTAAACTGGAAATAAATTGTGGAAAATAAATTGTGAAAATAAAATAACATTTTATTTATTGTGAATAAATAAAATGTGAAGAACCAAAGAGAAAAAGAAATGTAAAGACGAGGCCATGTGTGGTGGCTCACTCCTGTATTCCCAGCACTTTGGGAGGCCGAGGCGGGTGGATCACAAGGTCAAGAGATTGAGACCATACTGGTCAACAGGTGAAAGCCCATCTCTACTAAAAATACAAAAATTAGCTGGGCATGGTGGTGCCCACCTGTAGTCCCAGCTACTCAGGAGGCTGAGGCAGGAGAATTGCTTGAACCCAGGAGGCGGAGGCTGCAGTGAGCCGGGATCGTGCCATTGCACTCCAGTCTGGGTAACAACAGTGAAACTCCATCTCAAAAAAAAAAAAAAAGTAAAGATGAGCAGGGCCTTGGGGAGCTGCTAAATAATACCAAGTATTCCAACATATATGCAATTGGAGTTCCAGAAGGAGAAGAAAAACAAGATGGGCCAAAAATAATATGTGAAAAAAAAAAGGCTGAAAATGTTCCAAACATGATGACAGACAGAAGTTTACAGATACAAGATACTGATAAACATCACTCAAAATAAACATGAAGAAACATCGTAGTTAACCTGTTGAAAGCTAAATATGTAAGTCAAATATGGAAAACATTGAGAGAAAAATATGCAAGGAAGGAAAGAGTAAGTGAATAAATGTCAGAAATTATAGAGGTCAGAAGACTGTGGAAGATTTTATGTTAGTGAAAAAATGAAAATAAAAGCTCTCCACCAAGAATTATATGCAACAAAAATATTCTCTAAGAGTGAAAGTAAAGACATTTTCAAATTAAAGAAAACTAAGAAAGTAGCCACACTGCAAGAAATGCTTCCTTTCAAGCCGAAGGAAGAAAGCTCAGATCTTCACATTCCTTTTTAAAAAGGGCATTTCCTCACAGCTCACTGGAGCCTTGACCACCTGCATTCAAGAAATCCCCCGACCTCAGCCTCCCAAGTAGCTGGGACTGCAGGAATATGCCACGGCACATGGCTAATTTTTTGATGTTGTGTAGAGACAGGGTCTGACTATGTAGCCTAGGCTAGTCTCAAACTCCTGAGCTCAAAGGGGCATTTCTATCCTTTTTTTTTTTTTAATTTTGAAGATCTGAACTTGCTTTCTCAAAAATCTTTGTAAATCCAAAAGTCTATATTTTTGTTCCATTCTTGATAATTTTTATGATACATATACATGTTTAAAACCACATATGTAATATGTCCCGTGCATTTTAAAATGTATGTAGAAGTTACACATACAATGACTGTAGCATAAAGCACAGGGTGGGAGGTATGAACTAATGCAGTTGAAGTTTTACTATTTTGCATGAAGTGGGATACTGTTAACTACATATAAACAGTGAAGATGCAAGCCAGGTATACTGTAATTTTTTCATTATTATCACATCTGCTATGGTGACCTGGGGCCAGTGCAATTTGATGTTACTATTGTAACTGTTTCAGAGCACCACAAACTACCCATTTAAGATGGTGAACTCAATGAACACGTGTGTGTTCTGACTCCTCTACTGACCAACATGTTCCCCTGTCTCTCCCTCTCCTTCAGGCTTTCTATTATTCGGCACACAAAAAATATTGAAATTAGGCCAATTAATAACCACAGGTGTTCAAGTGAAATACAGACTCATGTTATTCCTCACTTTAAATCAAAAGCCAGGAATGATTAAGCTTAGTGAGGAAGGCACGTCAAAAGCTAGTATCTTGCGCCAAATAGCCAAGTTGTGAATATAAATGAAAAATTCTTGAAGGAAATTAAAGATCATATTCCAATCAAGACACAAATAATAAGAAAGTAAAACAGCCTTATTGCTAATATGGATAAAATTTTGGTAGTCTACATAGAAGATCAAACCAGCCATAGTATTTTCTTAATCCAAAGCCTAATCCATAGCAAGGACCTAGCTCCTTTCAGTTTTATGAAGACTGAAAGAGATGAGGAAGCTGCAAATGAAAACCTGGAAGCTAGCAGAGGTTGGTTCATGAGGTTTAAGGAAAGAAGCCATCTCCATAATATGAAAAAACAAGGTGAAGCAACAGATACTGATGTAGAAGCTGCCCGTGCTCTACAAAGTCCAGATGATGGTACATCTGTTTTCAGCATAGTTTAGTGAATATTTTAAGCCCACTGTTGAGACTTACTGCTCAGAAGAAAAAAATTGAAAGTGTACTGCACATTGATACTGCATTTAGTGACCAAGAGCTCTGATGGAGGTGTACAAGGAGGTGAATGCTGTTTTCATGCCTGCTGACACATCCAATCTGCAGCCCATGGATCAAAGAATTAAACATAAACTAAGAATAAGCAGGGAAAGAACGATAAAAGTAGAAATAAATGACATAAAATTTTAAACTATTATTTGATCCTTTCTAAGAATAAATAACATAAATAAGCCTCTACAATAGACTGATAAAGAAAAAGGAGAAACCATAAATTTCTAATTTTAAGGATAAAAGGATGAGCAGCACTGAGGATTCTTATGGACTACAAAAGGAAATTATGGGCAACATTTTGTTTATAAATTTTAAAACCTAAATAAAATGGGCAAATTCTTTGATAGACAAAAGTAACCAAAAGTCACCCAATAAGAAATAGAAAACTCAATAGCCCTATGTAAATGAAATCATTAAGTAAAATTCTTTCCACGAACAAAATTTCATGACCAGATTGCTTGATTGGTGAATTCAACCAAACATATATGAGAGAAATAATATCAACCATACACAAACTCAGTCAGAATATATAGAGAAGAGAACTCTTCACAACTCATCTTACAAATCTGAGATTACTAAATCAAAAGCAGATAAAAACGTCACAAGAAGAGAAATTATAGACAAGTATTTATTCCTCTTAAATCTGGATGCAAAATCCTTTATAAAACTTTAGCTAATTAAATCAAAGAATATGTGAAATCAGTGATATTTTATGCCTCAGTGGATCTTATCTCAATAATGAGAGGTTGATTTAACATCTGAAACGTAATCAGTGTGCTAAATAAGAGAATATAAAAGGAAAAAGAACTTATGACAATGTAATACATGAAGACAGTCTTTGACAAAATTCAAAATACATACATGATTTTTTTTTTAAAACCCTCACAAAACTAGTAACTGAAAGAGATTTCCAGGGCCGGGCTCTGTGGCTCATGCCTGTAATCCCAGCACTTTGGGAGGCCGAGGCGGGTGGATCACGAGGTCAACAGATCGAGACCATCCTGGTCAACATGGTGAAACCCCGTCTCTACTAAAAATACAAAAAATTAGCTCGGCATGGTGGTGCGCGCCTGTAATCCCAGCTCCTCAGGAGGCTGAGGCAGGAGAATTGCCTGAACCCAGGAGGCGGAGGTTGCGGTGAGCCGAGATCGCGCCATTGCACTCCAGCCTGGGTAACTCCGTCTCAAAAAAAAAAAAAAGAAAAGAAAAAAGAAAAAGAAAGAGATTCCCTTAGCCTAATTGAGTACATCTACAAAAGTTCTACCGCTAATATCATTCACAATACTAAAAACTCAATACTTTCTACCTATGACCACAAACAAGACAGGAAGGTCTTTTCTCTTCACTTTCATTCAGCCTTGCATTGGAGATCCTAGATAACGTCAGAAGGCAATAAAAAAAAAAAAAAAAAACTAACAGGCATATGAATTGAAAAGTATCTTAGTCCATTTTGTGCTGCTATAACAAAACACTATAGACCGGGTAATTTTTAATAAACAGAAATTTAGTTCTCGCAGTTTCTGGAAGCTGGGAAATCCAAGATCTATGGATTGTGTATGATGACGACCTTCTTGTTACATCATAACATGGTGAAAGAGCAAAGAGAAGAGGAGGGAGAGACAGCACACAGGAAGAGGGGAAGCCTATCTTTATATATAAATCCACTCCCATGATAATTACATTAATCCATGCATGAAAGTGGTGACCTCATGACCTAAATGCCTCTTAAAGGACCCACGTCCCAGCTCCTCCACATGGGGAATCAAGTTTCCAACACATGAACTTTAGGAAGACATTCAAACTAGAGCAGAAGGGATAAAATAAAAACTTCTGCATTTGAAGA
This sequence comes from Leontopithecus rosalia, assembly GCA_028533165.1. Classification (NCBI taxonomy): domain Eukaryota; kingdom Metazoa; phylum Chordata; class Mammalia; order Primates; family Cebidae; genus Leontopithecus; species Leontopithecus rosalia. The sequence goes on from CM052655.1 coordinate 117,445,954, forward strand.
TGATATAACCTTGTACCTAAAATCAAGCCATGAAAGAAAAAAGTGATAGAAAAGACTTAGGAAAATCCTTAAAAATCTACAAAATAAAACATGAGAAACAGTAAGTGAAGTTAGTAGCATGATAGACTAAATGGTCAATATAAAATCAGTATAATGCATTTCCACATACCAGGAATAAACAACTACACAATTTTGCAAAGAGAAATTAAAGGTGACCCAAGTAAATGCAAAGGTATTTGATGCCACCTAAATACAAATCTTTTTAGGCAGCTTTCTTGTTTAAAATTGGCAAGCCAATTCTAAAATGTATATAAGAAAAACAGAGGATCTAGAATAGCCAAAATAATTTTGAAAAAGAAGAGCATGGGTGTTCATACATCCTACCTTCAGCATGTCCTACCAAAGTACATCATAAAGACAATGTAGTATTTTCATAGGAGCAGGCATCTAAATGAGATAAGCAGAATTAAGATTCCAAAAGTACATCCACACTTATATGGCTAATTAATTTTTGCCCAAGATGTTAACACTAGTCAATTAAGAAATTATAGTCCTTCTAACTGGCATGAGATGGTACCTCAATGTGGTTTTGATTTGCATCTCTCTAAT
>CM052655.1:117456706-117527637 GCA_028533165.1 Leontopithecus rosalia
GGTACCAGTACCATGCTGTTTTGATTACTGTAGCCTTGTATTATAGTTTGAAGTCCGGTCGTGTGATGCCTCCTGCTTTGTTCTTTTTGCTTTGAATTGACTTGGCTATATGGGCTCTCTTTTGGTTCCATATTAAGTTTAAGGTGGTTTTTCCAGTTCTGTGAAGAAGGTCATTGGTAGTTTGATGGGGATAGCATTGAATCTGTAAATTACTTTGGGCAGTATGGCCATTTTCACGATGCTGATTCTTCCTAACCATGAGCATGGAATGTTTCCCCATCTGTTTGTGTCCTCTCTTATTTTGTTGAGCAGTGGTTTGTAGTTCTCCTTTAAGAGGTCCTTTACGTTCCTTGTTAGTTGTATTCCTAGATATCTTATTCTCTTTGTAGCAATTGTGAATGGCAGTTTGTTCTTGATTTGGCTCTCTTTAAGTCTGTTATTGGTGCATAGGAATGCTTGTGATTTTTGCACATCGATTTTGTATCCTGAGTCTTTGCTGAAGCTGCTTATCAGTTTCAGGAGATTTTGGGCTGAGACAATGGAGTCTCTAGATATACAATCATGTCGTCTGCAAATAGAGACAATTTGACTTCCTCCTTTCCTAACTGAACATGCTTTATTTCTTTTTCTTGCCTGATTGATCTGGCTAGAACTTCCAATACTATATTGAATAGGAGTAGTGAGAGAGGGCATCCTTGTCTAGTGCCAGATTTCAAAGGGAATGCTTCTAGTTTTTGCCCATTCAGTATGATATTGGCTGTGGGTTTGTCATAAATAGCTTTTATTATTTTGAGATACGTTCCATCAATACCTAGTTTATTGAGGGTTTTTAGTATAAAGGGCTGTTGAACTTTGTCAAAGGCCTTCTCTGCATCAATTGAGATAATCATGTGGTTATTGTCTTTGGTTCTGTTTATGTGGTGAATTACGTTTATACACTTGCATATGTTGAACCAGCCTTGCATCCCTGGGATAAAGCCTACTTCATTATGGTGCATAAGCTTTTTGATGTGCTGTTGCAATTGGTTTGTCAGTATTTTATTGAAGATTTTTGCATCTATATTCATCATGGATATTGATTGGCCTGAAGTTTTCTTTTCTTGCAGAGTCTTTGTCAGGTTTTGGTATCAGGATGATGTTGGTCTCATAAAACAATTTGGGAAGGATTCTCTCTTTTTGAATTGTTTGGAATAGTTTCAGAAGGAATGGTACCAGCTCCTCTTTGTATGTCTGGCAGAATTCAACTATGAACCCATCTGGACCTGGGCTTTTTTGGGGTGGTAGGCTCTTAATTGCTGCCTCAACTTCAGACCTTGTTATTGGTCTATTCAAGGTTTCGACTTCTTCCTGGTTTAGGCTTGGGAGGCTGCAAGTGTCCAGGAATTTATCCATTTCTTCCAAGTTTACTAGTTTATGTGCATAGAGTTGTTTGTAATAATCTCTGATGCTGGTTTGTATTTCTGTGGAATCTGTGGTGATATCCCCTTTATTGGTTTTTATTGCATCTATTTGATTATTCTCTTTTCCTTTTTATTAATCTGGCTAGTGGTCTATTTTGTTGATCTTTTCGAAAAACCAGCTCCTGGATTTGTTGATTTTTTGAAGGGTTCTTTGTGTCTCTATCTCCTTCAGTTTTGCTCTGATCTTGGTTATTTTTTGTCTTCTGCTAGGTTTTGAGTTTTTTTTGATCTTTCTCCTCTAGCTCTTTCAATTTTGATGATAGGGTGTCGATTTTAGATTTTTCCTTGCTTCTCATGTGGACATTTATTGTTATATATTTTCCTCTAGACACTGCTTTAAATGTGTCCCAGAGATTCTGGTATGTTGTGTCTTCATTCTCCTTGGTTTCGAAGAACATCTTTATTTCTGCCTTCATTTCACTGTTTATCCAGTCAACATTCAAGAGCCAGTTGTTGGGCAGTTCTGAGTTAGTTTCTGAATTCTGAGTTCTATTTTTTTTTGAGACGGAGTTTCACTCTTGCTACCCAGGCTGGAGTGCAATGGCGTGATCTCAGCTCACCACAACCTCCGCCTCCTGGGTTCAGGCAATTCTCCTGCCTCAGCCTCCTGAGTAGCTGGGATTACAGGCACGCACCACCGTGCCCAGCTAATTTTTTGTAATTTTAGTAGAGACAGGGTTTCACCATGTTGACCAGGATGGTCTCGATCTCTTGACCTCGTGATCCACCCGCCTTGGCCTCCCAAAGTGCTGGGATTACAGGCTGAATTCTGAGTTCTAACTGGATTGCACTGTGATCTGAGAGACTGTTTGTTATGATTTCCATTCTTTTGCATTTGCTGAGGAGTGATTTACTTCCCATTATGTGGTCAATTTTAGAGTAGGTGTGATGTGGTGCTGAAAAGAATGTATATTCTGTGGATTTGGGGTGGAGAGTTCTGTAAATGTCTATCAGGTTTGCTTATTCCAGGTCTGAGTTCAAGTCCTGGATATCCTTGTTAATTTTCTGTCTCATTGATCTGTCTAATATTGACAATAGGGTGTTAAAGTCTCCCACTATTATTGTGTGGGAGTGTAAGTCTCTTTGTAAGTCATTGAGAACTTGCTTTAGGTATCTGGGTGCTCATGTATTGGGTCCGTATATATTTAGGATAGTTAGTTCTTCATGTTGCATTGATCATTTTACTCTTATGTAATGTCCGTCTTTGTCTCTTTTGATCTTTGTTGGTTTAAAGTCTATTTTATCAGAGACGAGAATTACAACTCCTGCTTTTTTCTGCTCTCCATTTGCTTTGTAAATCTTTCTCCATCCTTTATTTTGAGACTGTGTATCCTTGCATGTGAGATGAGTTTCCTGGATATAGCACACCGATGGGTTTGGCTTTTTACAAATGTTCATGGTCACAATGATGGAATAGAACATTCTCCTTCCCCCAAAAATCTCCTGAATGTTCATCTATTGTTAAGCCCCTCCCCCAGCCCCTGGGCAACCACTGATCTGCTTGTCCATATAATTGTTTTAAATTTTTAATTATGTATAATTAATCATACAGCATGTAGCCTTGGCATCTGAATTTCTTCATTTAGCTCAATGGTTTTGAGTTTCATCAATGTTGATGTCTGTATCAGCAGCATGTCCCTTTTTATTGCTAAGCAGTATTTTCTCATGTAAATATACCACCATTTTTTAATTTATTTATCAGTTGATGGATATTTGAGTTGTTTCCGGGTATTCTTTTTTTTTTTTTACAATTACAAATGAAGCTACTATGAATATTCAAGTACAAGTTGAAGGAGAGACAAAATCCTACCCTCATCCTTTCAGGGTCCCAGCTGGGTTGGAGAACTAAATTGACATAAGATAAATTAACCGGACAAAACCATACAAATGTATTTAATACAAGTGTTATGCAGCATGGGAGCCCTCATAAAGAAATGAAGAACCAAAGAAGCAGTTAGAATCAGTTACATAAGTATGAGTTGGACAAAGAATAGTAAGTTTGAAGAAGCAACTAAATCATGTAGGGAGACTTGAAAGAGTTATTTTAACAAGGTCTGTGCAGAATTCTCTTGGTCTCAATTTCTCATCCTTGAGGATAAAGTTGTTGCATCTTTCACAAGGGAATTTCACCTTTTGCTTTTAAGAAACAGCACAAAGGTCAGAGTAATCTTTTTGCACCTGCTGTTTTCCAAGTGCCTTTAACTTAAATAGTCAATATGCTAGAGGGTTATATTTTTAACTCCTTCAAGGTCTTTGTGTGGACATAAGTTTTCATTTCTCTTGGGAAGCTGTCTATGAATAAGATTGACAGACAGTGTGGTAGGTATTATAACTTTATAAGAAACTGTATTTCAAGTTATTGCACCACTTTGCCTTTTTAGCAGCCATCTATGACAGTGGAAATTGCTCCTCACCCTCAACCAACCCTTGGTATCGGGTGTGCCCCAGTTTTAAAATGATACTTTCAATTTGTTTTTCCCTAAAGACAAATAGTTTTGAGAGCTTTTTCATGTATTTATCTATCTGCCATATTTGTATTTTCTTTGGTGAAATGTCGGCTCAACTTTTATAATCACAATTTTTAAAATCAGATTGTTTTTCTTATTATTACTGAGTTGTGGGAGTTTATATATTCTGAATATTAACTGTTCATCAGATATCTGTTTTGCAAATATTTCTCCCAGTCTTTTTATTTCTTTAACACTGTCTTATGAAAGGCAAAAGTTTTTTACTTTTATAAGTTTCGGTCATTATTTTTTTATATATATTAATTTTGTGTGTTCTAAGAAATATTCACCTAACTCAAGGTCACAGATATTTTTTCCAGCATTTTTAACTGGAAGCTTTACAATTTTAGCTGTTCTTATATTGATATGTATAATTCATTCCAAATTCATTGTTTATATAGTATTAGATAAGGGTTGAGCGTCATTGTTTTCAATCTGGATGTCCAATTGTTCAAGTACCATTTGTTGAAAAGACTATTATTTCCCTTTTGAATTACTTTGGCAGCTTTGTTGAAATTCAATTGACCATATATGTGAGGGTCTATTTTTCTGCTTTTGATTATTTTCCACTGATCTATTATGTCTGTGTTTACACCAATAGCATGATGACTTGATTACCGTAGCTTCACAGGAAGCTTCAACTTAGGTACTGCAGTTCGTCAGAAAATGCTCTCTAAGTATTTTGTATTTCCAAAAATTTTAGAATCAGTTTGCCGATTTAAAAAATTCTACTTTTGATTGGGATTTTATTAAATCTATAGTTGAATTTAAGAATACTAAGTGATACTTTTCCAATCCTTAACGTGTTTTATCTCTCCATTTATTTGGGTTTTTTAAAACTTAATTCAGCAGTGTTCTATAGGTTTTAGTGCACAGATCTTGCAAATATTCTATTAAATTTGTCCCTACATATTTCATATTATTTTATGTTTTGGTAAATGGTATTGTTTATTTACATTTCAATTTTTTAACTGTCCAAATGTATAGAAAATACATTTGATTTCTGTATACTGATTTGGTATCCTATGGTCTGGCTAAACTCAGTTCAAGAATTTTTTTAATTCTAAAAATTATATTATTCTTAGACTTTTCTACATAGACAATCAAGTTGCTATTAATAATGACAGTTTTACTTCTTTTGTTTTAATGTGGGTGCCTTTTATGTCCTTTTTGCTCTCTGGTTGCAGAGGCGTGGATATCTGGTATATTAAATATAAATGGTGAGCATGGGTAGTTATCCCTTGTTTCTAGTCTCTCACTATAAATTATGAGATTTGCTCGAAGTTTTTGCTAGATTCCCTTTAGCAGGGTGAGACGATTTTCTATTCCTAGTTTGCATGGAGTTCCTAGTTTGCATAGAGTTAAATAGGTGTTGATTTAATAAATGTATTTCTGCATTTATTAAAACATATTTTCCTTTTTATTCTGCTATTACAGTGAGTTGCATTGATTGATTTTGGAAAACTAAACTAAATTTGTTTACTGGGATGAACTTCTTTTGGTTATGATACATTAAGACATTTGAATGTGTGTTGTTTGATTTTATTAGCAAAAATGAATTTCTTAAAAGATTTTTGCATCTATGTCCTCCAGGGATATTGCTCTATAGTGTCCTTTTGATGCCGGATAGGCAAGCCCCGAGATTGAGGCTTAGTCCAGGACCTTTCTTGGCTTTACCCAGGAAAGAATTCAAGAACAGGCTGCTGGTTTTCATCAGCAACTTTTATTGATGCCGTGCCGTACAGCAGCAGCAGAAGGCTGCTTCTTGCAGAGCAGGGCTTGCTCCATAGGCTGAGTGCCCAGAGCAGCAGCTCAGAGGCAAGGCTGCACTCATATTTCTATCCACTTTTAATTATATGCAAATTAAGGGGCAGTTTATGCAGAAATTTCTAGAATGAGGGTGTTTAACTTCTGGGTTGCTGGGTTATTACCATCAAAAGGAGCAGTAATTTCTGAGTGTTGCCATGGCAATAGTAAACTGACATGGCACACTGGTGGGCATGTCTTATGGGGAAGTGCTTCCACCCTAGACCTGACCAAGTCCCACATCCATAGTCTAGTCCAGCCTCCCTCCTCACTATTTCTTTTTTTTTTTTAAGAAAGGGTCTCCATCTGTTGCACAGGCTGGAGTACAGTGGCATGATCTCTTCTCACCACAGCTTCAACCTCTTGATCCTCCCACCTCAGGCTCCTGGGTAGCTGGTACTACCGATGAGCATCACCATGCCTAGCTAATTTTTGTATTTTTTGTAGAGATGGGGTCTCACTGTGTTGCCCAGGCTGATCTAGAACTCCTGGGCTCAAGCAATCCTCCTACCTTGGCCTCCCATAGTGCTAAGACTACAGGCATGGGCCACCACACCTACCCTGTTCTTTAAGGGTGCTATCTTTGTCTGATTATTGTATCATGATAGCACAAGTCTCATAAAATGGGTTGAGAAATAGTTCTTCTCATATATCCTGAAATAATTCCTTTAGAATTGGTTAGATGTCTTCTTTAAATATATGGTAGAATTCACCTGTGAAATATTTTTGCTGGGAATTTGTGCCTGGCTGGGGGCATTAAATACAACTTTAATTTATATAATAGACACAAGGATTTTCAGGCTATCTTCTTGAGTTAGTTTCATACTTTGTGTCTTTCAATGACTTTGCCCATTTCACCTAAGTTGCTGATTTATTTGGCATAATGTTATTCATAATACTTTATTATGTTCTTTTCTTACTTTTAGCTGTAGAGCTGTCACCTCTTTCATTCCTTTAGTGGTAATTTGTGCCTTCTCTTGTTTTTATATTGATCATCATGTCTAGAGAGTCATTAGTTTTATTAATCTTTCCTAGCAATCAGATTTTGATTGGTCTTTTTTTTTTAATCTATTAGTTTTCTATTTTCTACATTATTAAATTCTGTTCTTCTATTTTGTTGTTTTCTTCTTTTGCTTGCTCTGGGTTTACTTTGCTCTTTCTCATCTTTAAGTTTCTTTTATGGATGATTAGCTCATTGATTTGAGGCACTCCTTTTTCCACTATATGAATTTAATGCTAAACATTTTCCTCTAAAAAACTGCTTTAGCTGTATGTATACCATAGATTTTAATACATTGTGATTTTACTTTCATTCAGTTTATGATATTTTCTAGTTTTCATTGCAATTTCTTCTTTGACCCACAGTTAGTTTATTTACAGTTCTGTTGTTTAATTTCTCAGTATTTGAAATTTTTCTGGATATTTTATTTTACTGGTTTCTAAATTATTTTGTTATGTTAAACAACATAATTTGTATCAAATTTGTATTTAAATCTTCTTAAATTTATTGAGACTCTTTTATTTGAATAATAGACACCCTTACCTTCTTATTAGTTATCAAAAGTTTTTTATCACAGAGATGTATTGAATTTTATTTATTGTTTTATACATCAATTTGTTGATGCTCTGGTATATTTTAATAAACTTTGTGGTTTTTAAACAAATGATGCATTTCTGAGATCAGTCTAGCATGTAATATTTTAATTCACTATTTAATTTGGTTTCCTAATATTTTATTTATTATTTTTGCCTCTATCTTAGTGAGAAAAATCTGTAATTTTTCTCCTCTTAATCTGTCCTTCACTAATTTTAAAATCAAGCTAAAATTAGCATCATAAAAAGGTTGAGTAGGTTTCTTCCTCTTTCTCTATTCAGAAACAAATCTTTTTAAAAAAAATTGTTGGGCCGGGCGTGGTGGCTCACGCTTGTAATCCCAGCACTTTGGGAGGCCAAGGTGGGTGGATCACGAGGGCAAGAGATCGAGACCATCCTGGTCAACATGGTGAAACCCCATCTCTACTAAAAATACAAAAAATTAGCTGGGCATGGTGGCACGTGCCTGGAGTCCCAGCTACTCAGGAGGCTGAGGCAGAATTGCCTGAACCCAGGAGGCAGAGGTTGCGGTGAGCTGAGATCATGCCATTGCACTCCAGCCTGGGTAACAAGAGCGAAACTCCGTCTCAAAAAAAAAATTGTTAAAAAAAAATGTATACATGGTGTATTTGTTCCCTGATAGTCTGGTAAAGTTTATTTATAAGACAACCAGGGTTTGGTGTCTTTCTAAAATAGATATAATTGATGTAATTTGTATATCAGTGAGTTTACTTTTTAATGGTAATGGATGTATACAGATATTTTCTTTCTTTCCACCTGACTGCAGTAATTCATAGTTTTAAAAATTATCTATTTCATCTATATTGTTATATTTACTGCAATTAAGTTGTTCATAAAAATATTTTCCTGTCACAAATATTTTTTTCCAATATTTTTATTTTTGCCTTTTTTATCAATTAATTTTACCATAGGATTTTCTGTTTCAGTAGTCTTTAAAATAGCTAGCTCTGATTTCTTTAATCCTATTTATTTGTAATATTTGCTCTTATCTTTATTACATCTTTACTTCGACTTTCTTTGGGCTTACTCTATTGTCTTTATTGATTTACTGAGTTAAGTGCCTGTTTAATTTTTAAACTTTAATATTTCTTAATGTGTGCCTTGAAACTTATGAATTCCCACCTAAATAACACTTTAATTTTACTAGATTTTTATAGGTAATGATTTTGTTATTTAGTTTTAAATATTTTGTTATGTACATTATGCCTTCTGGTTTTCATGAATTAATAAACATAGCATTCTTCTGCTTTAGTGTCTAAGCAGATGATCAGATTGGGAGAGATTATTTCATTAATCTCCAATTTTCTTGCAATGGATTTAGAGATTGTTGTCTATGGATATATAAATCAAATAGTATCAAAAATATTGGTTGAAGCTTTCATTCAGTTTGTTATATGATAAATGTTTTCAAACAGTACATAGATATTCTTGAAAATGAATATTATCTGTGTTTTTCAGAATTTTATATGCAGTATAAGATTTTCAGCAGGTTGTTTACATTTTCTGTATCTTTACTAACAGTTTCAAAAGAGGCTTACTGAAATAATCTTACTCTGATTATGAATTTTCTAATTTCTCTTTATAAATCTGCAAACTTTTGCTTTATATATTTTGTAGTTGTGTTGTTAGTTGCATTCAGGTTCATGATTACTGTATATTCAGATAAAATATTCTTTTTATTATAGGTAATGACTAATCAAATCCCTAACAATATTTATTCATTTGGAATTTTTTAATATTAATTTGAATACCTATTTTAAAATTGACCTATTTTAAAACATTGACCAATGAACAGGATAGAAAACCTTGAAATAAACCCAAGTATTTATGATCAATTGATTTTTTATAAAGTTTCCAAGAATACACAACGAGGAAAAGAGAATCTGTAATACATGATGTTGAGAAAACTGAATATTCACAGGCAAAAGAATAAAATTGGACCCTAATCTTGCACTACCTACAGAAATAAACTCAAAATCAATAAAATACTTAAATGTAAGACCTAAAACTGTAAAACTACTTTGAAAAAAAAACAGCCTAAGTCATTGGTTGGAGCAATGATTTCTTGAACAGGACTTCCAGAGCCCAGGAAACAAAAGCAAAAATGGACAAATGGGATTGTATCAAACTCAAAAGCTTCTGAACAGCAAAGGAAACAATTAGAGTGAAGAGAAAACCCACGGGCGGAAGAAGACATTTGTAAACCATACAAATGTATAATACCGAATATCTAATAATGTCTAATAGCTAAAATCTAAAATATATAAGAAGCTCAACTCAATAGCAAGAAATCAAATAACCTGATTTTTAAAATGGGCAAAAGTTCTGCATAGACATTTCTCAAAAGAAGAGATGCAAATGGCCAACAGATACATTAAAAAATGCTCACCACCAGTAATTATCAGAGAAATGCAAATTTAAATGACAATGAGACATTATCTCACACCTGTTGGAATGGCTGTTACAAAAAGATAAATGATGGGCTGGGCACAGTGCCTCATGGCTGTAATCCTAGCATATGGGAGGCTGAGGCAGGTAGATCACGAGTTCAAGAGTTTGAGACCAGTCAGCCTGGGCAACATAGCAAAAACCTGACTCTACCAAAAAAACACAAAAATTAGCCAGGCATGGTGGTGAGCGTCTGTGGTCTCAGCTACTAGGGAGGCTGAGGTGGGAGGATCACTTAAGCCCAGGAGATAGAGGTTGTAGTGAGCAGTGATTGTGCCACTGCACTCCAGCCTGGGTGATGGAGCAAGACCCTGTCTCCAAAAAAATGAAATAAAAATAAAAAAGACAAAGGATAACAAGTGTTGGTGAGGATGTGGAGGAAAGGAAACCTTTGTATATTGGGAGGGATAATTTAAACTAGTACAGTCATTTCAGAAATTAGTATGGCGGTTCCTCAAAAAAACTAAAAAAAGAATTGCCATATGATCCAGGAATCCCACTTTTGGATATATATCCAAAGGAATTGAAATCAGTATGTCAAAGCAAAATCTAACTCACATGCTCATTTCATCACTATTCACAATAGCAAAGTTAGGGAAGCAACCTAAATAGAATACTTATTTTTGTAAATACCTATATTTTATTCTATCTATAAAATACATATTTTATAACTAAGTGGAATACCTATTTGTTATTAGCATTCATCTGATGTATCTTTTGCCATTCTTTCACTTTCAGACATTCTACATTATCTTATTTTTAGATGTGTCTCTTACACAGAGCACATAGTCAGATTTCGTTTCGGGGAGACAGTCATTTTATCATGTTTACCATTTCCCAAGTAATAAGCTAAATATAGTTCTTGATATACAACAACCACGAAGTCATGGACGTCCAAGATACATCAACGCCTAAACTCACACGCGTAAGTAGAGGGAGATTGGACTCCAGAACTCAGATCTCCCATATGTCATTCAGAGGACTTTTCCTTTATGCTATTTTTCTGTGTATGCAGAGAAAAAAAAACTTCAATGTGGAGAAAATATACTAAAGATAGAGAGGCTGTCCAATAAAGTAGAAAGAGCTACTCTGGAAACCAAAAGCGTAAGCCTAGACTTTGTCAGTTACTCTGTGTGAACGCGGTCAAGTCTTCACCCTATGTGATCCTTAAGTTTTCATCTTGCTGGACAAAACAAAGCATACGTGTCCCCTTCATGTGGTTATCCTTACATTCACCTTAAAGGTGGAGAAATTCATATTCAGTGAAGGAAATTGACTCATCCAAGTGGAAGGTCTAGAATGTATTCCAGACAATACTTTTTTTGTATCAGGTAGTCTCTATTAAAAGCATCCTTTTTTTTTTTTTTTTTTTAGACTTAGCCTCACTCTGTTTCCCAGGCTGGAGTGCAGTGGCACAATCTCAGCTCACTGTCACCTCTTCCTCAAATGTTCAAACGATACTCCTGCCTCAGCCTCCTGAGTATCTGGGATTACAGTTTCCTGCCACTATGTCTGGCTAAACTTTTCTGTATCTTTATTAGAGACAGGGTTTCATCATGTTGACCAGGCTGGTCTTGAACTCTTGAAAAAGGCATCTTTTATGGCTTTAATTGTGTTCTCTCCTCTCCCACTCCTACCTCCCCAAAAAAGAAATTAGTATGTTGAGGTCCTAATTCTAGTCTTTTTAGAGTGTGACCTTATTTGGAGCTCTAAATCATGGTAGATGCAATTAGTTAAGATAGAGTCATTAGGATGGGTCCTAATCCATTAGGACTGGTGTCATCATAAAAAAGGGGAATTTGGACAGAGACACACAGAGAATGACACACAAAGATGAAGGCCGAGATTGGGGTGATCCTTCTGCAAGCCAAGAAATGGCAAAGTTATCAGAAAACTTCAGACAATAGAGGAGAGGGCCTAGAGCACAGTCTTTCTTCTGCCAGCCTCAGAAGAAACATGTTGATCCCTTAATTCAGATTTCAGGCCTCCAGAATTATGAGAGAACGTATTTCTGTTGTTTAGGCCACTAAATGTGCGGTACTTTGTTACTGCAGCCTGGAAAACGAATACAGCATCATTCTATTACAACTAGACACCTTCTGGCAGAGTACCCATGCATGTCCTCTGTACATACATACATATGTACTATCTTACATGTGTACCATGGAGAAGGGCTGCCTTGTATATGACATTTTAAAATCTCATTGTCTCCTTGGAAGATCCTTCCTAGGTAGTAGTGAGAAAAAGGATAAGGACCCTGGCTTGGGTCAGGAAATTTGAGTTTGGATATTAATTTAGACAAAAAATATTTCCTGCTGGCTCTTGGTCTCCTCATTTGCAAGCTGAGAGGGTTACAACTCTAATCAGGTCTTAGTTGACTGAACTTTACATTTTCAAAATATTTTGCCAACCAATCTGTTCTTAGGCTGACATAATTAATTTGATTGCCCAATGTTTATTAATCAAAGACATATAAAACAAGATATGCACAAAAATCATTTCCCCCAGATTCCTATGATGTCATCAGCAGCCAATCAAAGCTGAAAAGGACATTCTTGTGGATTAGTTCTAAAGCTTTTGCACAGCTGGGCCAGATGATCGAGGGGTCCAACAGGGTGGACTCATGGCTAGGGGCCAACATCTGCCCGGAAACACCCCCTGTGGCCTCCTGAGTGGAGCCTGGTGGTAGAGAGGCTTTGTCATCTAGCCCAAGTGTCAAGCATTCCCTGGAAAGTGATGAGTGAGAATGGGATTCTCTCCCCTCCTTGCTGCTCCAGCCTGGATGTGCATTCCCACGGAGGGCCTTGTAAAGGGGAAACTGACAGGATCAGGGCAGATCCAGGAAGACCAGCAACTGGGTTGGCCACATGTTTGCATGAAATGCAAGGCCCCACCACAGCTACTGAGGAGGAGAAGAAAGGCAGGGTGGGGCAGGATCAGGGACTGAGTTGGTGAAAGCCTTCAGCATAGAGCCCACTGGCTTTTCCATCATGTTTGCACAAGCAATGGACTGATTATTGCACCTCAGCAATCGGTCACTAGTATTTTGTCCTTGAGTAAGTCACCTAACTTATCTGGACATCAGTATTTTTCTGGGTCAAATGGAGATGATAACTTCCCAACTTCCTCTCTGCCTGATTAGGGTGACTATGAGAGTCGAGTTAGATAATAGGCATGAGAAGTGTATTTAATGTTCTGTAATTCAGCAACCATGCTCTGAGCATTCCTCCTTGTTGTTCATTTATTCAATCAGTAAAGACATACTGAGGGCCTAAGATGTGCCAAGAAGCAAATCAGGTGCCAGGAACATTGAGAGGAATGAATTGGCTGTCTAATGGGGAACAGAAACAATCGCATTGCTCTGCAGCATGTGTTTGGAGCTCTCACCAGCACAGCCTGCAGCAAGAGGGAAGCCTGAGCTCAGCCCCTCAGAGGAGAGAGGTTCCAGGGCAGCAGCTTGCAGCCTTGCTCTGAACAGGAAGGGATGCCCTTCCAGGGTGGCCAGGTCTCCTTACTCAAGTCTCAGCCCAGGGACAGAAAGCCAAGGCCATGCCTCACTTGCTGTCCCAACTAGATAGAGAAAACTGGTATCCTTCATTCACGCTCTGTAAAAAACAAAATAAACCTACTCCCCTGCAAATGAAACCCTAAAACTAAACTTCCATCACCATTTTTGTTAATTTTCCCTGGAGCTGTGTGCCATTCAACCTGTGGGATGTTTATAGAAGGATGGAGAGGGGAAAAAATAAGCACCATTTTCTCAACTAGATGTTTATGAATTCACTTCCCCTTCCCCCTCAATTCTAGAGTCACAAGTTTCCCAGGCCCCAAAATGACCCTCACTCTCTCCTCTGTTTCCTTTGCCCTATACCTATACATAAAAAGAGACTGGGAAGTGCACAGTCCGATTCCCTCCTGGATCAAGATAGACAACTAGATGTTTTTAATCCACTGTGAACTGGATTTTCAGCCGCTCAAAGCCAAGGTGGTGAGTCCTGCTAGTTGAACCCCTGCAGAATGAATCTCCCACAAAAGACAGGGTTGACCTTCTCTCCATGATCTTCATGGGAGCCCTCAGAGAATTCAGAAATGTTATAGTCCCAAAGACAAAGAAAGAATATGGGAATCGCTTTCGGACATCACCCTTCAGAGTTCCTGAACCTTCATCAGCTGGCACGTAAGTCCCTGGTTTGCCATTTTCCTTCATCCTGCGGCCATCACATTCCCACACCAGCAATTCGGGCAGCGATCTGGCATCAGCCCATGTGACAGATGAGCAAAGTGAGGCTGGGAGTGTGCAAGAGAAAACTGGAAAGCATAGCTGCAGTCCAAGCAGACCAAGCTCTGTGTGGGCTGGCCCCGGCACTGACCTGGCAGCAGAGTTTTGCCTGGGATGCTCAGGTGCTGTGGAAATGCAGGGAACCACTCTCCCTCCCAGGGGGCGGGGTGGTTTGGCTGGGAGGCGGCCAGTCGCTCTGTTGGCTGCGGAGATAATGATGTTTAGAGCTGGTTATCAACCACCTTTGAATGGCAGGCTCTGAATTCCTAATTAACTAACATCCAAGGTCTGGTAGCTCTTGTAGGAGCCCAGTTGTATCAGATCACGGGCATTCTACATGGGTCTATCTCTCCCCAAAACCTGTGCTCGGTGCCTGATAAATAGAAGTTCCCGATGACAATAATTAATGAATGGAAGAAGAGGAAAGGGCAGGCTTTGTGAACTGTCCCAAATCCCCAGAGCTCCCAAGAATGAAAGTCAGTTTTTCTGCCAAAGGGGGCCTGTGTGGACAATGCACTTTGAGGAAAGGGCCAGGGTGCTCAGCTGTTCTGAATTTACCCAGGAACGAACGGCCTGCAGTCCTGGGCCACCTGGCACCCAGCTGTTCATAGCATCATGGTCCTAGAATCCTGCCCTGGAGGGGAGTGGGGAGACCAGCAGACATAACCCTTCATTGTCCACACCCTACTGGGTCCATTCAGCTCCTTAGGGACAGATGCACCATGGGGAACCCAGGTCATCCTGGATGGACCTGTCTCTGGATCCAATTCCCCTCCTCCTGTGCTCCAATTGCAGCTGAGTCTACTGGTACCGTCTCTGTGTACGGGTCGCTTTCCTTAAACATGCAGTCCCTCCTGCCTGAGCACCCTTCCTTTCTTTTCCTCCTGGAGGATCCCAAGTCATCTGTCAAGTTTAATCCAACCTCACTTGCTCAGGGAAGCCTTCCTAGACTTGCTTTCATTCAGTGGTGAGTTCATCCCCATCCTCTGTGCAGCCTGCCCAGGTTCACTACCGTCATTGCAACACGTTTTGTGCTGCATTGCAGGTTTCCACATCTGCATCCGAGCTGTGCACTAGACCATGAACTTCTCAAAGGCATGACCAGAGCCATATCTATCTTTATCACCCCAGAGCCCAGGACAAAGCCAATCAAAGACCTGGAACCAACCCAAATGCCCATCGATGATAGACTGGACTGGGAAAATGTGGCACATATACACCATGGAATATTATGCAGCAATCAAAAATGATGAGTTCGTGTCCTTTGTAGGGACATGGATGAATCTGGAGAACATCATTCTCAGCAAATTGACACAAGAACAGAAAATTAAACACTGTATCTTCTCACTCATAGGCGGGTGATGAACAATGAGAACACATGGACACAGGGAAGGGAGTACTACACACTGGGGTCTATTGGGGGGAATAGGGGAGGGACCACGGTGGGGGAGCTGGGGAGGGATAGCATGGGGAGAAATGCCAAAGTGGGTGAAGGGGCAGAAGGCAGCAAAACACACTGCCACGTGTGTACCTATGCAACTACCTTGCATGTTCTGCACATGTACCCCAAAACCTAAAACGCAATAAAAAATTAAAAATTAAAATAAAAAGAATTGGTGCCCAGATAATGCCTAGTGAAGAACAAATTAATAAATGGTTCCTTTCATAAAATAATATTCTTCAACTCTTGAAGGACAGGGATACTAGTTTGGTGATAAATAAATTACTTAATTGGACTTGGTTCCTGTCAAAAGGGTAAGAACTGAATTCAGGCAGGAAGTGAAGATGTGTGCTGGGGACACTCCTGATGTACCGAAGGCCAACTAAGGAATGGCAAGGATGGCTCTGGGCTCAGCCAGGCTGGGATGAGCAGTGGCACACCCTTGCCAGTGGATACACCTCTCTGAGCACTCAGAAAGTCTGGCCAGTGTGGTGACCAGCTGGCTCCTGTCTGTGTCCCAGGCCAAGCGCCAGGAACTCAGGCCTGAAAATGAGGCTGTTATTTAGTACTCAAACGGGAACTCAACAACCATGGGCTGGCTGTCTTTACCATCCATAACAATCTGCTGCTATGTCTATTTCCAACAAAGCACAAAAAGACGTGTGTCTGGTGGAGAGAACCGAGTCTCGGTTGCATTAGAGTGTCATCCCTCTGATCAAATGGTCACTGCGTTTGCTTAGATCCAGAGACATGGGAGCTCAGAGTCAAACACGGGGCATCTTCTAGGTGGTGGCATTTCACAATCACGTGATGAGGGGAGTTACTCAGACCATCTGAGCCTCAGTTTTCTTACCTATGGAACATGATGGCAGGTTCTAGTCTGCAGGGGACAGGCGGCTCATGCAGATGAAGAGTTGTGCTGGCATCACCTAGGAACTCAGTAAGGCTGGACTAGGGGAGTCTCGAGAAGAAAGGAATCTCTTTCTTTCTTATGCCTGTCTTCTTAATTGTCCCCACCGGGCATGCTGCTGGGCCAGAGCACCTGCTGCCGTGGCTCTTGGCACAGGGTCTTTTTACTGAAGACTCCCGTGGAAGGCAACGGAACACAAATTTCAATCAGCCTAAAGCTTTTTAAAAAAAAATTTTATTATACTTTAAGTTCTGGGGTACATCTGCAGATCACGCAGGTTTGTTACATAGGTACGCACATGCCATGGTAGTTTGCTGCATGCATCCCCCGTCATCAACATTAGTTAATTCTCCTAATGCTACCCCTCTCCAATACTCCCACCCCTGCTATCCCTCCTCAAACCCCACAACCCCCCAGCCTAGAGCTTTTCTTAAAGACCAAGTAATAAAACACCTGAATTAAATAAGTTTTCCTCACAGGAAAATCTCACACACCTCCACCCACCTAAAACTCAAATGAAGCAAGTTCTTCAACTTCCTGTTTCCTTATAGCTATTTCTAGAATAGAGTTTAATGGGTGTCATAATATCTCACACATATTTTCAAGCAAAAGGAACGTTATATCACAAATACACATGGAGGGTCAATAAGAGCGATCACTTACAAAGATGGAAATTTCTCCATGTAAAACGGAACAGCAAATCCCGTCTTGCCACAGCGCATCTCTTCCCAGAACCACACGTGCACTCGCCTGGTGCTCCCTGCCCACAAATGGGAGACACAAACGAGGATGCCTCGGGAGGAACATCACACTGTCAACTCTGAAGTTACAGGAGACACAGAATTGCGGGGCAGCAGTGGATGTGAGAGCACTTATCCCTCTGAAAGTTATTTAAATTTTCTCTCTTTTTATTTTTATTTTATTAATAATTTTTATCTGTTGCCCAGGCTGGAGTGCGGTGGTGTGATCTCCGCTCACTGTAGCCTCGACTTCCTGGGCTCAATTGATCCTCCTGCTTCAGCCTCCTGAGCAGCTGAGACCACAGGTCCACGCCACCATGCCTGGCCAATTTTTGTAGTTTTTATAGACATGGGATTTTGCCATGTTGCCCAGACTGGTCTCCAACTCCTGGGCTCAAATGACCTGCCTGCCTGCACTTCCCAAAGTGCTGGGATTACAGGAGTGAGCCACCATTCTAGCCTCTACTTTTTCCCCCGATTTAAGGGACTATGACACTCCTGAGCACACACACACACACACACTCTCACACACACACACTCTCTCTCTCTCTCTCTCTCTCACACACACACACACACACACACACACACATTGATGGCCTAAGTGCTTGCCGTCACCCACACACATCAGGTATTCCTTTATAGCAATGTACAAAAATGGTCTAATATATGCAGCAAAGGGTGTTATAAGTCATCCCTGTGTGTGCTGCCTAGACCTGGATATTCAACACACAGCACATACCCTCCCTGAGTCTGCCATATACCGTGGCAGAGGCCACTTAAACTCATGCCATATAGTGTGAGTTTAAATGTCCAGAGTTCAATGCTGAGATCTTCTGAGAGTAATTTTCCTGAATGCAGGATGCATGGTTCATGGGCTTACTCAATTAAAAGAAAAAGAAACAGCTTATATGTTCAGATAATGCAGGTTATCTCTCCTGCGGCTTCTGTGAATAAAAGTTTTGGTGAAGACAGACTCATACTCTGGAACAGAGGCCTGGCCCACTTGCCTTAGGATGCTGGCAAAGCTCATGCTTCTTGTTCTGTCAGGTCCCGTTTCAGAAATTGCCTCTGCAAGTCTAACACATTTAATTGAGAGAGTGGAGAGGGGGGCATCCACAAAGATTACAGAGGAAGGTGAGGCATTTGTCCAATCGGTTCCACTTCCAGGGGCCCTCCGTTGTTCTTGGAGGAGAGCCAGGCCTGTAACTGGGGTATTTTGCATCTGTTTATCCTTTTAGTCAAATGCCTTTTGTCTAAGCCGTTGACTTTGGAGCAAAAATGTACTGACCTTCACAGACCGTTCTCAAACTTGGGATAAAAGAAACTCATTTTTTTCCTCAAAGAATGAACTTAGAAAATCCACCTCCTCCCTCATCCCTTTTGCCAGAGACGCCCACTGGAGGCTGTTGCTAAAAAGAGTGGCCCAATTCAACAGAGGTGCCTAGCTCAAGGCACACACAAGTTCAGACCGCCTTTTGGAGGGAGTGTTATCAATAGTTTATTCAGCAGTGCTAACCTCATTGCATCATGGGACTTGAACTTGCCAATGTGACAGGAAGCTGGGAGTCTAAACCCCAGTGCCTTCTACGTAGTGTCACCATAGCTACTGTTTATTGGATACCCACTACCTGTCAGTTGCTGCTGTGAATTTTGTACAAGCCCAGAAATAATCCTGCAAGGATTTTTATCCTTATGAGTAAACTAAGGCTCAAAGGAGCTGTGTAACTGGCCCAGGATCAGAGCCAGCACATGTCCAAGCCAAGGCCTGAACCCAGGACACCTGTGCACCCTCTGCTTTTATCTGCCTGTCACATGAAGCACATGCTGGGCACCTCTTCTTTCCCAGGCTCTGTGCCACCTGCCAGAGCATCCAAGATCAACCAGACAGCCCAGACCTCTCGGAAAGTTCAGGCTTGATGTGAGGGCTCACAGAAGCAGGACTTGAGACAGTGATTGGTGACAAATTGCTTATTTGGAAGGTGAGTCCAGAAAGCACTAGTGAGGGAGTAACAGGAGACAGAGATGGGAAATTTGTGACAAAGGGTTACACCACCAAGCAAGTTACTTTGGAGAGCAATAGGCTCAGTCTTAGGCACCCTAGGAGGTGATGTTCTGCACCCCCAAATCAGGTACTAGGGAGCTAGCGTGTTTGGCCACCAATATGCCATCCATCCGTATTGATGGCTTTTCCAAGGGCATTGAGTGTAAAGCATTTTTGTCTCCCCATGTACGTGGGCAGTGCTCTTCCTTCCTAGAAAGAGTCCTCAGCCAGATGTTAACTGCAAACAGGCAAAGAGCTGGCATTTTCTGAGCATCTCCTGTATGTCAGGCACAGGGCATCTATTTACCTACCTCACAGAGAGACAGGCAGCATGTATTTACGATAATGGGTGCAGGTGTCTGAACTCCACATTTATAAACTGTAGGATCTTGAACAAATGGCTACATCCAATGACTGCCGCAAGAAGGGAATGGTGATAATGCCCACCACAAAGAGTAAACCATGGATTGAACGAGATTGTGTGTGTAAAGCAGTCACGGTAATAATATCTACAACCTAGTGAGTTCTCCAAAGCGGTTCACATATTTGTAAGCCATAATATCCTTAGCTCGTTAAATCCTCACAATGACCTGTGATGAAACAGAGTCCCATGGAGGCTAAACGCTGTGCCTACTATCCTCAAGGCCTCAAAAAGAAGTGATCCAGGCTGGGCATGGTGGCTCACACCTGTAATCCCAGCACTTGGGAGGCCGAGGTGGGTGGATCACCTGAGGCCAGGAGTTTGAGACCAGCCTAATCAACCCCATCTACATTGAAAATACAAAAATTAGCCGGGAATGGTGGGCAGTGCCTGTAATACCAGCTACTCAGGAGGCTGAGGCAGGAGAATCGCTTGAACTTGTGAGGCGGAGGTTGCAATGAGCCAAGATTGTGCCATTTCACTCCAGCCTGGGCAATGGAGTAAAATTCCTTCTCAAAAAAAAGAAAAAAGAAATGATCCAGGTCTGTGTGACAACAGCTCCCGGAGGCCACACAGAGCTCCTTAGGAAGCATGGCACCGTGAAATTCGGTGTGTGAGTCCCTTTTTGCCAATGTGTGCCTTCTCCCCACTCCAATGAGTGTGTGGCTCAGAGAGAGCTCCTCATCCGGCTGTCCAGCATCTGCATTGGAAGTGGTGAACTTCGTAGCTGAGTTCCCTTCCGGACTTATAATATATTCATTCCCCCAAGTGCTTGACACGGATATGTCAGAGAGTCAAAGACACTCTTTAATGTTCAATATTTCTGGGATTAACATTTTACTGGATGGTGGGCAAGAGAAATGCTAACCAGGCACAAAAGAAATAATTCAAATAGGGGACATTGTCTGTTGCATAAAACCTCCATTCAAAGATTTTGTAAAAATATTTTAAAAGTGACTTTGGAAGGAAGCTTCAACCTGAGGAGAGGGATCAAATGTAGAATTGATGGCTTCAGGGTGGAATTTTTCCCTTCAGTAACTCAGCCATCCTGATAGAGATAATGATGTCCACCTGTCAAGGCGAGGAGGCAGGCATGCCGCAGAGAAAGATATCGAGGACCTTCACAGAGCCTACTCAACTCTGGAAGCTTTGTTAAGGGGCTGGGAGGGAAAGAGCAATTGCCCTCCCTCTTGTCCACCCCCGCCCCCAGCCTCTCTCCCCAAGCCTGAGAGAGGACTGCAAGGCCACTGGTCCCCAGGAAGCTGATGAGGACGAGTCCTTCACGGATCTCTAAGCCTTGTTAATCACACCAGCTAGCACTCCTCTTCCTACGTGCCGGCCACTGTGCAAAGCTCTCTACTTCAATTAACTCAAGCTTCCCAGTGACCCCACGATGTGGGTATCAGTATCCTTATTTTACAGATGAGGAAAGTGGAACCTGAGGAGCTCGGTCTTACTAATCCACAGTCACTCAATCATGACCTGGCACACCGAGACAGTCTGAGCCCTAAATCACCATGCCGCCCTGCTCCACACTCTGCATCTCCTGTGACCCTCACCATAGGGCTGCGAGGAGATGAACTTTTGGCTCATTTCAGGCTCAGGTGATCAGGACCAGAGAGAAGTAGTGACTTGTCCAAGGTCGCACAGCCAGTACATGGCACAGCTAGATCCTCAACCAGTGGCCTGACTGCTGACTGTGTCACCACTGGTGGACAGATGGAAGGATGGCTGGCCGATTTTTCTTCCTTAATGGTTCGCTCAGTTACTGAATAAGGTATTCCAGTAGTTTTTGCTATAATGAGCTTTTTATGTTTTATACGACAGTGCTAATAAGAGTAGTTTAAATAGACTTGGAAGTTGTATTAATTCCATCCTTTTTCTTTAAAAAAAATGGAGCTAAAAAATTAAGTCACCTGGAGAGAAAAGGATATTATCATTATTACACACAGCAGGTATAAATAAATCTGTATGTGTGCCTAAACTTACCCATAGGTATTGCCACAGACATGTTTTATATCTATAAATATGTTACATATGTAACATTAATACATGTTTATGCATATCTCCTTGTACTGCTTAAAATTATTAACCCTTGACAAATAATCTGATGCCTGGTGCTACCCCTTCTGACCATAGAGCTGCTCACAAAAGAAGCAACTTGGTTACAAAGCAACACCTGAAAATTCAAAGTTTTGCCCAGTGACTGGGAATTCAAAGCCCATCCTTGGAACCACTGTCCATCTTCTGTTTATGTGTTTACGCTGTGGTCTGTCTTTCCCAATAAGCCGACACACATACTTCTCATTAAACCTCGAGGTCGGCTGGAACTGCCTCGCCTCTCTCTCAGAAAAGCCATCAGGATCCCCAAAGTGAACATTACACATGCAATTGGGCTTGAGTTTTCTGTTCAGAGACCCCAAATGCAGTGTGCAGAAATCTGGCCATTTTTTATTGATGTGGTGACAGAGAAAGAAAATGTTAAATTTATTATATAGTTTTATTTATACCTCCATTATATTCTGCAAAGTATCAAAGGTGGTGTAAGCAAGAGGTAGACCTAGGAGGCTAATACATCTTCTTAGTTCCAGAGGGTTTCATATTTCATTTCTTTTCAAACTGAACATGATCAGGTCATTATATGAATAACAAAATATGATGTATCGTTTATTTGAAGAATAACTGATCTGTGATCATTTTGGTATTGATTAAATTAATAGAATGGGCACTTACTTACCTTACTACAAACCCTGTATGTTAAAAATATGCCTTAAAATGCAAGCCAGGGTCTAGTGAAAGGTCAGGTCTGGAGTGGTGAGAGTGAGCTCATTTGACCTCAGCTTTGCTTCCCAAACTAGGGGAGACTGCAAACAGGCTGCCTGCTCAGGATCTCTGTTCTCTTTCAAATAGGAAGTGGGTCTGCCATTCTTACTAAATAATTGCCATTCCCTTTGAAATCCAAGCTGATATAATGATGGGACATTGCACCTAGTAATAAGTTCAATTATATTTTCCACTTGCAATTTCACATCTACATCTAAAAGACGCTCTGTCCCTTTTTTACTACAGCTTATATTTCTAAATATGTTTGGAGCAATTTGAGGCAGATTCATTGCTGGTTTTTGATCTTGTTTTCCATGTATGTGAAGAATGACTAATTTTAGTGCTTGGCCTCCTCTCTCAAAGTCTTCAGTTGAATTAATGTTCGGCTTGTCTTAAAGCCACTGGTTTCATTCATTCCCTTTGAGTCCATTGGTTCAGAGAAATTGCACAATGTCATTAATATGATCATTACATCACACCCTTTTGTTTTTTAAATGGTTTATCTGAAAACCAGAGATGGAAAGTGGATAAGCCAAGGTCACACAGCAAATTCATGGCAGAGCTAGAACTAAATCCATGGGATCTGAGACTCAGGTGACCTATTTTGTGTAAGGTTTCTCTGCAAGAGGGTGGTGTTGGATATATCTGCCTGTCTGTTCCCATTTTTGGCCATGGTCCATATTGCCCAGAGTGACTATCTACTCTTCACCCCGTAAAACTTTATCCATCATGAGCTTCTCCTGCTAACTATTGCAAACACTGCTCCAGTCTTTCCTTAGCATTTCATTTCCACAATGTTTATGTATAGAAAAGCTACCAAACCTAGATGTCCTCTCAGAAGAGAGTTTATACTTTGTGTCAGTGCATTTTACCAGACACAAGATGAACCTGGGCGCAGCTCATATAAGAGAGTTAAAATAGGCCAGGCGCAGTGGCTCATGCCTGTAATCCCAGCACTTTGGGAGGCCGAGGCGGGTAGATCATGAGGTCAAGAGATCGAGACCATCCTGGTCAACATGGTGAAACCCCGTCTCTCCTAAAAATACAAGAAATTAGCTGGGCATGGTGGCGTGTGCCTGTAATCCCAGCTACTCAGGAGGCTGAGGCAGGAGAATTCCCTGAACCCAGGAGGCGGAGGTTGCGGTGAGCCGAGATCACACCATTGCACCCCAGCCTGGGTAACAAGAGCGAAACTCCATCTCAAAAAAAAAAGAGGGTTAAAATAATTACAAAATGAAAAGATTGAGCAGTTGCCTATTGAGCATTGTCTTCAAATATCTGAAAAGAAGGATGTGGTATACATGAGAAATCAAAATTGTCTCCACAGAGTGAAGCTAGAATCATTCTAGTGGTAGTCCAATTATATACTAACTGAAGATGTTTCTGTCAATGGCAGTATATTAGTTCATTCTCACACTGCTGTGAAGAAATACCTGAGACGGGGTAATTTATAAAGAAAAGAGGTTTAGGCCGGACGCGGTGGCTCACGCCTGTAATCCCAGCACTTTGGGAAGCCGAGGCAGGTGGATCACGAGGTCAAGAGATCAAGACCATCCTGGTCAACATGGTGAAACCCCGTCTCCACTAAAAATACAAAAAATTAGCTGGGCATGGTGGCGCGTGCCTGTAGTCCCAGCTACCTGGGAGGCTGAGGCAGGAGAATTGCCTGAACCCAGGAGGCGGAGGTTGCAGTGAGCTGAGATGGCGCCATTGCACTCCAGCCTGGGTAACAAGAGCGAAACTCCGTCTCAAAAAAAAAAAAAAAGAAAGAAAAGACGTTTAATTGACTTACAGTTCTGCATGGTGTAACTCAGGAAACTTACAATCATGAAACTTACACATCTTCATGGGGTGGCAGGAGACAGAATGAGTGCAAGCAGGGGAAATTCCAGATGCTTATAAAACTGTCAGATCTGATGAGATTCACTCATTTTTATGAAAGCAGCATGAGGGTAACTGTCACCATGATTTAGGTGGAGACACAGAGCCAAACCATATCAGACAAGTAGGCCAAAAATAGACGTATCATCTTGTGAAGGAGTTTCCCAAGTGCAAGACAGGCCATTCCATCACAGCACTCACGGCACACGGGCTCAGGTCTTAGATCCAACTGAAAAACCGTGAGACGTTTTAGCTGCATACAATGGCGACCACACTGAAGATGATGGTGAGGATGATGATGGTGGTGATATGATGGTGAGGATGATGATGGTGATGATGATGGTGGTGATGATGATGGTGGTGATGATGATGGTGAGGATGATGATGGTGATGATGATGGTGATGATGATGGTGAGGATGATGATGGTGATGATGATGGTGGTGATGATGATGGTGAGGATGATGGTGGTGATGATGGTGGTGATGATGATGGTGAGGATGATGATGGTGATGATGGTGGTGATGATGATGGTGATGATGATGGTGGTGACGATGGTGGTGATGATGATGGTGATGATGATGGTGGTGATGATGGTGGTGATGATGATGGTGAGGATGATGATGGTGGTGATGATGATGGTGAGGATGATGATGGTGGTGATGATGATGGGGATGTTGGTGATGATGATGATGATGACAGTGAGGAGAATGGTGTTGAGGGATCCAAGAGTGTGATAATAATGTAAACACAGGCCATTTCTGTCAAAAATGTTGAATAAGAGATCTTAACACTGGATGGGAAGCAGAGGAGCCAGGTGACTTCAAAGATTTCCGCTTGTCCTATGGTTCTGTGACTCTTATTTAGTTAAATAAAAACAACAAAGCTTTAACATTAGATCAATAACAGGTCAAATTCAGTAGGTATGAAATACAAAACCTTGGTCAGATCATGTATATTCTCAAGGTCTTTGATTCTTAACCTGGAATGTGGTGATAAAATATCTATCAGGCAAAATGGTGGACAGAATTAATGTGTTTTAATTTTGTTAAGTACCTTGTCACAAGTCCAGGCATGTGAGAGTCACTCAATGAATGTGAGAGTCACTCAATGAATGAATTCTATGAGTTGTAAAAGAAGTGGCTGATGTTAATCTAGACTGCAGGCAGCCAGAAAGCCAGAATGACTGGACTGGCATTTTTGGGGACTTTTTGAGAGCCATGTTGAGTAGTTATGTCTTCTGCCTTTAGAAAACTGAATAATAGGGACTATCCCTATGTTGTTCCAGCAAGATGACAGGTACGCTTATGTTCATCAGCCCTCTTATTAAGCCTGTACTTCACTCAGCTATTAAGCCTTTCTGGATATTTTCCAAATTTTCTAAAGTTGAATTCCAATCAGGCTGCTCACTCATTCATTCATTCAACAAATCCTTATTCATCACTTACCATGAGCTAAGCTCTGTTCAGCATGAAGTGGACAGGACCAAACCCTGATCTAGCTCTGGGGATGTGATGGAGAAGACAGGTATGTTTGTTAAAATCTGAAGCTGAGACATACACAGAATTCAAGCATGGTGTGATGCACAGCCTACTGAATTCCGCCTGGGGCCACAGGTGGGAGTGGGTGTGCTTCCAGGAAGAATGAGATATAGATTCAGGAGAACTGCTGAGTGAAGGGTGTAAGTGCCACAGAATAAGAGTAACAATTGTAAGAACTGTGGATTCTTTGTACAATCAATAAATCTTTAATGAAGACTTCTTATGGGGCAGGCTCTGTGTTAAGCATCCTGGATGCAGCAGGAGCAAGAAATGCACCATTTCAGCTCTCCGCTGTTTCTAAGAGAGGAAGTTGGAAAGTGAAATGTGGACAGGTATGTAGGTGGGAGAGAGGATGGGTGGTTATACATGAGAAGAAGCTAATAAAATGAAGAAGTAATATAATGTATGAGGAAATGAAGATAATGAAGAAGGGTGGGGATGCAGAGAGGCAGAAGGGGAAGTGGCATCATAGGGAATCATCAGGGAGGCCTCCCCTGCTTGCCCTGGAGAAACTGTGAGCCATGACCCACACAAAGCCCCAGGCAGTTTTTTCCTGACATATACCAAAGACCCATCAGAGGTAGTTCC
Organism: Leontopithecus rosalia; assembly: GCA_028533165.1. NCBI lineage: Eukaryota > Metazoa > Chordata > Mammalia > Primates > Cebidae > Leontopithecus > Leontopithecus rosalia. The sequence continues at coordinate 117,483,205 of CM052655.1, forward strand.
TTCTGGGTACTCTGCCTGCATTCTGGACAGAGATTTAAGGGTATGGGAGTGATGTTTCTCTAATCACTGATATCTGAGCTCTCCAGGCATCTGATGAGGTGACATATATGTGAGGGAGGGAAGGGAACTAAAATTCTTGCAGGTTCCTATGCAGCAGATGGTCTGCAGGGTGCTTAACTCACACCTTCTGACCTTACTGTCACTCTCCTGACCCCATGGGGCTACACTGATTGGGACTCCATGACACAGAGAAATTCTCAGTCATCCTACTTGCATTTTGGTTTGTTCACCATTTAATGTCCAGCCTGTAGTACACAGCCTACCACATAGAAATATGTGATGATAATCAAATGGATAAATGGATGGATGGATGGATGGGTGGATGGATGGATGGATGGAAGAATGTCATAATGAGAATGGAGTATTCCTGTTTTTCAGATAAGAAAAGGTCAAAGAGGTTGTGTGACTAGTATGCAAACATGGATCAAGAAATCTGCAGAGGTGGAGTTAATGGAGAAATGATTCATTCATTTAAACTCTCTATTATGGGCTTTGTTAATAGTGTTGCCCACTCTTCTGTCAGCTGGTAACAAAAAGACAGATAAGGCTGGTCGCTGTCTTTAAGACACTTATCATATGGAAAAATGAATGGGCTGGCAAATTTCAGAGTCCAGATTTCAGTAATTTTCTCAGTGCATAAGATGAAATTGTGTAAGTTACAAGAATAGTCTGGGTGCAGTGGCTCACACCTGTAATCCCAGCACTTTGGGAGGCTGAGGCAGGCAGATCATGAGGTCAGGAGATTGAGACTATCGCCCACCCTGGCCAACATGGTGAAACCACGTCTCTACTAAAATACAAAAAATTAGCCAGGGATGGTGGCACAAGCCTGTAATCCCAGCTACTTGGGAGGCTGAGGCAGGGGAATCACTTGAACCCAAGAGGTGGAGGTTGCAGTGAGCTGAGATCGCACCACGGCACTCCATCCTGGTGACAGGGCAAGACTCCATCTCAAAAAATAAAATAAAAATAAAAATAAAAGTTTTGGTGGCACATACAGAAGATGATTTTGACATTTCTGTTTGAATGAATGCTTGTTCTGTTGTTAGTGAGTTCCACTTCTCTGAGAATATCCGAAGTGAGGCTAAATGATCCCTGGTCAGCCCCAGGAGAGAGATGACCCAAGTTCAGAGTAGCCTGTTAGATTGGGTGGGCAGTTGAGAGTAGGTCCCTGCCACCCCCAGGACTCAAATGCAGTGCAAACCTGCAGACCATTTCCGCATTCCCAGTTTGGCCACTGGCATGAAGTCCTTGCACTGGTGGGCACTGAGTATCTGAGTAGACCACCTCCTGAGCACACCCAGGAACTTCTGTATCTCCACAAATGGGCACCCTCAGCCAGAAAGAGCAGTCAGTGAGCAATCTGGGACTGGCAGAAGATTTCCAGCATCACTGTAGCACACTCTCACTTTTTCCCTTGAGCACAAAAATGCACAGGAACCGATGGAGACTTAGTGAGTCCCTAAGTGAAACTTAGAGGTGATGACAACTTCTTTGCACTTTATGCTAGAGAAAGAGAAAACGTCTGAAAAGCCCTCTGAGGGTCTCCAATTTCTCTGGTCCCACAGCCAGAAGAACACAGGGACTGAAGTCAGTTCCTCCTGTGTGGGATGCTTGCTTGCTATCTCTCCAAAAGTTGACTGTTTAGCTACAATCAAGAATACCTGAGCCACAGCTAGCATTCACTGTGTGTTTCCCCTAGGTCTACTGTGGACCAGGTGCTTCAGAAACATGAGCAACGGTCCTTCAAACAAATAGAAAGTTAATCCGCACTTCACAGAAGAAACCACAGGTTCCAAGAGGTGGGGCGTATTAGTATTTCCATGCTACTGATAGAGACACACCTGAGACTGGGAAGAAAAAGAGGTTTATTTGGACTTAAGAGTTCCACATGGCTGGGGAGGCCTCAGAATCATAGTGGGAGGCAAAAGGAACTTCTTACATGGTGGCAGCAAGAGAAAATGAAGAACCCTAGCTTAGTCTCAATTGGCTTCATTTGTACTAAGAATAGACCTCAGATAAAAGCAGAAACTGGGCTTAACGAGCTTGAAACTACAGCCAGAAAACGTCTACACCTTTTGAGACCCTTGCTGTCAGTGACTTTAGGAAGCCAGGACATTAATTTGAAGCCCAGCTCTAAACCCTCATTCCACACATCCTTGTAAAAATAGGGGAGGGACAGCAGGGCGGGGAGTGGGGGAGGGATGGCATGGGGAGAAATGCCAAATATGGGTGAGGGGGCAGAAGGCAGCAAAACACACTGCCACGTGTGTACCTATGCAACTATCTTGCATGTTCTGCACATGTACCCTAAAACCTAAAATGCAATAAAAATTTAAAAAAAAATTCCAATTCTGTTACCTATGGGGACAGAGTTTGACTTACCCACTGGACTACAGGATTCTGGGAATCCCACTTACCTACCGATCATCACCCCCCTACCTTGAGTCAAAAACCAAGCATACAGTAGGTACTCAAAAAACAGTGGATGAAAGAATTCAGTTCTGACTCTGAGAACACACGCAGATTAATGCCTCTAGCAGGCAGGAAGTGCTAAGTGCTAACTATGCAGTGCGTGGGTGCCTGCCACTGGGCTACGCCTTTAAATTCCATTTCATTTACTCCTCACCATCATCGCAGGAAGTAATCTCTGTTCCCATTTTAGAGATAAGAGACTGAGGCTGAAGGGGGTTGTGTAACCTGCCTAAGATCACCCAGCCATGAGCATCAGAGGAAGAATTTAAGCTGAGATCTACCTGACCCGAAACCCTACCCACCGTGTGCTGTTATACTTACAGGTCAACTTCTGCTCCCCTTGCCCACAATTTGTCATTTCCAGGTGGAAATGGATGAATGCGACCACATCATATTCACCCTCTTGAGCTTATTTCTGCCGATGAAGCTGGAAAGTATCATTGTCTAGCAAACTAGCACAAGACCAGAAAACCAAACACCGCATGTTCTCACTCATAAGTGGGGGTTCAACCATAATAAACACATGGACACAGCGAGGGGAACATCACAAACCAAGACCTGTCCGGGGTGGATGGGGGCCTAAGGGAGGGATAGCCTTAGGAGAAATACCTAATGTAAATGATGGGTTGATGGGTGCAGCAAACCACCATGGTATGTGTGCACCTATATAACAAACCTGCACGTGCTGCACATTTGTCTTAGAACTTAGAGTATAATAATAATAATAAAATTTGGCTCATGTACCAGAACCTCCAATCCCCCCAAGAAGATTGTGATTAAAAAAAAAACTGGAAGACAAGAAAGAGACATACCTGAAGCCAAAGTGAGAGCCACCCAAGAGGGGAAGGGGGTTGAAGGCAAGGAATGGTGGCTCCAGATAGATTTGGATTACACTTAATTAAGACAAGTTCTTTTTCTCTTACTCTGTTTTTTTTTCCTTTTGTCATGGCTGCACTATTGGCTTGTGCTGTCTAAAGAGAAAATAGTTAATTGGTTTATTTAGCCAACTATAGATGTATTCAGTATTATTCTTCATTGTGTGAATTAAATTAAATAGTTTATTTACCCCCATGCAATCCATTCAGTTCATTTAATTTAATTTCATAGTTATAATATGGGGAACAAACTAACTAGATTTCTCCCTTTGGGATGGAAATGGGCAAATATTTTGGTTCTGAATTAACAAGCAGCAAAGCTGATATTTATAATAAATCATCCATTGTTAGCCATCCTGATAATTATTCCGTGAATGGTCTAAAACAGACATGGGCATGTAATAGACACATTGTTGGCTTTTACTGCAGTTTAGTTCTTTGTGTTAATGAACAATCTAAACTGGAAACTCAGAGATGATTCCAGAGCAAATAGGTTTGTTTCACAGACATGAATTGAACACCTACTATGCGCCTGGCAAGGTGAAACAGCCACAGATGCATCACAGCAACCCCTGCCGAAAATATGTCTGCATCTCCTGTCTCCAACGGGAAGAGGTCCCAGTCCCTGTAGGACCCTCCATGACCTGCCCCCACTGGCTTCCCACTCTCAGCTCCTGCCCCTTCCTCCCTACTGCCCACTTGCTATAAGCTTTTGCAATGCTAACCCATGTGTAGTTGTACAAACATGCCAAGCTGCACAGTGATTGTAGGTCTTTGCCTCCTCTTTCCCTTCTCCCTCCTTCTTCTTCCCACTCTCCCTGGTGAACTCTGACTCATTATTCAAGAGTCAGTTTACTTGGTATCCTGCTCTGGGCAGGCTGCCCTAAAACATCACTAGTAGAGTTGATACCAGCCTCCGTCACAGAGTCCATTAAGCAGGGCAAGCATCACACCCTAACGCAAGTGACCTTATTGGCCAAGCTAAGTGTGTGGCTTTGGCTGTCCGCTGATCAGGGAATGAGTCTGCCCCTACCTCCTGCTCTCTCACCTGCAACTCTCACAGCCCTGAAGTAGGGCTGATAATAATACCTTCCTCATATCATTGTTTGTTTTGAGGATTAATTGAGGGTACAGTGTGTGAAGGACTAAATGGCAATGTGGGTAATAGTAAACCTCCAATAAATATTAATTATCACTATCTGTTTATACATCACACTGAGTTGCTGCAGAATCAAGACTTCGTCTTTTTTTTTTTAATCTCGGGATTCCCGTTGAATAGCACAATGCTTTGAACAGATTTTTTTCTGCCATCAATGCATATTTCATGATTTATGGAGATGGTTAGAGAATTTCAGATGACAACTGAAGTACAGCCAGGCAATGGAAAAGGGGAGGAGGAAAGGAAGAAAGGCTTTGTTATTTGAGGAGCACCAAAAATTGAAGAAAAGAGCTCCTTGACTTTTGGTTGATTCTAGAACCTCTCAGGGGGGTTTCTGGCCAGGAATTAGGAAAAAACGGTTTGACTGGGGGAGCATGGGGAAAGCCTGCTGCCTGTAACCTACATCAGTCAGGAAGCTTTTGAGCAGACATACAAATTCCCACTGGAAAAAAAAGGTGCAAATCCCTGGAGTGACACAGTCTTTTAATCCCTCATCACCTCATACTCTCCTGAGCAGTCCTCTTCAGGAAAACGGGCAGAATCCTAAGACAGAGTCTAGGAGATGTTTTCTTTGAATGAGGGGAGTAGATCCAGAAAGAAAAGAAATCCAAAGCCTGACAGCTCTGTCTCTGCATCTCAGCTCTGTCTGTTCTGAGGTGTGTCATCTAGGGCTGTTCACTACCTCCCCTGGGCTAAAGATCCCTCACCTGCAAAATGCGGAGGACAGCAGGAATGTGAAGGTGAGGACGAGTGGATGGTGGGAAAGGGTCCGGGAGGGAAGAGGCGAGTAAGCAGAAATGGCCGGGGTAGGGGGTGTCGTTCTTCCACCCCGGCCCTGCACACACGGTGCTGCAATACTGGCTCTCCAGGCATCACACTTAGAGCTGCATATCAATTAGTCACAGGCCTTAAAGCTGAATGTAATTAATTCTATAATGCACTGCTGTTCCTGCTACATTCCAGTAAAATCGCATCATGAAATTGGGGCATGATGAAGGATTTCTGACAAAGGGAAGGCAGATCTGAGTCAACCCTCCATGTGTCCTTCACGTCAGGGTGGGATCCAGGACTGTAGAGCCAAGTGTGGGCCTGTGGGTGTCCTGCTGTGTGCACGAGGAAACAGGGTGTCCTCAGCTGCGCCCCCACCCCCCACCGTTCCAAGAGAACGCACACAGGAGAGAGAAAAAGAAATGATAAGAGGCTGCTGAGTGCCTAATGACTTGTCCCGTCCACTGAAGTCCCATCCAATTACTTTTGCCCACAGATTTGGGAAATGTAACTTTAATAACTTTTGTATTGTGATAAAATATGCATAGTACAAATTTACCGTTTTAGTTACTTTCAAATGCACAGTTCAGTGGTCTTAAGTATACTCACAATGTTGTACAATCATTACCGTTACCCATCTCCAGAACTTTCTTATCCCAGACTGAAACTCCATGCCTATGAAATACTGAGTCCCCGGCCAGGTGCGGTGGCTCAAGCCTGTAATCCGAGCACTTTGGGAGGCCAAGGCAGGTGGAACACGAGGTCAAGAGATCGAGACCATCCTGGTCAACATGGTGAAACTCCGTCTCTACTAAAAATGCAAAAAAAAAAAAAAAAATTAGCTGGCACGGTGGTGCATGCCTGTAATCCCAGCTTCTCAGGAGGCTGAGGCAGGAGAATTGCCTGAACCCAGGAGGCGGAGGTTGCAGTGAGCTGAGATCGCACCATTGCACTCCAGACTGGGTAACAAGCGAAACTCTGTCTCAAAAAAAAAAAGAAAAAGAAATACTGAGTCCCCATCTCCCCCTTCCCCAGCCCCTAGAAACCACTGTTCTGCTTTCTGTTTCTGGGAATTTGACTACACTAGATACTGCATATAAGTCGAATCACATAGTATTTCCCTTCTTGTGGCTGGCTTGTTTCATTTAGCATGATGTCCTGAAGGTTCATTCATAAATTGTAGCATATGTCAGAATTCTCTTCCTTTTTAAAGGCTGAATAATATTCCATTGAATACATATGCCACATTTTGTTTATTCACTCTTCTAGAAACAGATATTTAGGTGCTTCTACATTTTGGCTACTATGAATAATATTTCTATGAACACAGGTGTACAAATAGGTGTTTGAGTTGCTATCTTCAATTTTTTGGATATATAGACCCAGTAGTGGGATTTCTGGATCATATGGTAATTCTGTGTTTAATTTTTTTTTTTTTTGAGACAGACTCTTGCTCTTTCAGCCAGGCTGGTGTGCAGTGGCATAATCTTGGGTCACTGCAACTACCGTCTCTCAGACCCAAGCAATTCTCCTGCCTCAGCCTCCCAAGTAGCTGGAATTACAGGCATGCGCCACCATGCCCAGCTAATTTTTGTATTTTTAGTGGAGATGAGGTTTCACCATGTTGGCCAGGCCAATCTCAAACTCCTAACCTTAGATAATCCACCTGCCTTGGCCTCCAAAAATGCTGGGATTACAGGCATCAGCCACCGTGCCTGGCCCTGTGTTTAGTTTGTTGAGGAACGTCCTCCATACTGTTTTCCACTGGCAACTGATCCAGTTTATATTCCCATCAGCAATGCCCAAGGGCTCCACTTTCTTCACATCCCTAAAACACTTGTTATTTTCTGTTTCTTGGGAGAAAATATCATTTCTAAGTGAGGCACATTGCTCCTTCCAACAATGTAGAGGTTACGTTAGTAAGAAGTGGTAAGTGGGCCTTGGGAGGAAATAATGTTTTTTTTAGTACCTAATAATATAATTCCCAAAGCATAGAAAACAAGAGCTTAACAAAACCACCAGAAAAAAAATTGACTAACCCCAGTACAGCAAAGATCTCTAATACGCTTGGTCCAGAAAATGATAGAACAGTCATAACACAAGTGAAATAGATGATAGGACTGGGTATCCCCATTGAGATGCTGGTGTACAGCACACATACCAGGATGTGAAGGTAGTGTAACTGATATGTGAATGTGTACACCCAATAGGGAACATATGCTCTTTTCAAGTGTGCATGGAAGATTTATAAAAATTGATCCTGTACTAAGTCAAATCCTCCTCCCTCCTCCCAAAACAGATATCACGCAAACCATGGTCATAGTACAACCAGAAATCAACAACAATTAAATAACCAAAAAGCAAGAAAACAGCTATTGGGTGAGAAAATGCTGCATCTTCAAGCCCTTGACCAGGATAGAGGGTGGGAGGGAACTGGGACTCCAACAGCAGCCTGTGCCCATCACACCATCTGTCTCAAGTCAGCTTTCAGTCCCTGACCATCTCTGGGTTTATATTTGGGGTTAGTTCTTGTTTTCGTAAATGACAAAGAGGATGTGCATCTAAAACTTCCAGGGGGGTAAATCTTTTTTTTTTAGCTTTTAAGTTTATTTTTTAATTTTTATTTTTCATGGGTACATAGTAGGTATATATATTTACAGGATACATAAGATGTTTTGAAACAGGCATGCAACGTGAAATAAGCACATCATGGAGAATGCAGTATCCACCCCATCAAGCACTGATCCTTTGTGTTCTAAACAATTCAATTACCCTCTTTTAGTTATTTTTTAATGTACTATTAAGTTATTATGGACTGCAGTCACCCTGTTATGCTATGAAACAGTAGGTCTTATTCACTCTAACAAACTTTTGTACCCACTCACCATCCCTATCTCATCCCAACCCCCTACTACCCTTCCCAGCCTCTGATAACCATCCTTCTACTCTCTATGTCCATCAGTTCAAATGTTTTGAGTTTTACATCCCACAAAGAATTGGGAGAGTGTGATGTGTGTCTTTCTGTACCTGGCTTTTTTCACTTAATGATTTCCAGTCCATTCATGTTGTTGCAAATGACAGGATCTCATTCATTTTTTATGGCTGAATAGTACTCCACTGTGTATATGTATCACATTTTCTATATCCATTCATCTGTTGACAAACACTTAGATTGTTTCCAAATCTTAGCTACTGTAAGCAATGCTACAACAATCATGGGAGTGTGGATATCTGTTCCATATACTGATTTTCTTTTTGGGGGTTTATATCCAGGAGTGGGATTGGTGGATCATATGGTAGCTCTATTTTACTAGTTTACACCCTCACCAAGTGATTTTACTAATTTACATTCCCACCAAGAATGTATGAGGATTCCCTTTTCTCCACATCTGCACCAGCATTTGTTATTGCCTGTCTTTTGGATATAAACCATTTTATCTGGGGTGAGGTGATATTGTAGTTTTGCTTTGCTTTTCTCTGATGATCAATGAATAGAGCACCTTTTCACATGCCTGTTTTCCATTTATATGTTTTCTTTTAAGAAATATCTATTCAAACCTTTTGCCCATTTTTTGATCAGATCATTAGATTTTTTTCCTACAGAGTTGTTTGAGCTCCTTATATATTCTAGTTGTTAACCTCTTGCCAGATGAGTAGTTTGCAAAGATTTTCTTCCATTTTGTAGGTTTCCTCTTCACTTTGTTGATTGTTCCTTCGCTGAGCAGAAGCCTTTTAACTTGATGTGATCCCATTTGTCCATTTTTGCTTTGGTTACCTGCGCTTGTGGGGTATTGCTCAAGAAAGCTTTGCCCAGTCCAATGTCCTGGAGATTTTCCGTAATGTTTAGAGGACCTAGAAACAAATCCGCACACTTACAGTGAACTAATTTTTGACAATGGTGCCAAGAACATACATTGGGGAAAAGACAGCCAATTCCTTTCTCCTGGGTTCATATTTGTTTTTGCTAAAGTATATCCTTCAGGACTGGCAATTTTCTAGTTAAGGGCTAGATAATAAATAGTGTACATTTTGCTGACCATTTGGGGTCTGTCACAACTTCTCAGCTCTGCCCTTGTAACATGAAAGTAGCCACAGGCAACAGGGAAGCCAGAGGGCAGGCTTATGTTCCAATAGAACTTTACTTCCGGACACCAAAATTTGAATTTTATATAACTTTCATTTGTCAGAAAATGTTAATCCTTATTTGATTTCCTTTCAATCATTAAAAAATTTAAATCCATTTTTAACCCACAGGCCATACAAAAACAGGTGGTGACTGGATTTGGCCCGTTTGACAACAGTTCTACCAGAAAGGGTCTGTGGTCAACAGGCTGGTTTGCCTATGTCTTTAAATTTCTTTATTTTATATTGCACATATTCTTGAAAACTACCTGAAACTAGTAAAGTATGTATGACAGAAAACTGTTTTCTCTTTGAATATATTACTTAATTAGTCTCCTGGCATCTAATGTTCGTTTTCCTTCCTTTGTAAAAAACGTGTGTGTGTGTGTGTGTGTGTGTGTGTGTGTGTGTGTTTTAATCTTCTCTCACAGCTTGTGGGATTTTCTTTTTACTCTTCTTGTTTGGAGGTTTTTCTAGATGATATCAAATAGTTCTTGGAATATCCACACAGCACATTTGTAGGGGTCTCTTGTGCTCTTTTCTATTCATTTGCTTTTCCTAGAAACCCCACTAAACTTGTGTCACAGGGCTACCCGTCTTCTATGTCTCCTACCTTTTCTAGTGTGTTTTCTCTTTGTACTGCTATGGTCTTGAAGACTTCATCTGTTCAGCACATCCTTTAAGGCACTTTTGTGATTTTCAAAACTGCATTTGTCCATGTGGAATTTATCGTTGCTTCCCCAAACTTCCTGTTATTATTTCAAGACTTCTTTCCCTCCAGAGCCTTCTTTCCTCTGGTCATGGCTGCTTCCTCTCCTTTCTTTCAGGATATTAAAAACTGTTCCACATTTCTTTTCGGATTCCCTAAGTTCTCTTCTTTTTGCTGGGTATGTGTTCCTCTGTTCTGTGTTTTTGTCTCACATGGGCTCTGTCTTCCTCCAGGGTTTTGTGATTCTTGGTTGTGAGGTCGTCACCACCCTGAGTGATTTCTTGTCTTTGAATTCCAGCAACCCCCAAGATGCATTATCACAGTTCTATACATGGGCTCTGCCCCTGTCTCAGTTCAGCCCCAATACCACATGATGGACTTATTTCCAGACAGCTCCTACTCTTATGGTGGCTCCAGACCATGCCCCATACAGAAGGCCCATCTCAAGTTCCAAGACCAGGGCTTCAGCCACACCACTGGGTAGGCAGACACAGAGCAGTGCAGACTCTAGAAATGGGTGGGGGTAGATTTCCAGTCCCCACTGCAGGTTTGCAGTCCTTTGCCACACCTAGGTTGCCAGATGTGGTCCCCAGCCCCTCCTAGGACCCGAAACCCTCAGCCCAGCCTTGTGCATTGCTCTGAGCTCTTTTCCCAGCACCTGCTTGCACCCCAGTGATTCAGCCCCCAGTAACCACCCCAAGCACCCTCCTTTTCAGGAAATATTTCTTTTTCTGGTATCTGTACATTGCTCATTCTTGTTCTGGGGCATTGCTATGTATTTACTATGGCTTATCAATATCATTCCCCGCCTTCTTATGTGTTCAGAGAAGTGGGGAAAAGTTGTAGTATTTATTGGGTGCATCCTCTTAAACTGCAATTCTCACTGCTTTGGGAATACAATGGAATAATCATATCCATCTCTCACGATGGCTTTAAGAACTATATGAGATAAATGCTTTGGAATCCATAAAGTGTCTAAAATACGACACATAGTCATTATTCCTTTTTACATTGCAGCAAACCCCCAGAGATTCAGTGTTAATGAGAGAAATTAAGATTAACTGAGGGCAACACAGATTTCCATGAATACCAGTGCTGTTAGATGCTCCATGATGGTACTTTCTAGAGTAAAAGAACTTTAGAAAAAGCAGCAAACGGTAACACCCTCATGGAGATTCCAATTACATATCCATGCATTACAGGATGCAGGAGGGCCTGCTATAAAGGCACTAACCTTACTTTGTGTAGTCATATTTCCAAAACACATTGATGGTGAAAGCCTCTTTAGTACAGTGACTAATGCTGTACAAGAGCAAATCGGGGACTTAGTAAGGAGTCCTGATTTTCTGCAAGACTGAATTTCAGAAGAGCTCTAAATGGGGCTTTACTGGGGCACAATACCAGTGATAGACCTCACTCAAAGACAGTCCCAAAATATCGTATGAAGTGGTATACTGAAATAATTGCAATCTGAAATATTAGGTAATCACAAAAGTGATTGCCGTTTTTGCCATGGCATTTTAATGGCAAAAACCACAATCACTTTTGCACTAACCTAATAGCTTACTGTATTTAATAATGCATCATAAATAAGAACTTGTTTTACATTCCTAAAGAATCAATAAGTTGAAAGCCTACTATGGGAACGCCTATTGAGATTAGGGCCCTAAAATGAGCTAAGTAGAATGAGCACATATTATAGATGTGAGTATGAATGTTAATTCCAACTTCACTTAGCCTTAGTGTTATCTTGTATAAAATGAGAATGATGCCAACCACAATGACATAAATATTTGACCACTGAATAAATAAATACACATTTCCTTTTGCTGTAGCCACAGCACCCACCCCAGTGTAAAGAGGCTATTGAATGTGACCGAAGGGCCATGGGTCATGCCTATAATCCCAGCACTTTGGGAGGCTGAGGCGGGAGGATCCGTTAAGCTCAGGAGTTGGAAATCAGCCTGGGCAACAGGGCAAAATGCTTTCGCTACGAAAAAATTCAAAAATTAGCCCAGCGTGGTGGCACACACTTGTAATCCCAGATACTCGGGAGGCTGAGGTGGGAGGACTGCTTGAGTCTAAGAGGCAGAGGTTGCAATGAGCCAAGATTCTGCCACTATACTCCAACCAGGGTGACAGAGCCAGACACTGTATCTAATAATGATAATAATAACTTTATTTAGAAAGAGTCAGCTGGGTGTGGTGGCTCATGCCTGTAATCCTAGCACTTTGGGAGGCAGGTAGATCACTTCGGGCCAAGAATTCAAGACCAGTCTGGCCAATATAGTGAAACCCCATCACTACTAAAAGTGCCAAAAAATAGCTATGCATGGAAAAAATAGCTGTGCATGGTGGTGCATGCCTGTAATCCCAGCTACTTGGGAGGCTGAGACACAAAACTAAGTGAAACCTGGGCCAGAGGTTGCAGTGAGCCAAAATCATACCACTGCAGTCCAGCCTGAATGACAAAGCGAGACTCTGTTTCAAAAAAAAAGCAAAAAAAAGGGGGGTCTATGGAATGAGAACTGTAGGCATTATCCTGCAAAGTTATGACTATCAGTGATAAAAGAAATGCTGTTTCTAAACCCATATTATGCCTTAAATCATGCTAATAATTCTAGCTGTTCTACCACAGACTTCTATAGCTAGAAGTCATCTCATGGGTCACTTAATTAAAGCCCCTAAATTTTGGGTAAAGAGACTGAAGTTCAGAGACAACCCAGGACTTGTTAGAGGTGGTGGCAGGTGACAATGAGAACCTCATCGTGCTGGCTCCTCATCGAATGATTTTGCAGGACCCCACAATGCCTTTCTTTGGGTGAAGCACAAGTTTATTCGAGTTCAGGCAAGAAAACTAGGGTTTAAAAAAGGCAAGAGTTTCAAAATTGTTTATGTCCTTGAGCAGATCTTAAAACACAAGAGCGTGAATCATATTCTACCTTTATTTACATCACCTTGCTTCTTCCAATTTCTACAAAGAGTTGAGAGTTCTGTAGCATTGAGAATGGTCAGCAAAGACAGAAAACTTTTGCTCCATATCGAATGCTGCTGCCTCTTAACTAGGTGTCTGTCTGGAAGGCGGGGCCTGGAGTTGCCCGCGCTGGTCCCAAAGAGGAACATGAGCTCAGGGTTTGTTTCCGTCACCTGGAAGGCAATCGTCAGAGCCTGCCATGTGTGCATGTGGATGTCTCTCTGTATTTTTAGAACACTTTTAAAAGGGAGGCAGCCAAAATATTTTTATTGCACAGCAGGCACTGTTTCATGTTGGAGTGTTGGAAAGAAACAGAAGAGAAAGAAAAGGGAGGGAGGAGAAGATTTAAGACCAGCGCACAGATTGAAATGGTTAATGCCTTCTCGGGCTGGAGAACAAGCACTCTGAGTACTGAAGACTCCTCCCATCTCCATGTCTCCAAATGTCCCCACATAGATTCCAGGATCCACACATCACACATCAGAGGCACCTGCCACCGAGCTGGGTGTGAACTCTGAAGACCAGGTAGGGCTCAAATGCAAGAGGGAACTGGGAAGGGCATTTCAACCAAGGTGGGGTGAGAGCAAAGCCATGTGACATGTGGGGTGGGATGTCATGTGGAAAGTCACAAGGAATGAGGTTGGAAAGAAACTGGGCCTCAGCTGCAGACAGAGTCTAAGCAGGCTCTGGGGTGTGGACACTCCCCATGGACAAAACAGTTATGATGAAATTTCATATCGTGAATAGCTCTGTGTAGCTCAGAGTGCATTTTCACACCTCAAAGTCATCAGGTCCCCAACTAACCTCCTGGTTTTGCCCTGTTACTCTATTGCACAGAGGAAGAGACTGAGGTTCAAGAGGGCTAATAAGTATGAGAGTTGGGATTTGAATCCAGATCTTCTTAGACTTCCTCCAAGGTGCCTTTTTTGCACACAGCGTGGTTTAAAGATTTTTAAACAGTGCAGAGACAGGATGTGAGACCTTGAGTGGGGTCGGGGTGAGACCTTGGGGCTGGGCGAGAAGGTCAATGTGAAGAACAGTCTAGAGCAGGCGTCTGCAAACAGCGTCTGCAAACAGCGTCTGCAAAGGGCTTTGCGGTCATCGTTGCATATTCTTTATTTTTGTCATGTGGTTGGATTTAACAACTCTTTAGAAACGTAGAAATATTCTAGCTTGAGGGCTATGAAAATAGTCTAAGGGCTGGATTTGACCACTGGCTGTCATATGCTGCCTGGTTATGGGGAGCCATTCAGAAGGCTGCCAAATTACCCTATGTGGGGAGCAGGGAGGGCCCAGGCTGAGATGGAGAAGAAAGATGGAGAGCCCATCATGCGAGGAGGCTGCACAAGCTAGGGGCTGGTGGGGAGATGCAGCGGGTGAGGGGCCCCTGGAGGAGCTGCTCCTTCCACAGTGTCCACAACAGGCTGGGGGGCTCAGCCCAACACTAGCTCCTCACTGAGCACCCCCTCCATGCCTTTCTTAACTAGGGCTTGGAGGCAAGCATCCAAGGCCCATGACCAGATGTGGGAGCCACTGGAATCAATTGCTTCCAGTAGGACTGGGTACATCAGAAAGAGCCTAGGGCAAGGCTGAAGGCCACGAGAGATGCTGCCAGGCCACACAAGCAGAGGACAAAGCTGATGTTCACACTTTTGCCAGTGGACCACCTTGGTGAAGGGAAATGTCCAGTCAAGTTCACAGCACCTGCAGAGCCTAAGACATAACAAGCTGCATGCCCTGACACTCACCAAGGCCAGAGGCTGTGGTAAGCAATTCCCATGCATTGCATTGCTTATTAAAATTTCACTGTATTGCCACATGGGGCTAACTCTAACTATGGCTTAGAAAGGCAACAACTGTGGTAGAGAGTGACAGTGACTTGCCAACTCTGCTATCGCACAGCCATTTCCCAGGAGTGGAGGCTTGGACAACTGGCTTACTCCACCCAGCCTCTGTTTCCTCCCTTATAAAATCAAGACCATAATCGCAAAGCAAGGGAAAGGGGAAGAGTCAGCCAAACACCCCAACCAGTGCCTGGCACCATGACTGACATTTGCGGGGATGTTATTGGGGTTCTTGCCCCATGTCACACAGCTAGTAAGGAGCAGAGCCACGATCTGAATCCTGATAAATCACTGATTGATCATAGAAAAAAAATGGACAATTCTATGTTTCTAGATTTCCTCTGTGGAAAACGAAGCTGCATGTCCTTTCAATCTTCAAGAGAGGATAATATGAGACAAGCATTTGATAGAGCAATTTACCATCACCAGGAGTGCTTCTGCCTGGTTCAAAGATGACAGTAGCACATACCTGGGGGCAGGAGTGAGGTCACTGTCAGAGAGGAGCTGGCCCCTACGGATGCTGGAGGTGACGTGCATTTGGCAGATGGGGAGGCGGGGAGGGTGGTGAACAGCTGTGAGACGCTTCCCTGTGTCCAGCACCTTGGCACATTTCAATCCCTTCCAGGTGAGTGTTCTCCCTGTTTCTGTACAGAAGAGAAATCAGAATGCCAGAGAAGTGAAGAAACTTCTCCAGCATCATGTCATCATCAAATAATGTCTTCTTTGACCATCTCGGCATTTTGTGCTAAACCAAGATTTAAGCAGCTGTTCAAAGGAACAGTAGAAGAGATGTCACAGACATAACTATTCTTGAAAGCAAGTCAGATTTCATAGAGAGAAAGGCTGGTCTTTTCCATTTGCCTCCTCCAGACCCATAACTTTGGAGAGGGGGTATTATTGTCAGTGAGGCTTATGCATGTGTCAGAAGAATGCCCAAGCAGAGGAATCTAAGTGGCGGACCCCCGAGGGTAGGAAGGAAGAAGGACGCTTATGCTGACACATCCAGAACACTCTTCACATTTCGTGAAATACGTGTTTGTTGAGTGATCATGAGACAGCTGGAAGTCCGAACCATGCAGTAATAACAGAGAATCTGAAGGTACAGAAGGTTCCCAGGACATTCTGAGAGCTCACGAGCTCACGCCGGGTGCAGGCTTTCCCTCCTGCAGCACCCCTGAGTCCAGAGAAGATTTAAACACTGTCCTGTGGGCCAAGCACTCATGGCAACAGCTCTCTGAGTTTGCTGTGCTTACATGCACTTGTGGAACTTGTTAAAAATATAAAATTCCAGACCTCACCTCCCAGGAATTGCCCAACTTTGCCTTTTTCTAAGGCTTGCTGCCCAAGTGATTTGGGGCACATGTGAAGAGGCATTGTCTTGGGGCTCCATTGCATCCTAGAGCTCGTTAAACAATCTCAAGTGCCTAAGGAACTCCTATGAAAGAGTGGGGATGATGTGAAAGTATAGAACAAAGGGATGTATCAAGGGTAGGAAGTCAAGGAAGCATCTAGAAGGTCTCATTTCTACCAGGAATTGAGAACCGTCAAGGGAGAGTCTTCCAGGCAGCAGGGAGTCTGGTCTAGTACAGGTTTGGAGGCCAAGGAGATCACAGTATGTTAGAGAACCTGAAAGAACATAAAGTCGTTCAGGTGTGATGGCTCACACCCATAATCCCAGCACTTTGGGAGGCCGAGGCAGGTAGATGACCTGAGGTTGGGAGTTCAAGACCAGCCTGGCCAACATGGCGAAACCACGTCTCTACCAAATACAAAAATTAGCTGGGTGTGGTGGCTGGCACCTGTAATCCCAGCTACTCAGGAGGCTGAGGCAGGGAGAATTGCTTGAACCCTGGAGATGGAGGTTGCATTGAGCTGAGATCACACCACTGTAATCCAGCCTGAGCAACAGAGCAAGACTCCATCTCCAAAAAAAAATTTTTAAAAATAAAGTCTAGTAAGGAAAGGGCAGGAAAGGAAGCTGGAGACATACCAGGGATGGAGGCAGGGCTCTGAGTGGGTGGCGCCTTGGAAGCTGGTTAAGACATTGGATTCCATGCCAAAGTCCGTGGGGAGCCACAGGAGTTTTAAGCAGAGGGATCACATGAGCAGGCTTGTGTGTTTAGTTATTCTCTGTACTTTGTGAGATGTGGCTGGGGAAATGCATCATTCCAGTGAAAGGCTGCTTGCTAGTCACCCAGGTGACAGATGAGAGTGGTTTTAAATAGGACGGGGCAGTAGAAACAGACAGAAAAAAAAGACATGGAGGGTAGCTGGGAAGTAAAGTCCACAGGACATGAGAGAGGCTTGTATGCGGGAGAGGAAGGCATCAACGTGGCCTCTCAGATATTTAATCTGGGCCACAGGTACGCCACTGGGGATATTCACCCAGACGAGAAGTGCAGGGGTGAACCAGATGTGAATGTCACCAAGTCCAGATCGGGACCTACCGACCTTTTACTGCTGCCTCCTCCAAATCCTGCAAAAGCCCCACACATGGGAGATGCTGGACAAGACTGTGAGAATGATAAAGAAGGATACAGAGGTATGTGTGGGAAATGTTGCATTTGAGACCTCTGTGACACATCCTGGTGGAGATGTCAGCGGAAGAGCTGTCTAGACAGGGGTACCTGGGATCGTAGAGGAGAGGGCTGGGAGGAGCTACAGGTCAGCTGGAGTCATCAGGATATATAGACAGTAGTGGAAGCACGTGAGATAAGGAGGGAGTGAAGACTAAACTGCAGAGAGGAATAGAGGGGAAAGGAAAAGAAGGGGAGGAGAGGAAAGAGGAAGGCAGGGGAGAGGATGTCAGGGGAGGGAGGAGAAGAGAGCACAGACTCAGAGTTGAAAAAGTCAGAGACCGGGAACAATCCTGGGAGGGAACAGAGAGTAAACAAACCAAATTCAAGGTGAGACTGGATCTTGGGACCCAAGGGAAGCCCAGTTATCAGAACTGGACTCCATATCAAGATAAACCATCAAACACTTTTTTTTTTTGAGACAGAGTTTCGCTCTTGTTACCCAGGCTGGAGTGCAATGGTGCGATATCGGCTCACCGCAACCTCCGCCTCCTGGGTTCAGGCTATTCTCCTTCCTCAGCCTCCTGAGTAGCTGGGATTACAGGCGCACGCCACCATGCCCAGCTAATTTTTTGTATTTTTAGTAGAGACGGGATTTCACCATGTTGACCAGGATGGTCTGGATCTGTTGACCTCGTGATCCACCCGCCTTGGCCTCCCAAAGTGCTGGGATTACAGGCGTGAACCACTGCGCCCTGCCTCACCACCAAACACTTTAGTCAAGCTTTGCATCCGGACGAAGCTGCTATTTATTACAGAGCATCATCTACATTTCCCTGAATTTCGCACATTGGAAAGGGTTAAGGGTAATTTATAGAAGACCCACATGACAGGGCACTTTAATAGATGTTATCTATAAGTGAAACTTTGCAAGGCACTGTGCTAAGCATTTCTCACCACTATCCGATTTAATCCTAACCGTGGTCCTGTATGGTGGGTATTATTTTCCTCACTTTTCAGAGACAGATGCAAAATGCTAGAGCGTTTACAGGACTTGCCCAAGCTCACACAGCCCAGTGTTCCAGCCACGATTTCAACCTGGTTCCCCAGGTATTTCACAACACGCCTGTCTGCAAATGCCTATGAGCAGTGGAAAAGGGAAAATTTCCAATGATTAGAAAAAGAGAAACTCAACAGCGCAAAGCCAAAGTGTTCATTCCTTTGTGGATGAAGAAATGAAGCCTTTGAAAGCCCATCCGTTCCTCCCACAGGCTGATATGAGCTCAGCCCTGCCAGGACCCCATGGACTTCCTCCCTGGCCTCTGCTGAGATCTGCGTAATGCCTGCTCGGCTACCTGAGCGCCTTCTCTGCCTAATTTATGGGTGTGTTTGTTGCGCTTAGATCATAAATCTCCACCTGCAGGACATTTCAGTTCTGGTATTTATTGACCAAAGACAACTTGTGTTAAAAAATGTTTTGAGATTTTGCCAGATAATCACTACAGAATATTTGAGAAAACACTGTGTCCTCTGGTAAATGAAATTCCACAAGTAGTTGAGTTTGCTACTGAGGGAAATACCTTCCCTGTCTACTGTTTTATGGCCTTGTTTTGTTTTGTTTTCAAAGAAGAGGCAGATTTTTCCTATGTGTCTCTTTACCTTCTCCTGAACTCATCAAGGGAGAATGGAGAAGAGGAATTGTCAAAAGATGTTTCCCTCAGGGCCTAGAAGAGTTTTTGATTCTTTTGAACCAGAACCTTTGGCCACGTGCATCTCAGAAGCATTCAGGTGGCAAAACACCTGGAGGAGAACAGTGAAAGATAAATGCCTTCGATGTATAAAAGACCAAAGATGTAAATGTGAGTTCAATCTGATGCTGACACCAGATTCTAGTATAGACATGCTTAAGACTTTAAAGAACAGTATTGGAGAAAAAGTTTAGAAAACTCGTCAATAAGCTTTCCTTAGCATGAGCACATGTGCGTCCTTGTGCATGGCTGTGAAGATCTGGAAGATACTGTCAATGGACCATGTTAATGAAGACTTATCCACTTTAAAGAAAAATAGTGTTTCTACCCAGAACATAGTTGATAATGGTAAGGTTTCAAAAATTCTCAAGGCAACAGGACTCAAGACAGTCAGAGAGGCAAGGTGAGCATAAGAAAATATAGGAACCACCACACACCTACAACCATCTGATCTTTGACAAACCTGGCAAAAACAAGCAATGGGGAAAGAATTTCCTGTTTAATAAATGGTATTGGGAAAACTAGCTAACCATGTGCAGAAAGCTGAAATTGGACCCCTTCCTTAGACCTTATACAAAAATTAATTCCATATGGATTAAAGATTTGCACATAAAACCTAACACCATAAAAACCCTAGAAGAAAACCTAGGCAATACCTAGGCAGGACATAGGCGTAGGCAAGGACTTCATGACTAAAACACAAAAAGCAATGCCACCAAAAGCCAAAACAGACAAACAGAATCTAATTAAACTTAAAAGCTTCTTCACAGCAAAGAAACAGTCATTAGAGTGAACCAGCAACCAATAGAATAGGAAAAATTTTTTTCAAGCTACCCATCTGACAAAGGGCTAATATCCAGAATCTGCAAAGAACTAAAACAAATATGAGGAAAAAAACAAACAACCCCATCAAAAAGTGGGCAAAGAATATGAACAGACAGTTTTCAAAAGAAGACATTTATGTGACCAACAAACATGAAAAAATACTCATCATCCTTGGTCATTAGAGAAATGCAAATCAAAATCACATTGAGATACCATTTCATGCCACTTAGAATGGTGATTATTAAAAAATCTGGAGACAACAGATACTGGAGAGGATGTGGAGAAAAAGGAACACTTTTACACTGTTGGTGGGAGTGTAAATTAGTTCAACCATTTAGGAAGACAGTGTGGTGATTCCTCAAGGATTTAGAAATAGAGATGCCGTTTGACTCAGCAATATCATTACTGGGTATAAACCCAAAGAATTGTAAATCGTTCTATTATAAAGACACATGTACATGTATGTTCACTGTAGCACTGTTTATAATAGCAAAGACTTGGAACCAACCCAAATGCCCATCAATGATAGAATTCATAAAGAAAACGTGGCACATATACACCATGGAATACTATGCAGTCATAAAAAAAGGATGAGTTCATGTCCTTTGCAGGGAAATGGATGAATCTGAAAATGATAATTCTCAGCAAACTGACATATGAACAGAAAACCAAACACCACATGTACTCACTCATAAGTGGGTGTTGAACAATGAGAACACATGGACACAGGGAGGGGAACATCAACTAGTGGGGTCTGTTGGGGCTGGGGGCTGGGGAAGGGATAGCAGGGGGTGGGGAGATTGGGGAGAGATAACATTAGGAGGAATACCTAATGTGGGTGACAAGGGGACGGAGGCAGCAAACCACCATGGAGTGTGTGTACCTGTGTAACAATCCTGGAAGATCTGCCCATGTACCTCAGAACTTAAAGGAAAATTTTAAAAAAGAAAATACAGAAACCATCAAGAGTCACCCTAGGACTCTGGGGACTTGGAGAGCAGGTGTCTCTTTTCAGAGACAGCCATTTCTTAGGTTCAGGGATCTCCAACCCTGTTGACTCAAGCTTTGTCTATCTTCTGATCTCTCAGTGAAAGCAAAAAATTCACATTCTAATGTGGCAAATCTGAATGTTAAATGTTTATTGCTTATTACCAAAAAAAAAAAAACGTGAAGACCAAACAAAACACATCTGCAAGCCAGACCTAACAAAGGCTACTGGCTGTGGCTGTGGCCACGGTCCGACTTGGCTGCAGAATCATGGTTCATTACTAGCAGTTGTTGCTTTCCAGAGTGAGGGGTTGGCCCTTGACTTTCTATAATTATTCAGGTTGAGTGCTTGTGGTTTTCTCAGAAACATGAGACTGTATGAAAGCGAAAGAGGGACACAGGAGCTCAGCCTCAACTACCTGCCTCCTTTCCCCTGGTACCCGAGAGCCTGCACTGCTCCGAAGGGGCTGCCCTGACTTTTGTTTGCTTCTCTTCAGTGTTAGGTTTGATGTTCACTCCACTCATGACAACAACAGTAGCAGGTTCATTGAACAACCATCATCTGTGAGTTGTCGTTTGGTTCTTTTCCCCATCATCTTATCCAGCCTCTGCTTTAAGGTCAATGCTAAGGTTACCTTCCTTCCACAGATGATGACATGATTTGGTCCCCACTCAAATCTCATCTTGAATTCCATAATCTCCACGTGTTGTGGGAGGGACCCAGTGAGAAGTAATTGAATCACAGGGGCAGGGCAGGTCTTTCCTGTGCTGTTCTCATGATAGTGAATACGTCTCACGAGACTTGGTGGTTTTATAAAGGGAAATTGCCCTGCACACACTCTCTTGCCTGCTGCCATGTAAGATGTGACTTTGCTTCTCCTTGCCTTCTGCCCTGATTGAGGCCTCTCCAGCCTTGCTGAACTGTAAGTCAATTAAACCTCTTTCCTTTAAAAATTACCCAGTCTTAGGTATGTCTTTATTAGCAGTATGAGAATAGACTAACACAGATGGAAAACTCAAATACGTTGAGATGCCTGCCCGAGGCCACTGACCTGGTTGCCAGATCCAGTATTCAAACCCAGCTTTGTCTCTCTCTGGGGCCCATCCTCAGGTCCTGCCATACTGCCTGTCTCTGTACACAGCTGTGCAACTTTTAGCCAACTCCTACTGCACCTGCCTGGGCTCCACAAGTCCCCTGTGGCCCACCTGGTCTCTGTGTGCTTGGGTCTCCAACCTCAAGGCTCCTCACTGTCCTTAGCTTTGAGTTTTCTGCACCAGCACTAGTGAATTACATCAGCCCCACCCTTGATGGGCATGCAGCATCTCCCATTTCTATGTGATATATTCTCACTTGGGGGACAGAGGATGCATCCCATGAATTGTCTTGTAGTTCACAGAATGAGGCCCTCTGATAAGCTGCATGAGGTTCTCCACCAACTATTTCTGTGACTTTGCATTGCTATTCATTTAATGGTAGAAATTGAACCTTAGGATGCAGATTTAGCCATTTCTCTGTCTCTCACTTCCCACCCAATCTAATCACTTGAAAAACCCTGTGGATTTCTGCACGCACATCTCTGATGCCAATCAGCTTCTCTCCAGGACCACTACCACCTGGGCAAATCTGGCTCCCATCACCTTTTGTCTGGCATCTCCAAGATGTCTATCTTTTCTCTGTTCATATAATCTTGACCACTTCCAACGCATTCTCCACACAGCAGCCATCATGACCATCAAAGTTTGATCAAGACTCTGCCCTGCATTCAATACGTCCATGGCTCCTTGTTGGTCTGAAGGTAAAAATCTCAGCCTCCACTCTCTGCAAAAGCTGACTCCTACTTACCTCTCTCTTGACTTTCTCAGATTTCAGTTAAAAGGCCACTTCCCTCACCACCACACTAACTCATGATGTCTTTGTGACATACTATTGAAGTTCTCAGACTTATTCTTTGTGCCATCAATCACCCCTTTAATTAAATAACTGATTGCATAACTGGGATAATGTCTGCGTTCCTTACAAGAATGTACAAGAATGTAAAGTTCCCAAGGAAAAGAATGGAGCCAGGCATGGTGGCTCATGCCTGTAATCCCAGCACTTTGGGAGGCCGAGGGTGGTGGATCACCTGAGGTCAGGAGTTTAAGATCAGCCTGACCAACATGGAGAAAAGAAACCCTGTCTCTACTAAAGATACAAAATTAGCTGGTCATGGTGGCACATGCCTGTAATCCCAGCTATTAGGGAGGCTGAGGCAGGAGAATTGCTTGAACCCAGGAGGCAGAAGTTGCAGCGAGTCAAGATCGTTCCATTGCCCTCCAGTCTGGGCAACAAGAACAAAATTCCATCTTAAAAAAAAAAAAAAGAACGAAGTTGTTTACTGTCGGATACTCAGTGTATACAAAGTGTCTGCAGAGAAAAGAGAATGAGGAAGAAGGAATTCCTTCTTCAATATACGAGTGAGAACTATAAAGTCCTTTTATGACCAAGTGAATTGCTTCACTTGTTCTCTGGATGCTTAACAGATGTTGACAAGCACCAAACATGGCATCAGGAACCTAGTAAGTGCTTAAGGATGGAGGCTGTTCTTGTTTTGACCCTAGCTCCATCGGTTCATTAAATCACAGGCATAGGCCTCAGCTCACTGCATTTCTCTTCTCTGCAAGCGTGATGGTATCATTATATACATAAGCCCCATGTCCAGAATCATCTTTCCAACCAAATGCTAGTGACACTTTGAAATTTGGAATCTTCATCTTTGGAAGGTGAGATCAGCCCCCTCATTTGGGACATCTTTAAAATTTGGATTTCATTTGCTAAGCATCATCAAATCCATTCCCCTGAAGATGGGGACAGCATCCATTAGGCACAATATACCATCTCTGGTGCTGGGAAGAACCAGCAGGCAGCGTGTGTCATATCACCTGCCACATGGCTTGGTGCTTGCTTCTCATCGCCCTACTTTTCTCAAATGAATAAATGATTGATGAGAAGGTACATAGGACTTTTCAGGGAGGCAAAGAGACCCGATCAGGATGTGCTAGACTCCTGCTACTTCCACACGTTCAAAGTTCTAAATGAGCTCAAAGAAAAGACAACCAGAAAAATAAGCTTCCATAGTGATGCTTTATCCTGCCATGATGGTCATCCCTCCTTTCACATGGTAAAATTTTCTGAGCCGCTGGGACCCCTGAAAGAAGAAAGGGACCAGGATCAATTTTCACCAAGGTGGACTGGAGGCCCCTTGTTTGTTCCTTTGTAGTTAAGGATAGTGCACTGCCTCCCACGCAGAGTGGGCTGTGGTCATGAACATCCACAGAGGGGGAGGAGACTCAGCTCCCATCATATGGCTTTAGCAGGCATAAGCAGATATTATTTAAAAGAAAAGTCTTGGCTGGGTGCAGTGGCTCACACCTGTAATCCCAGCACTTTGGGACGCTGAGGCAGGTGGATCACCTGAGGTCAGGAGGTTGAGATCCGTCTGGCCAACATGGTGAAACCCCATTTCTACCAAAAAAAAAAAAAAATACAAAACAAAAAATTTGCTGGGCATGGTGGCACTCACTTGTAATCCCAGCTACTTGGGAGGCTGAAGCAGGAGCAGCACTTGAACTCAGGAGGCAGAGGTTGCAGTGAGCCAGGATCATGCCTCTGCACACCAGCCAGGGTGAAAAAATGAGACCATTTAAAAAAAAAAAGAAAGTTTTTTTTCAAAATACTATTTGTTGAAGGCCCAATAGGTATTGAGTGCTGTGCTAAAAATGTGATGTGCATTCATTTATTTAATTCTTTTTGTTTCAGAATAATTATTTTCTTTATTTCTTTTTCTCTTTCAACTTCTCTTTTAGATTCAGGGGGTACATGTGCAAGTTTGTTACATAGGTAAACTGTGTGTCCCAGGGGTCTGGTGTACACATGATTTTGTCACCAACCCAAGAAGAAACTTGTCCTTCCTCAAGAACACATCCCTATTTCTGACATAATCCAGTAAAATAATAATTTTTAAGAAATAAGTTTATTTCAATATTAGCAAAACAGCATACCTAGAAATTCAATCTGCAAAACTGAAAAACTTAAATTGTAGTTCGTACTGCTTAATTCAAATAGTAATCAGTAAGCTACCAAATAGTAATCTGTAATAATAAGTTTCTGTTGAAATTCAAGTTTATTTTGTGGTATTCCTTAAAATTAAAACTAAATAATTTGTATGTCTTTCTATGTTTTTTAGTTTATTTAAACCGATAAAACAATTTCATCTCTTCAAAAAAAAAGTTAAAAATGAACCTGGATATCCTGTATAAATTGTTTCTGTTAGAAATGGGCCATTTCCCCAGATCGCATGCCTAAGAACTCAGAGTTGCAATGACATAAAAGCAATTTTCTTGAGGATTACAAAGGAAGGGACAGAAACGTGTCATCTGAGTGTGTGTGGGGGGCTCCCTTGATAAATAGCACCATCTTCTCCAACTTGTAGATGTTATAGCTGTGATAAGTTTGTTTCGAGAGGAATTGGGAAACAGGCTGGCGTTGAAATGCCCGGGAAATGCACAGGGAGAGAGACAGGACTGCTCATCACCCGGAAAGTCTGCATGCCCAGGCTCTGCCATTACCCATTACCAGAAGACGGGCGTAATTACCAAGCAGCCCGGGAGAGGTCTCTGACTGAGACCCACAAATAAAACTCTCCAGTTCCTGCTGAAGCTGTCTCTATCCCTTTCCAGAGGAGACTATGCATCTGAGTAACCTTTTAATGCATCTCTTTTCCTCTTGCTGATACACTGGATAATTATTTATTTTGCTGTCTAATTAGTTAATTAGGCTGGCGTTGTGTTTTAAGTTGAAAATCCTGTTGTTTAGGTACTAGGAAATGGCTTTTTGTCTGTTTGGGGTATTTTGCAGGGTAATGGGGACTTATTAATTGAGTGTCTGGCTCTGGGTGAAGCTGCTCAGGGACACAGTGTGGATTTTCTGGGAGTAAATTACGCATTAGCCGCAGGAGGCTGTGTTCAAAACAAGAGCACCTGGGTGAAGGCAAAGTGTTGGTGGACAGTTTCAGTTGTCATTTCATTTCCTCATGTTTATGTGGCAATTTACAGTTTGCAAAGCCTGTTCACTTAAAATAGCTCATTTAGTCCTAAGTGGAGAGACTTCGGAATGTCTTTTATTACTTCTAATTTACGGACGGGGCAGCTGAGGGTCTAGACAGTCTGCGGCTGGCTCACGGCCCTCGCTGTCCTGCTAGATAAGCTGTCTGTTAAATTGGGCAGTAAAGAGGAAGAGAAAAAAGGGCTAACTCTGGACTAGAAGGTCCTAGGTTTGAATCCAAGTCCCTTCCGTTTTTTATTTTAACCAAATAGTCAAAATCCCACTAGCCAGGTGTCTGTCTAGACCCAGATGCTGTGCATGGATAACATGGGCTCCTTGTTACCTGGGAGGAGTGGGCTGACTGGCATCCCTGGGAACTTTAGAAAACCCCTGGAAAATGGGGGAATTCCATTTACTTTGAAGGACTCAAGTTGAGAGACAGCATCTGCCAAACACCAGATATGGCCTCTGGAACCTAGTTGGTGCTTAAAGATGAGAGCTGTTCTTGTGATCCCAGGTCCACCGCTCACTTCATTAAAACACAGGCATAGGCTCAGCTCCCTGCATGAACCACATTTCTTTCAAGGCTTCTCTGCAGACTTTGGGTCAGCCTCTTGCCGTGGTTCCACGTTCTTTGCTCTCTGCCCTCCTTCGTCCCATCCTTCCCACTGGGATCCAATGGCTCTCACATGCTCCCTTCCAAAACCAGCTTCTTCCTTCTACTGGTAACTTGGTCTCACATGGCAGTCCCTTTACTAAGCGCCAAGTGATCCATCTTCTGGCTTTCCTGCTATTCCATCTTATTCTCACACAATGCAATAAGGTGGCTACGTTAGTTTTCTAGGACATGTGGAGCAAATAGCACAGATGCCTAATGACAGAACCAAGATGCCTCCGACAACAGAAACTGATTCTAGGGCGGTTCCAGAGGCTGGAAGTCTGAGGTCCTGGTGTCGGTAGGGTGGGTCCTTCTGAAGCTGTGAGCGAGCAGGTGTTTCCTACCTTCCTCCTGACTCCTGCTGGCTGCCAACCATCTCTGTCGTTCCTTGGTTTGTAGAAGCATCACGTGATCTCCGCCTTCATCTTCACATGGTGTTCTCTTTGTGTGCATGTCTCCCTGTCTTATTTCCCCCTTTTGATTAGGATGCAAGTCGTATTAGATTAGAGCACCCCCTACTCCAGCGTGACTTCGTCTTAACTCAGCAGATCTGTAAGGACCCCGTTTTCCAATAAGCTTCCATTCTGAGGTCCCGGGGCTTAGGGCTTCAACATATGAATTTTGAGGGGACACAGTTCAACCCAAAGCAGTGAATCTTATTTTTCTTCACTGATCATGTCGAAAAAAACCCTAAATGAATCTCAGAGAAGCAGTGCATGCCAGGTCTGGGAAGTAGTTTTTGACTCGGCTATTCTAAACCAAGTCTCCCCAACAATTCCGGGGAGCAGTCTTTCTTCTTTAACCAGCAACCTCTCAAAAAACCAGACAGGCAAGCAGGGCATTGTTTTGGAGCTGAAGGAGACTGGCGGCAGGTTTCCACGAGGCTGGCATCTGCCATCCCTGCTTTAGGTGGTACCTATGAACGTTTGACAGTCTGCTTCAGAAAAGCATTTGGTGTGGCTTCCGAATGGCCAGGAGGCTGGTTTTTCCTCTGGTTTCATGAGGTCTCAAAAGTTCGTGGACAATCCGCCTTCCAGGAGCCCAGGCCCTCTCAGCCTCAGATGTACATTCACACGGCACCTGGGCCTACTGGGTTCTCATCACACCTCACATTTTGTCTTCCTGAAATATGGCCCATGTTGGCACACCCTGGGTCCCTGTTCAGGCTATCTCTGAACGTACCGACTGCCTTCCCTGTCTTCCAGAGCAAGTGAGCTAAACACAGTCTCTCCTCCTTCGCTGGCCCCACCACCCACTCCCGCAGGAAGGGTGAATGCCTCCTTCAGCTATCCTTTATATCACCACCTCCGAGGATTGCCTTGGAATTATTTTGCCTTCTCTTCCTGCATCCACCATTAGACTACGTCTGCTTATAGAAACAGATCAGCTTTGAGTTTATGTCCCCTTCAGCAGGTTCATGTCTGTCTTCCCAGCACCAGGCAGAGGTAGACCTTGCAAATAACAGGGGCAGAGCAAATGCCATTCGAGAATGGCTGCACCTGTATCTGGGTACTGATCTTCAAGATGGTGACTGAAAACAAAGTTTCTGATTTAGAGAGGCATTATCAAAACCATTAGAGACAGAATTCAAACTCAAGTCTTAGGAAGGACAGTGGAAAGAAGGACCAAATTTCATCCTAAGAAACGGCTCAAAGGGCCTAACCTCACAGACTTCTGATTGAAAAGCCTGTGCTAGGGGAGACAGAGTGAATGCAACCTACCAGTTACCCTATCCTGCCGAGAGGATTCATACACAGAACCTAAGGGAGTCAGGTTTTAGTTCAACATGCAGGAGAAATTCCTCATGGAACTGTCAAAAAATAATAATAATAACAATAAAATGAAACAAGAAGGCCATGCTTCCCCAGTCTAGAAAGAGCACTCTACGTCTAGGGCGAAGTTCTCAGCTGGTGCAATTTTCTCACCCCCACCTCCCACCACACACACATACATAACCAGAGGACTTTTGCCAATGTCCGGAGCCATGTTTAATTAAAACACTGTGGGGGTGGGAGGCTGCTACTGGCTTCTAGTGGGCAGAGGTCAAGGATGCTGCTCAAAAGCCTACGGTACACAGGACAGCCCACAAGAAAGGACTGGCAGGCCCCAAATTTCATTAGTGCTGAAATGGAGAAAGCCGGCACCAGGGGTATTGCACCCCAAAGCAGACCACGTGTTGGTGATGTAGCGTGAGTGACAGTTTACCATGCCGAAGACTCCCCAGGTAAGCTGGTTAAATGCCAATACTCTTGGGTTCCAGCCCCTAGAGACGTTATTTCAGTGGGTCTAGGGTAGGCTTGGGAGCTGACTTTTCCTATATCAAGAACCCTGGTGACCCTAAGTAGGAATCTGGGGCCCCCATTCTAAGAAATATTTTGCCAGATGACCTTTGAGGTCCCTCCAACCCTGAAATCTCCTGACTCCAAGAGAGAAGCAGCAGAAAGATAAAAGGCACTTACCTCATTACCCACCTTCAGAAAATACTGGTTGAAGGGCCCAATTAATTAGGACTTTTTAAAAACTTGGAGATCTATTTTTTTAATAAGAAAATGAACATAAGTGCAAAGCATCATGATTTGTGAAGATTCTGTTGCCATGGTGACTGAGCACTATTTATAAAAATTAAGAACATAAATTATAAATAATAATATTATTACAAGCAGAAGGGACTCGAACCTCTCAATCAGAGGGAATAATTTCCAGATGGAAAAAAAAAAAAACATTGTTTGCATCACATATGGGGAAGGGTGCTGGCGAATTTGCATTTGCACAGTGTTCTAGAGGGAGAAATCAGGTCAAGATGATGATTTTATGTCATTTCCATGACAGTCCGCATCTTTGTATTCCACAGGGTATATCAGATCTGCTGTGTGATGCAGGAGAGCGAGGGTGGGGCCAATAATGGTGCCAGGGAAAGCACAGAGGCAGGGCTGAGATGTCACCTCTGAGATGTCAGAGTCAGCACCCCCCTACCCCGCAACCCCCTCACCATGGTGATACAAACCAGCTTCCCAACTTTTCCTAGACTCAGGGAGAGTCGGGTCAGAATGCCTGCATTTACTGATGGCAGGCAAGTCCTCCATTCGATGGCACTCAGTTTCGCTCAGTCCCTGTGTTCAAGCACTGTGTCCTAAGGTAGTTGAAGCCAAGGGAAGTGGGCCAGCCAAGGAGGTTGAGGCGGAGGCCAATGGGGCAACATTGCTGCCCTCAGAGTTTGCAGCCAGACTCTGCTGCCAAGTGATTAAGGGTCCCTGTCATCAAGTGTGGGACACTCAAGTTAGGGACAACCATTTCCACCTAGGAGATCCAGGAGAGGAATTAAGACTGAGTGTTCAACTAAGCTCATGCTTAGTTACCGCCTTGTGTTGGTGGTAGAGAGGCAATATCAGAGCCCAGGTGTGGTAATTCCCAATCTAATGCCTGTCTATGTGGTCGAGCCCCTCCCCTCGATGTCCTCCCAGGGCCCTCTGCAGACTAGCGACCACCACCAGTTGTTAATAAGCATGCCTGCTTGGGTCCTGGTGCTGTTTTGACAATCACCAGTGTGTTCTGGCTAGAATCAGGCTGCACTGCCTTAAGAGATTGCTCTGGTGGGGACCATACAATGCCCAATCTAGTTACACCACTTGTTTCCTGACACAGCTAGTTATTGATTACTAATCATGGTCATACTAGGGATTTTTGCATTAAAGCTCTTCTCCTTACTCATTGCCTGTGCAAACTCTGTCCATCCCACAAGGACTAAAGTCAGCCAGCACTGACTCCAGAAATCCTTCCCTGATGCCCCAAACCACCCCTTGTATTTTGAGGCAACATGTTGGAATCAGAGGTCAGGGTCACAGGCTGACAGCAAAGCCATCGTGCAGAGAAGAAAGCTCCAGCTTCTGCGCTTGTGTTTGAATTGGTTCTGGACTAGCCTTGGCACAGCAGCCTGCCTCCGGCAGACATGTGGAGGGCAAGCTTGGACCACTATCAGCACGAACCCCAAAAGAGTGGACTCCAAATTAACCCCCTTGTCCACTGAATTACTTCAAATTAAGGTGCTTTTAAGGATTCAGTGTTAACCAGAACATACTTCAGGCACTGATAGCAAATGGAATGTTTACAGAATATAATTATCTGTCCTCAACATGGCAAAGGGAATTAGGTCTCCACAGAGCCACTGCTCAGATGAATACTTGAACACAAATGAGAAGCATTAGATGAGGCCTAGCAAAGCAAGTGGGTGTATATTAAGGCAGTGTATATTACGGGGGGAAATGCTTGAGGATTTGAATTTATCCCCTTTAACTTTGCCCCTAAAATTTTTATCTCTTGAAAATGTAAGTTGGTTAAGTGGTGAAAATGGAATATGTGCTGCCCTATTAAAAAGTTAGTGACCATTTTTTTGGCATAGGAGAGGAATTGTTCCCACCATAGCTGACTCAAGGGAAAGAGGTGGGGAAGGAGGAGAGAACTTCCAGAATTGGAGAGACAGGCTTTTCTCCCAAGGGCCATCTGACCATAGAAGCCAGGGACGTGCTGACCGCCCTGGTGTGGGTGCCAGACAGCAGGGCCACTGAGCAGAGGGTTAGGGGCTTGTGGCCATGCAGCCAGCTTCCTTCTTGCTTTGCTCTTCTGGTTGTGAAGGTCATAAGTAATACTGCTTTGGGTCCAGATAATCTCCTTAAGGCTTTGATGGCTATTCTTTCTCATGTCTCACTACAAAACTTTTCTTTGAGGAGTAGGAGAAAAGTGGAGATTATGTATATCAACTTATAAATGGGGACCTTGACCTCCAGAGAGGTCAGAATTACCTAGAAAACTGTCCATCGGATTGTGTCCAGCGTGACCTAATATCTCAGATTAAGCATCCTTTTCTCATCATCAGACCTCCCTTTATTCTCAGAGTTGGGGAGCTTTCAGTAAAGCCAACGTCATGAGCCTATCACTGTCTCCTGCTTTGCCACCTGCCTCCAAACCTGCCGTATTGATCTCCTCACCTCTCGCCTAATCGATTGCCCGATGGCTTTCTCCCACTCCTTTCAAAGGCTGAGGAGAATTACGGCCCTCCCTGCCTGCACACATCTTGTGCTTCCGGGCGCTGCCCTCTGCATTCACACCTGAAAATGTGTCTTTCTGTCTTCTCTCTGGAGCAAACTCCAAGCCAAGTCTTTATCCAGTGACTCTTTCTGCATCCCTGCTGGACTTGACTCTGAGCTACAACAACCCTGCCATTTGTTCCTGGTCTTCTGGAATCTGTATGAGGAAAACGGCTTCCTGAGGATCCCCAGGCCAATGTAAGCCCTGCTGACTCAGTGTCTACCCTGGAAAACTCAAGCAAAATAGTTCCCCTGCATTTTATAATGAAACCACTCCTTGCTCTGTTCTCAACTACCTGTGTTATCTATGATTAAGGATCAGACACATTTTATGATGCCAGTTATTTCTTCCAAATGAGAGCAGATAGAGGGAAAAAAGTAAAGTCAAGAAATTTGACATTTGACTCATTGGATGGACGCATTGTCTGGCAGGCAGTTTTCAAGGACAACCCGCAGGTCGGATAGCTGGGTAGCCATCTGACCGCACAGACTCTGCGGAGAACCTTGCGGATTTTCTTTGCAGGTTTGGCCTGCTTTGGTTTCCTCCAGAGGGCTGTACCGACAGACACTGAAGCTGCTACAATCTGAACCCTTGTTTCTTAGGATCTGGCCTAGGTGGACAGGGAGAGATTTGTTTTTATTTTCCTCAAGGGAAAAGGAGGGGCAGGGAGAGGGAAAGAGGAGGATGGGTTTGTTGGCGAGTTTGAGTCCCATAAATACTCATTCATCAAAGGTTAGGAAATAATTCGTTTACCATGGAGATACCACAGGCTTCTTGCCCAGTGCTCAAATAAACATTCATTTAGGAAGATAGTTCATGAATTATACAGTGCTTTTTAAAAATGGGGTGGTGGGGAGCAATCACAATATCCTGAAGTGCTTCCCTGGGCTCCATCAGAACCGAATGAAGAGTTCCTCTGAAGGAGGCAGGTATTCCCTTGCTGGAGCTCCCCCTCCCCCCACAGCCACTCTTGGCCACCCATGGCCTGCACCGTGAAGGCCAAGGACTCTTGGACTCACAAAATAGCAGGGCTGAAATGGGCTGTTTTAAGAGCTGTGGACCTTCCCCCTAGGAAAACTAGTATATGCTTACACATCCAACCAGTTTTCCGTAACTCCCAATGCGCACAGTCTACTCAAAGCCCCCCAGGAACATCCGAAGAGTCCTTGCACTGCAGTTAAAGCATCCTGCTTCAGCTCACATGCCTTATTTTACAGAGAGGAAGATCAGAAGCTAAGGCCAGAAAGAAGTAATTCAAATTGTAAGTCCATAGGTAGCCAGAACAGATGTAGGATGGAGCCTTTCTTATTCCTGATCCTCTTCCACCAAGAAAACAAAGAAAATCCAAATCCACAGGTGGAGGCCTACCTGGTAGAGGGGAATGGGGCAAAGTTAAGCTGAAATAGAGCTATTCAAGGACTGGTAATTGAGAATCTGCACCCTGGAGGAGCTCGGTGTTTGTGATGAGTCTAGCAACACCTTTGCATTCTCAATGCTCAGTGCAACACCTGCTGTTAACCTTTCTGTAATATTAGTTCAATTAACTCAATAACATAAGCAATTTCTGCTCCATGCCTGAAGCCAAGGACACAAACATGAATAAGGAACAGTCTGGTAAAGAAGTCAGATGAAAAGAAAGAAAAAAACTAAATAAATGTGAGCCTTATGTTTTGTTATGAAAGAAGTTTAACGGAAGACATGGCAGTAAAGAGGAAGGGGTAATTATTTCTGTTGAAGGTGGCAAAAAGAAAAGCCTTATTTAGGAGATTAGATTTGACCTAAAATACAATCATCATATTGATTAGGGTCCATAACCAATTTAAATAGTGAGCAGAAAAGAAGACAAATAAATAAACAGAAGGGAGGAAGAAAGAAAGAGAAGGAGATAAGAAAAGGAAGGGAGGTTAGAATAAAGTACCCAGTCAAGAAGACAGAAATTACTCCAGGTGCTTCAACTAGAGGGAGTCAGAGCCTGGGAACTGGATACACAGGGTTATGGAATGTCTTTTATTTTCTTTATTTCTTTTCTTTTCTCTTTTTGAGATGGAGTTTTGCTCTTCTTGCCCGGGCTGGAGTGCAGTGGTGCCACCTCTGCCTCCTGGGTTCAAGCGATTCATCTGCCTCAGCCTCCTGAGTAGCTGGGATTGCAGGCACAAGCCACCACACCCAGCTAATTTTGTATTTTTAGTAGAGATGGGGTTTCACCATGTTGGTCAGGATGGTCTCGAACTCCCGACCTCAGAAGATCCACCCACCTCAGCCTCCCAAAGTGCTGGGATGACAGGCATGAGCCACTGTGCCCAGCCAGGTCATGGAATTTCTGAGGAACCAAATAAGAGAATAGTGAGAGAATCCAGGAATTAGTAACAGTTGGAAGCCACTGCCACCAAGAAAGGATATGGTGTCACCAGAACCCAGAGGCAGAGGCCATCCGGTGGGAGCTAGAGCCACAGGAGACGCTTGCCAGTAGCAGCTGGAAACGGGGGCATGAGCACTGTCGGGAATGACCCTGGAGAGCAGGGGAAGCACACGGGCTTTTCCTTCCTCTACCTTCTGACCTTCTGGCAGCGTCTCCCAATAGTCAGCCCCGCTCAGAAGCTGGAGGACAGTTGGCTGGGTAAATGCAGTGCCTCATGTTGAAGATGCCGAGACTAAAGCCACTAAGCCACTCGCCAAAAGTCATGAACACGGGACACAGGCAGGCCTCTCTTCCCCCGGAGACTTTGTGCTTGGCCCTTTGACAAAATCACCTCCCCATCTTTAGCCTTCGCTAAATATTTGGCTCATTTAACTTCCAAAACGCTTTCACAACATTTCCATGTTTCCAGTTGGACTTATTTCTCAAACATCACTGACCAGGGTCTTTGTTCTAATCCCAGATTCTATCAACTGAGAATTACTTGCTTTCAAAAGGTACAGCAAAATTTAATCTTTTGATAAAAAAAATTAAAACAACTATTATGTGTGATGCTTTTTTCCGATAACTGAGTGGAAATCAGTTTTATCTTAAGTAACAGTTTTTATCTTATCATGAAAATTGTATTTCTGGCACTAAAAGCAAGGGTCTTATAAGCCTCAGGATTGGTGATCTTTGGGAAACATTTAAGGATCATGAGCCCAGACTGCAAACACAGGACCTCATGCTAATCGGAGATCCTTTCCATTGACAAGAGTTTAGTCATCACCAGCACCCCAAATCCAGATTGTTCCAAGCCCCTTTGGCAAAATAGGTGCCTCTGTTACAGGCAATTTGTGCTTTAAGGTTTCATCTTGGTCATTACTGCTACTGCAGCTGATTTAAATATTTTAATGAATGTTGTTATTGTCTCTGTGCCTGGAGGTCTTTTCAGCAGAGGTCGCAATTTGAAGGAGGAAAAAAATGCAGAAAAATAGCCCTAAATAAGTCAGCGATGATGGATGACTCACTTTGGTTGCAGAGCAAAACCTAGACTAGAATGTCCCCATGCTCAAGGCTCACATGCTAGGGAAGGATGCCCCCATCTTGGAAAGGAGGGGTGCTGAGGCACAGAGGTGAGTCATTGGAGGAACTAAGGTCATCTTCCAGGAGCATCTTCACCAGATTGAGCCACAACTAAGGGAGTGGGGCAGGTAAAGTGTTAAGAATAAGCACAGGGGTATGGCTTCGTGTATAAAGCTACTATAGGCATGGGGCTCCAGGGGCAGGAGAAAATGATCACAATGTTGATAGATCAAATAGCCTGGGGGGTTTTCTCTACTATTCCACTCAAAGAGAATATGTCCCAAATTGTGCATGACTTGGGTGTTGTGGCTTCTTATACTAAATAGGTCCCAGTTCCAACACATGTGAGCATCTTACCAAGGAGGCTGTGATTCTGGTGCTTAACAATGGGCATTTCTCATGCAACCTGGATCCAAAACCATGGCCTAGTTCTGCCTCTGATCTTCTATCAAAGAAGCAGTAGAATGCTCCACCTCTGGAGAAAACTAGAGGGGATGGGGGAGAGATGATCCATCAGCCTCAACATGGTGGCCTCCAAAGGGATTTCAAGAGGTCCTTGCCTTCTTCAACCTTCACTTTCCATGATGGCTTTGGACCCCACCCCTGTAAGCAGTATGCATGATGGCCAACATGGACAGGGGCCACAATGGTCACTATCGTCATTTGTTCATGTAGTTATGCATTCAGCAGGAGTTTATTGAGCATCATCTCTGTTGCAGCCCATGACCAGGAGATGGAGATGCAGTGAAGATTGGACAGTCAGGGGCTCTGTCCACTTATCACTTGCATTCTGGGGGGAGGGCAGACATACACTAAACAAGAACACAAATCAGTAAGTAGTGTAATTCCAGGTAGTGATCAGTCACAGTGAATGAGGAAGTGCATTAAGGAGATGGGGAGGGGCATAGCTTTGGATATTAGGTACAGGGGGCCAAGAAGGGTAAGCAGACACCCAGATGACGTGAAGAGGGAATTCATGCTAAGATCCAAGGAAAGGGAACTGCAGAAAAAGTGTCAAGCAGAAGGAGGTGGTCACATTTGAGGAACAACTCACAGGAGTGACTACTCACCGCTCAGTGTGATCCTCCCAGACAAACAGTGGGGTGGCAGGAAGATGAGATTAACCCCATTTTATAGATCAAGAACTTGGGCTTCATCAAGTCCCGGCCCAGGGTGTGGCCAAGCCTAGCAGACAAAGCAGGAGTGGATGTGGCCAGGGAAGGCATTTCTGGGTAGAACCCAGGGATAGAGCTGATAAAAACACACTTGAACAGAGGCGAGGTCAGAGAACTAGAATCCGTAGTCAGCCAAGGGTCAGGCTATGGGCATGAACACAGACACTGAGACCCCAGGTTGAAGGCACTTACCAAATATCAGTCAGTGTCAGGGAGTCTCTGTGTGTCAATGTAGGTTCTGGAGCCCAGTGTTTGTAAAAGCACAAGGACAGACAACAAAGGTCTTTTCGAGAGCCTCTAGGAGCCTGGCTTTCTGAGATTTTATCTTACTTACTTCTGAATCTATGTGCAACAGCTTATGGTTAGATGCACATGCAAAGAAGTTGTTAAAATTGTGCTTGAAAAGAATAATTAGAGGTCATTCGGAATGAGGGGAAAGATAAATCCATTGAGGCTCTTGTTTAAGACGGCTGCTGCCTCAGATAAATCTTGGGTGGAGTCCATGGCAGCCCAAGCCAGGGTTGTCTTGTGGAATTGCTGGATGGGAGAAAATAAAAATGTATTCTGGGAGAAACTGTCCAGCCCTAAGTTAATTTTTGAATCCTCACATAAAAGATTCCTCTCCTGACAGCCTTTTTATGGCCAAACCCAGGTCAGCTTCTATTGGGGAGATATGATAGATACTGTGTGCAGTTGTTAAGTGCCAGTTTGGGTAATTCCAGGGTGTGGGTAGGATGCCGGCCAGCTCTGAGCCCCACCTGTGTCAGAATGCTGCCTTTCTGTTAGCCTTCAATTCTCCCCTGAACAATTCCCAGAGCATAGCCAGACAGGGCGGCTGCTCCCCACTGCTGTGGAGCCCCTGGGCTTGCCGTGGCCAGTGTAGACAGGGAGAGCTCAGGGGCGGACAAAAGAGGCATCAGCCACCGCCCACACCCTTCACATTGCCACAGAGATTCCCTGCCTTGAGGATCTGTCCTTGAACAAAGCAAGCAGTGCGAGCCTATCATAATTAAAGTTTTCAAGATTTCTGCTTCAGTTGTTTTACTCAAAAAGCATGATCTCTTGGAGATTAAGATGATGAAACTGGTATTTACGGAAGCTAAATGGCCTCAATCCTGGGCCTTAGTGGGGCAGCCTGGGAGGAGGCAGGCCGGGGAGACGGCCAGAAAAGCACAGGAAATGCTTTTTTGCTCTGAGAAGGTTCTGGCTGGCGGCCTTCCGCAGCACACATGAGATTCAACACTGGGATTTCCATTCGACCACTCTCTGGCCCAGCACCAGGCCGCCATATTCCCTCCCAAGCTAATTCAGAACGTGAGCCAGTGAAAGGGTTTGGAAATCCCACCTCCTTTTTCAGGCATTGAAGGTGCTCAGGGAACTCTATTCTTCTCAGGGCCTCTTACCAGGAATTCACATAGTCACTTCATGTCTAGGGAAAACCTGTATCATCAGTCCACTGAGATGAATATGTCCTCACCAAAATAAACAGGTATAGTCAGGAAAATCACACACCTATAAAAACCACTGTGATGAGATTCAGGAGTACCCAGACCGACACAATCCTATTTAATAGATATTGGTTGGATTCAGTCCCTTCTATGCAGAAAACTCTGCACTGGGCATTATGCTAAACTCCAGTAACAAGACCAACTGACAACTTGGGAAGTTACAGTTTAACGAACCCTTCGTGACCATTGTCTCAGTGATTCATGCCACTAGCCTGTGAGGTCCTAATTATTAATGCCATTTGACAGAGGCAAATAAAGATCAGAGACATCAAGCAACTTCCTCAGGGTCACACAGTTACTAACGCAGTCGAAATTAGGCTTGAATCTAAGGTTTCAGACTTTCACTTCTGTGTTCCTTCCTCTGCAATGGACTTCTGGTACAGATACAGGTACTTCAGAGAACTGAAAGGTCAATACCTTGTTTAAATAGAATGGAATAATTTGTACTGACTCAATCCAGTCTGTACTGGTCTCCTGCTGTGCATTTTCCACCAGGGTTGTAACTCTGAACATTGGCAAACAAAATGCCCATTGCTGACAAGATCACAATCACACACATGCACACAGTGATTGATTATGCTAAACACTTTACACACAGCGCCTATTTAACCTGTACGCAATGCTCTGAGGCAAATAGCCACCTCATCCCCACTTTACAGAAGCTGAAAGAAATGAAGTAACTTATCCGATGGTCACATGGCCTGGGAGGGTCCAAGAGCTAGAACCTTGATTGATCTCTCTCCAGAGTTCCAGCCATGATGCTACCCACCTCTAGAGCAGCTGTCAAAGTGTGGTAACAAGGTAGCTTCAAACAACAGAAGTTTATTCTCACAGTTCTGAAGCCTAGAAGTTAGATGTGAAGGTGTTGGCAGGAATACACTCCCTTGAAGCTTCTAGAACAGGATCCTTCCTGGCCTCCTCAAGTTCCGGAAGCTTCAGCCATTCCTGGACTTGTGGCTTTACCACTTCAGTCTCTGAACTGCCTTCTTTTTGTGTCTCTGTCTTCATCTCTCCTCTTTTTACGAGGGCACCTGTCAGATTAGACTAGGATCTGCTCTAATTCAGTATGATTCCTCTTAACTTGATTATATCTGTAAAGACCCTAATTTCAAAGAAGAGCACCTTCACAGGTACCAGGGGTTAGGATTTTTAAGGTATCTTTCTGGGGGACACAACTCAACCTATACAATATCCATTGTTGTCAACCCTACCCTACCCTCATGCCAGGCTTCCTCTCTCATTTAAAATGAAAATCATCTTCCAGTTGACAATTATAAAATGTTCAAAGGTTATAGGAGGGGAAATTGATCCTCAGGGAAAGGAAGTGATCCCACAATGTCAAGGCTCTAATTGGAACCAGTTCCCTTACTCCAATCCACCAATCCTAATGCTTTTTTCTTTTTTGAGACAGACTCTCACTCTGTCACCCAGGCTGTAGTGCAAGGGTGCAATCTCAACTCACTGCAACCTCCACCTCCCAAGTTCAAGCAATTCTCCCACCTCAGCCTCCCGAGTACCTGGGATTGCAGGCACCTGCCATCATTCCCAGCTAATTTTTGTATTTTTTGTAGAGATGGCATTTCACCAGGTTGGCCAGGCTGGTCTTGAACTCCTGACCTCAGTAATCTACCTGCCTCGGCCTCCCAAAGTGCTGAGATTGCAGATGTGAGCTACCATGCCCACACTTTTTTTTTTCCAGAACTTGATGAGCTTCACCCTCTAAACAGTATGTATTGATGAAAATTGGCATGGCTAAGTCATTGCTAAACCAGACTTCTGAAGCTTCCATGTTTAAGAAATCGAGGAAATATTTATTGTATGAACTGGTGAGAAAAGAAAAATCTACATTTACTCTGCACACATAACTTCCATGGTCCTAAGAATGATTAAGTCTTGCATCCAACATCTTTTGTGATGAACAGAGTTGTCTTCATTGTAAATGTTGCTGTTTTCCTTGCCTGAGATTATATTAGTTAAGGTCACCACATGGAAAGCCAATATCCTGATATAAATGTTGAGGAAAGTGTTTGCTTTATCCCCTTTATGGCTATTTAAGTATCTAGCAGTGATAAGGTTATATGAAATCTCAGAATATGTATGGCCAAATGATGTTAATATTCAGAAGTAACTCCAAGCATCCAGTCACTCAAAATCTACACTGTCCAGGCAGAGGCCTGTATTTCCCAAATAAATTACTTATAAAACGTAATGTCTCGATGAAATATTCAAGTTTAAACCCATTTTGTATTCCCAATTTTAAATACAGACACAAAGTTATGCCACAGCTTCTGTGGCCGTATCTGAAAGTGAGCAGGCGCATTGAATCAATCAGCTGGAGTCGGCAGAGAGAAAAATAATCCCCCTTGTCAAAGTGAACTGCATAAATCCATAAATAAAAGCCAGAGCTATGGAAAATCTCAGTTATACAGGGAAGTTTGTACACGTGCGTTTAAAGACTTAACTTCCTTTCCCCCCAGCTTGGAGATTTAAGGGTCCTGTCTTAATAGGCAAATATGTATGAACTTGACTTTCACCACAAACCTGTCTACAATTCCACCTGAATGTCTGTAGTTTTTAACCAGAGTTACATTTGGAAGCAGAAAATTGTTTGCAGAGCAAGAGAAGAGGAATAAAGAAATGTTGTCTCAGAATTAGCTGTGTACCTGAGCAGAAGAGGAGGAGGAAAAAAGTCAATTTCCATAAGCTCTCCTCCCTCCCTCTCAGGTAGCCTCCCATCTCTCTGTGCCTGGTGACCTGTTCTGCCACTTGGGAAAAGGGACATAAGAGAGTTTTGCCCAAGATCTTAGGATGCCAGAGTTTCCCCAACCCATTTGCAGGTCCATTTCTTTCTGGAAGATTCCGTCCTCCAAATCTGCATGGCTCCCTCCCACAGGACTCTCAATCTCTTTAGCACAGATAACTCCTGGACATAAGCTGTAGGCCACTGTGCCCTTGATTGCCCAAGGCCAACTTTCCACTTCTAGCAGAATGAACCCAGATCATCAGGCAGCATCTGAGCCTCAGTTTTCCCAGCTTAAAATGAGCGTTGCAAACCCCACCCTCACACTGCATCAAAGCAATATGCAAATATGAACACTGATTTTTATAAATTGCTATAATTAGAATCGCTTTCATATCACCAGAGCAACTTATGAAACTGCTTCATATACTCTCTTGCTTTGCTAGTCAACACCAACAGCTATGGCCTCTCCACATGTGAAGCACTATTTGCCCCACTGTTTTTTCTTATATTTTTTCCCCTTTGATTTTCTCTCCCTTGTTTTCTGTTTGCTTCCTCTTTGTCCTTCTGCTTCCATGTTGGAATCAATGGTTTATAATTTCCAGCTCAAGTCTAGGAGCCCCGGTCTTTCTGTGCTCTGACATTCTGATCCATGAGGCAGCTTAGGCAGGAGGAGCCAGGTCCCAGACTCAGACTGGAGAAGCACTGGTTGTCCTAGGGAGGCAGAGGAGAGAGCTGGGATAGGAGGGGAAGGAAAAGGAAGGGCTGGCCAAGCACCCCCTCCCTCAGTTCCCAACCCCCCAGACATTCCAAGGCGAGCAGGTCACAGGCCATCTTTCTGAGCAGCATGTGCTGCGGATGCTGCCGAGGTCAAGGGAATGCCCACCAGTCACACCATCCCCAGCCCAATCCCAATCCAGTTCTCACCCACACGCCAGAGAGACCCTCCCTTTTGTAAACTCTGTTTACAATTTATTTAACCAAGACCCAGCTTTTCAGCCTACAGCATAGAAAAGGAGATGTCTGGCTGGTGGCAGTGGCTGATGCCTGTAATCCCAGCACTTTGGGAGGCCAAGGTGGGAGTATCACTTGAGCTCAGGAGTTCAAGACCAACCTGGGCAATATAGGAAGACCCCGTCTCTATAGAGATAAGATAATTAGCCAGGCATGGTGATGAGCAGCTGTAGTTCCAGCTTCTTGAGAGGCTCAGGCATGGAGGATCGCTTGAGCCTGAAAGGTCAAGACTACAGTGAGCTGTAATCATGCCACTGCACTCCAGCCTGGCTGACAGAGACCCTGTCTCAAAAATAAATAAATAAATAAATAAATACTAAAAGGAGATATCTGAAACAAAATTCTATACTAGAGGAGGCAGATCAATGAAGTCCAGCATACAGCAGAGGCAGATGAGTTGCTGCCATGTGAGGGTTTCAACTCAAGGCAGGATCCAACCACACTCCAGCTGCCCTTCGTGCTCATCACAGCTCCCCCGTCACGTAGAGGATGGTGCCTCCCCAGCCCACAGCCCACAGCTCCTGCACTTCCCTTCATCTCTGCCCCCAAGCTTCACGCATTAGGTCCTCCTCCAGAGTGGCGGCACTTCCTGGATAAACAGAGCTCTTGATCTCCACCTCCTCTTAGGTGAATACTGTTTGGTCCTTCCTCTGCTGAGAGAGCCCTGCCCCCTGATCCTGAAAGACTGTCTTGCCTGCAGACATGCACGCATGCACACACACCTTTATAGACTGAAAAGAGTAGAGCTCTTAACTACTGTGCATGCGTCTGTGAATGTGCAGTGAGTGTACATATGTCTCTGACTGTGGCTGTGTGCGTATGTCTATACATCAGAGAAAGGGCAGGGAGAGAAAAGAGAGACCTAATAATTTATTTTCAACTTGATCCTAAGGAACAGCCATGTCTATTTTTAACACCTGAGATTCACCAGCACATTCATAAATTTTAGGGTCTCGATGGAGATTGAAGAAATAAATGACTCACCCCGACAGTCCGCACCTTCGATAAGAAGGTGCCTCTTCTGAATTCCCATAGCATCCTCTTCTCACCTCTACCCTACTGGCTACTGAATTTGTCTGGTTTTCTGTCCCCATGCCTGCCTCCCTCCCTAGACTGTGAGTGCTTTGAGGACAGGACCATGCCTCATTTGATTACAAATGGATGTCTACGGCAACCACCCCAGAGTCAGGCATAAAAGAGAAGCTCAAAATACAGATGCTCCTCAACATCAATGAGGTTATGTCCAGGTAAGACCATGATATGCTGAAAAATATCATAAGCTGAAAATGCATTTAGTGTCCTAACCTACTTAGCTTCATAATTTAGCCTAGCCAAACTTAAGTGAGCTCAGAACACTTACATTAGCCTATAGTTAGGCAAAATGAACTAAAACACAACTGCTTTTATGGTCACGGATTTTGGGGAATTTTTTTTTTTTTGAGACAGGTTCTTACTCAGTTGCCCAAGCTGGAGTGCAGTGGTGCAATCTCATCTCACCACAGCGTTGACCTCCCCGCACACAGGTGAATTCTCCCATATCAGTCTCCCAAGTAGCTGGGATTACAGGCACTGCCAACACACCCTGCAAATTTTTGTATTTCTTGTAGAGATGGGGTTTTGCCATGTTAACTAGGGTGGTCCCAAACTCCTGGGCTCAAGCGATCTGCCCACCTTGGCCTCCCAAAGTGCTGGGATTACAGGCATGCCCAGCCCAAATGTAATAATATAGTTTATATTTACATATATTTATAATATAATGCAATATAACATGTAATAATATTGTTATAAAGAATTATGAGGCCAGAGGTGGCGGCTCATGCTTGTAATCCCAGCACTTTGGGAGGCTGAGGCAGGTGAGCAGTTGAAGACCAGTCCGCCAACACAGTGAAAACCCATCTCTACTAAAAATACAAAATTAGTTGGGTGTGGTGGCGGGCACCTATAATCCCATTTACTCGGGAGGTTGAGGCAGGAGATCGCTTGAACCCGGGAGGTGGAGGTTGCAATGAGCCGAGATCACGCCCACTGCACTCCAGCATGGGCAACACAGTGAGACTCCATCTCAAAAAAGAAAAAAAAAGAATTATGAATTAAAATTCAAAGTACAGTTTCTATTGAACAGTTTCTATTTTGACTTAAGTCAAAAATCCGAACTGTACCCACGGTGAGTCAGGGACTGTCCCTAGTGACTGATGAATGGGCATGAATGTGTGCAAGGTCCAAGCAATGGACATTTGCTCTAAAAGGCCATAAGAGTCCTTCTTGTTAAAATATCTTGTTCTAGTTTGTCACATGTTCCGGAAGAAGGAGTCTTGCCAATCCCTCCCCACTGCATCCATATTCTGAAGATGGGTGAAATCAGCCGGGGTGTAGGCAGATACAACCAAGCCAGCAGGAGCCGAAGATAAAGCATGCCTCCGAGGGCACCTGTGAGGGATGAGGTGAGCGGAGTCCTGCCACTGCCCTCCTGAGTGATTTTTTATCTCCAAATATAATGTAATAAGATGTGATAATCAACAAATACAGGGAAACAAATCATTCCTTCTCCCAACTGCTGTCTTGCTTACACTGGCTGTTATAAAAGCATGAAACAAATGTAACCTTTTCAACCAAACCACATTTTAAAAGCTAAG
>CM052655.1:117527737-117550903 GCA_028533165.1 Leontopithecus rosalia
GGAGGGAGGAAAAAAGGAAGGAAGAAAGGAAGGAAGGGGAGGGAGGGAGGAAGGAAGGAAGGAGAAAAAGAAGGAAGGGGAGGAAGGAAGGAAGGAGGGAGGGAGGGAGGGAAGGAAGGGGAGGGAGGGAGGGAAGGAAGGAAGGGGAGGGAGGGAGAGAGGAAGGAAGGAAGGAAGGAAGGAAGGAAGGAAGGAAGGAAGGAAGGAAAGGGGGAGGGAAGGGAGGGGGAGGAAAGGGAAGGAAGGGGCTCATTGGAGTACCTAAAATGATTTAGACATATTGAGGCTTCTATTTACATTTGTTTTTATCTAAAACATAAGAAAAAAATTAAACTTTCTTAAAAATGTATGTATAGGGTAATCTTTACACACTGAATAGATAGGGTAATTTCCACACTGAATAGATACACATGTATAGGGAAAGCATGCTTGTCGCTTCCAAAAAGCGTTTTGACACCATTGTTTAAGACAATGGGCTCCATAATAAAAATATCACTATTGATCCT
This sequence comes from Leontopithecus rosalia, assembly GCA_028533165.1. Lineage (NCBI taxonomy): Eukaryota > Metazoa > Chordata > Mammalia > Primates > Cebidae > Leontopithecus > Leontopithecus rosalia. Next base: position 117,528,244 of record CM052655.1, read on the forward strand.
AAAAAAGAAAGTCCTATTTTAAGTTCCTTTCTTGGTTAAAACTCTACTATTTTGCCTTCAGTTTTATGAACATTAATAAAAGAATAGTCAGACCAGTCCTTATCTTCTTTTTCTCTGGAGTCTCTCAAGTGTCCTTTCGGCCAAGAATACAGGATAACAGTTCATAAGAACTTTTGCAAATGCAGTCCAATTAACACCAAATGGGGGAAAGTAAATCAAAAGTCTGGAGAATGGGAAAGCACACAGAGCTCTCACCACACTAGGGTGTTAGCATTGTTTAACCTCAATGCTCCCACTGAGAGCAGCTCCACTTTCAAAGTCTTTCCAATGAGCAGGAAGCCAATTTATTTTGGCAAATTTTATCATAAAATAGCTCTATGTCCTTTAGCCTTCTGACTACTTAAGCCAGAATACCGCGGCATCCACCATGCATTGTCCCTGGTCTTCCAGGGAAGAGAGACGCATCCACACTGAATTTGGATAAGGAAGCAGGCTCAAGTGATGATTTCAAGATCACACAAAACGAAGATCTTCTGGTTCAGGGCTTTGCCGCTGCAGCAGCATCTGTTACTGTCAAGGGTTTCTTCAGAAATGAAGTTCTCATGTACACTTCATTTGGGTGTCAGCTCTATCCCAAAACTGTGGGGCTCAGGGTCCACGGTGTTGCTTCCTACCCGCCCATAATGTAATATGCAGTTCAGCCTGAAGATCAAAACAACGATCAGGGCCAAAGGTCGTCATCTTGAGCTTCCATAGCTCTCCTTGTATTAAAGGTAGCATACCGTTGGCCTAGTGTGGTGGCTCATGCCTGCAGTCCCAGCACTTTGGGAGGCTGAGGTGGGTGGATCATGAGGTCAGAAGATTGAGACCAGCCTGATCAACATGGTGAAACCCCATCTCTACTAAAATACAAAAAAAAATTAGCTGGGTATGGTGGTGTGCTATTCAGGAGACTAAGGCAGGAGAACCCCTTGAATCCGGAAGGCTGAGGTTTCAGTGAGCCAAGATTGTGCCACTGCACTCCAGCCTGTGCAAGAGAGTGAGACACCATCACACATACACAAAAAAAGTAGCATACAGTTTACTCCAACAGACTCACTGCCTCTTTTTTTCTTTTTTCTTTCTTTTTTTTTTTGAGGCATCAAAATTACAGGTTGGGTCTAAATATTTCTATCAAAACACCCTCTGAGGTACACCGACTGGAGACGTAATGAACACAGTAGGACTGCTTGCAAATGAATGAACCCACAGCCCAGTGGCTTCTCCCTGCAGCTCACCCAACATGAATCGCCGTGAGGCGAACCATGGACTCAGAAGGATCTAATCCAGGGCCCAGGTCTTCCTCCTTGTTACAAGGTAATCAAGATTTCTCTGTGCGTGGTGCAAGTCCCGCGGCATCTCTCTGGGAGTCGTCGGTGTTCTTGCTCCACACCCTCTGCACCTCTGCACTGACATGATCTTACGCTTGGGTAGAACTCCTCAGTCTGCTCTGCAAAACATCTGGAATCCTTTGGATCCACCAGTGTGGACAGTTGTTTCCTGGGGCGGATTCTTTGTTTTTTATAGTCTATGAAAGTCAACTTGATGGCTTATAGTTAACCAAGAGATGGCTCCTGTCTGTCTTGGCGATATGCTTTGCCCTCCACCCTGTGCCCTGCACCTCCACTTGCTGCTATGAAGGAAGGAAAACCTTAGATGCTTTTTGTGCAGAAGGGTTACTGGTGTTAATAAGAGCCACTGTCCCCTCATATCCCTCATCCAAAACTACACAGAACATGACATGAATAGCCTGGCACTGACCTACTGATTACCCTGCCTGCCTGCTTAGTGACCTCAGTGCCCAGTTCCATGTAGACCACATATTCCAAAACAAAACTAGGATTCAGAAGAACGAGGGTTCTTTTCCATGTCAGCTTCGTCCTGCATTTTCACAGAAGTGTCATGGACAACCCTGCCTAGAATGGTAAATAGAAAAAGAAGACCAGAGGTGCCCTGCAGAAGCAGGTAAGCTGAAGCCACAAACAGCCCTGCTCCTTGGAGGTCCACAGCTCCAGTAAGAAAGTACTAAGCCCGTGACCCCAAACTGCAGCCACACCCAGGATTGCAGCTCCACATCCACTCCCTCTCCTGTTGTGCAGAAACACTTAATAAATGTTAGCTTTTGTGATCAGACATCATGTCATGTCCATTCAGCCTCTTCCCTCCTCCAATCCAAGCTAAGAAATCATCCCAGCTTCCCTGCCCCACATACACACTTCTACCACAGCATGCAAACTGTGCCCCAGAGTGTCCCACTCATCAGCTGCCCTGTCTGTTCCCACACTGCCATGTGAATTCCTGTGCAGTCACTCTATCTTCTTACTTCCCTCCCTCCCTTCTTTCATCTCTTCAATTATTCATTAAATAAGAATCAACTGCTATCCTGTGGCATACCAGGCACTGTTGTGAGATTTGGGGGTAGAGATATGAAAAGGACAGATGGGCTCCACCCTCATAGAACTAATATTTTAGCAGAAAGAGAGCAGAACATGGTAAAAAGCGATGGAGCTATGGGCTCGGAAAGGAATAGATGTAAATGCAGTTCCTAATTCTGCAATTTACTAAAAGCAGCGTTGAGGCCAATTACATAACAGCCTTCGTTCTTGGGTTCCTGATGAAGTGGGAATGATTATACCTACTCTATAGGGTTATTGTGAGAAGTTAAATAATGCTTGTAAGGCAACTGGCACACAGTAGGTACTCAGCAGATGCAATTGGTTTTGTCATGGAGCCCATTGGCTTAAACAATGATGTCAAAGCGCTTTTTGGAAGCAATAAGCATGCTTTCCCTACACATGTGTATCCATTCCATGTTGAAATTACAGATACGTGTAAATGTTAGCCTATACATACACGTTTAAGAAAGTTTAATTTTTTTCTTACGTTTTAAATAAAACAATAAAATAAAAGTCCTAAAATGTCTAAATCATTTTAGGTACCCCAATGAGCAATCACCTCACTTTTAAGATCATCAGTAGAAAATGTAGGTTTCAAGTGCAGTTTCGCAGGAAGAGAAATACCTTCCAAAACTCCATGCTTTTTATAACTCTCTTGGGAGTGGCATGATGATAAAGATACTGCCCAATTCACAGAAGGGAAACTGAAATGGCTAATAAATATTTGAAACGAAGCTCGGCCTCATTAGGAATCGAGGAAATGCAAATTAAAATGATGAGATACTCGTTCTCAAACATCAGACTGACAGATATGAAAAAGTCTTCAAATATCAAGTACTGGCAAGGGTGCAGGAGATGGGAATTCCCAGCTGTTGCTAGTGGGTACGTCAAATCCTTCGTTAGAACAATCCTCAATTTCTCCTGAAGCTGAAACTGTGCACACCACATACCCTAGCAATTATATGTCCAACCTATATCTTCTAGAGAAGGGCTTAGTCCATTTCTTCTTGGTCATGGACCCTGTTGACACTCTGTGATGCTTATAAATATACATGTATGTGTAAATGTATGTACGTATGTGTTTGTTATATGTGTGTGTATATATATATATATCACATTTAAAATATATATGTATACAATAAAATACACAGGATTGACAAGGAAGCCAATTGTATTGAAAACATCTATAAATGTTTAAAAAACAAATCTTTGATATTGTACCGCATCTGTTACTTCTTTTTTTTTTTTTTTTGAGACGGAGTTTCGCTCTTGTTACCCAGGCTGGAGTGCAATGGCGTGATCTCGGCTCACTGCAACCTCCGCCTCCTGGGTTCAGGCAATTCTCCTGCCTCAGCCTCCTGAGTAGCTGGAATTACAGGCATGCACCAACGTGCCCAGCTAATTTTTTGTATCTTTAGTAGAGACGGGGTTTTACCATGTTGATCAGGATGGTCTCGATCTCTTGACCTCGTGATCCACCCGCCTTGGCCTCCCAAAGTGCTGGGATTACAGGCTTGAGCCACTGCGCCTAGCCCATATCTGTTACTTCTTAACCTGTTAAAATAGAGATCTAATAGTAACATTCACACAATTACTGTAATTTTGAAGTGCTGATGATTGTGAATGGTATTTCGAGACACCTTCAACAACTGTAATGTGACCAGAAATTGTACTTTCCATTGCTTTCAAAGCCACAGCGCTAATGCTACTGAAGTTGGTTGTCTGCATTCAGAGTCAGAGGAAATACCAAATTTCAGGTAAATGTTTAAAAACATCAATTTTTCCCCCTCTTTTAAGCCCTGAATCCTCAAATTGTTACCTATACAAGCCTTCCACAAATACTCAAGAAGACATAACAGGCACACTTTGTGAGCATTAAAAATGGAAAATAGCAAATGATATGAGTGGATAAATAGATGTAGCATATTCATAAAGTGGGATATTACAAAGCAGTAAACGAGATTGAGCTGTGCACATAGAGCTCTCATGCTGCTGAGGGTGTAAAACAGGCAGAGCCACAGTGTTCTTCCACTTGCGTGTACTAAAATACGGCACAAGACATGCATTTACTGTTGGCTGTAAACAATATGTTGTTTATGGATTTTCTTGTAATAATGCATTAATGCACAGGCCAAAAGGATTCATAGGAAATGTCTGGTAATTTTTGCCCTTTGGAAAGGAGGAAGAAGAAGTAGAGCCATATAGGATAAAAAAAGTGACTTGAACTCGTACTTATATGTATTCCAGACATAAAATGGATGCTTAGATAGAGAGATAGATGGCAGATAGATAGATAGACATATGGTTAGATAAACAGATGATAGGTAAGTAATAGATAAATGATAGATAATAGATGGTAGAGAGATAGAGACAGATAGATGAAAGATAGAGAACAGATGGCAATAGATGAATAGATGATAGATAGATAGATGATAGATAGATAGATAGATAGATAGATAGATAGATGATAGATAGATAGATGATAGATAGATAGATGATAGATAGATAGATAGATGATAGATAGATAGATAGATAGATGATAGATAGATAGATAGATGACAGATACATAGAGAGACAGGAATATGGATAGAAAAATAGATGACAGATAGAGACAGTGAAAGAGAAAGAAAGATAATGGATAGGTAAATAAATCGGTGACAGATAGATGATAGATAGACAATAGATAGGTAAATAGATGACAGACGATAGAGACATAGATAGATATATAATAGATAAATAAACGATAGCTAGATCGATAATAGAGATGACAGAGAGAGAGAGATGATAAGGAGATGACACATAGAGAGACAGAGAGATAGAAACCTAGAGAGAAAGATGACAGATAAAGAGATGATTGATAGATAGAGATAAAATTTCAGATTTGGGGTATATTTATCACTTTCAAAATTTGAATATTTATGTATGCATGCATTTATATGTATGTATATGATATGCATATATGTATATGTATGTCTATATTTCTGCTCATCAGGAGTTCCAAAAGGATCATCCCCATGGCAATGTTTTCTCAGTTTTAAGACTGTTCTTAAACAACTACCTAGAGCTTTTTAAAGCTCTGGTAACATGAGGAAGAAGATAATATAGACGCATAGAATTTTTTGCTTTGAGATCCAGTTTTTCAATAATCTTAGCATAATTTTTGGAATAATATTATAAGCCAGAATTATTAGCAACAATACTTAGTAAGGTTCATTTCTACAACTCCACGATAAGTTAGTTGCTCTTTTAATAAACATAGATGCAATGTGGCAAGATGTAAAAATACAAGTTAGGAAGAAAATACAAGACCTCAGTGTTTAGTAATGCAACAGAAAAGCAAGTTTGGGTTTTACTGAGAATGCATTTGTAATGCTGCAGATGGCATCAACCTTGGGAAATGGCCTGGGGAGTCCCCTGGTCTATCACAGCCGCAGTGCCAGGCAGTGCCCCTCTTTGAATTGTTCTCATTACTTTGCTTCGAGGCAGAATTTGGTGCCTGCTGTTGCAAAGGTTGATCACAAATATCTCAGACACCACACAAGATAATGCAGGTGAGGGATACATCTTTGGAATAAAACAATATGGGGAGATTATGAAAAAGCTATTTCCAGTCATTAAAAAAAAAAGTCAACCTGAATAGAGAGAGCAGGGTCTGAGTGACACATTGCCCAGGCCATCCATGCTGCTGGTTTTAAAACATCCCAGCAAGCTCCAGTGCTGTGACTGTGACCAGCTGTGTCAGTGTGTTGCAGTGCACAGGCTTTCCAAATCCCAGTGTCAGAGAGGACCTTAAATAGCTCATTATCTACACCCCTCTGATACTGGGATGAAATCAACCATGACGATGATGATGACAACTGGAGACTGTAATGTGCCAGGCACCGTTGAAGCACCTTCCATTTCTTCAATGGTCTGGCCAAGACACCGCTGAGTCACTGCTTACATATCTCCAGTGACAGGGAGCTCATCACCTACTGACAAAGTTCATTTTCTCTTTGGAGAACTCTGACGGGACAGCTTTATGTCCAGTTGGAAACAGTATCCCTTGCCTTCCACTCAACAGCTCTTTTTCTGTCCCTAAAAACCAACGCCCTCACTTGTGATCTCTCTTTCCATGTTTGAAGGCCCCCCTCCTGTCTTCTCCACCACTTCCCTCCACACTAAGTCCAGTGACAATGCTGCTGCTTGCACCGCATTCCCATGGGTCCTGTCGCTATCTCCATGCCTCTCCAAGGATTGTACTTGGCCACTTCTCATTTCAGACACTCACACTGAATGCATAACCTAGATGTGTTCTGATCAACATAACAATCCCTCCCTGTTCAAGGTACCTCACATGCATCCATGCAACTTGACTTCAGTTTTGTATTCTTGGAAGCACCCTATGTTATATCCACCCACAAGTAGAGACCACATGGAAGACAATTACGGAAAATTACACTGGATAACGCTGTCAGAGCTCCTAAGATGCCACCTTAACTTGCCTGGGCATTATCCTCAAGTCATGGAATTCCAGTGACTCTTCTAACAGAAGAGAGTAACTGCATAATCAAATGCTGATGATAAAGATGTTGCCTGATTCACAGAAGAGAAACCTGATGTACAATAGTTACTTAGCTAATGTCTGTTGAATGAGCGGGTGGCTGGGTAGATAGATGGGTGGGTGGGTGGGTGGATGCATGAATGGATGGATGGATGGAGTAGGTGGATGGATAAATGGATGAGTGGACAGAGGGATGCGTAGACGGAAAGAATTCAGAGAAGGCTGGGAGAGGGTAGGAGTGGGAGCAAGGAAGCCAGGCAGACCATGTCCTAAGAACACGAAAATAGAGACAAGGAGCACCTGGCCAGGTTTATGAGAGAGATACTTGAGAGATCACACACTCTGGGGTCCGCAGAATGACCATGGAAATGTGCTGAAAATACCAACTGCCAGACTCTGCCCTGGATCTCCAGGTGGGGCGAGGGCATCTGCATCCTAACAAGTGATCCTGGTGAGTCTCAGTTGAGAACCACAGAGTTCTAGAAACATAGGGAGGAGGATTTCATGATGAAGAAGAAACATGAGTGATAAAAGAGGAGGGAGCTTGCAAATGAATGTGGGGCATTTAGCCCCAGAAACTGGATAGGAAAGCTAGCTAATGTAAGAACTAAAAGGACAGAGGAGGAGGCAAGATTGAAGGGGAATAAAACTATTTTTTTTTTCATGCTGAGTTCGCATGGTCTGTGGGACTTCCGGTTAGAGACATCCAGCAGATGCTTAGAAAACAAACCTGGAACTCAGTTAGATGAGATCTATTTGAGGATGAATTTCTTTTAAATCTATGGAATGTAGCCTCTCTTTTTCAAATTTAAATTCAAAATACCATCTTTGAACTATTTAAATCCAAAATCTCAATTGGGATAAAGATTCAAAAAGAAAGAAAAAAACACCCCACCTGTTTAAGTCAGATGCTAAAATGACTAATATAAACTCACTTTTGATTTTAAACTTTTAAATAACTTTCTATTTTTTTAAAAAATTGCCTTGAAGGAGCACAAGTGCTTACACACAACAGGCAGTTGATGATAGTGGGTATTGAAATATCAATGTGTTTTTTCACAGGTGCTGAAAAATAAATACAAGTCATGAAGAAAGTAATGAGTCAACTTGAAAACCCAGTGGGATGTTAACCTCCTGGAGTAATAATAGCACGCTCTCTGTCAGGGCAGACTGCACGTTAGAAAGGTATTTGCACCCAACTTTGTTTCCGTGAAAAGCCTCGACATACTCAGTAATAAGAGCTGCTGGCAGGATCCCGACAATCTTTAAAAATATCTACCCTCTGAAAGAGCTTGTCATGCTGGAGTTATCTCTTCTACAGACAGCTGTTGAAAGCACTGATGGGTATAGGCTGCATGGGAAGAAAATCTGGAGTAATCCAGAGGAAAGTGGTGTTGGGAGAGAGCCCTTATCACTGCTGAGGCAACCTCCACACCAAGAGGCCAAGGAGACCAGCGCGGTCATTTCTATATTTAGAGACGGAAGCGCTTTGGGCTTTTCATTTTCATTTGCTCTGAAGAAAGGTGCAAGAGGATGTTTTAAGGTGGATTGCGTGGTGGTGTTATTTATTTTGGAAGTCACCTAAAATGCACTGTCCTCTCATTCAAGGAAGCATCTCAGTCTACTTGAGTGCCTAAGGATTGTCTCGCCCTGCTGGCTGCAGCAGGCTTGTGGGATCATGAGGACCCAGGGGTTGGGGACTTTGAGAATCATGTGTTTCCCTAGGACCTTGGGCCAGGCCTGGTGTACAGTAGTTACTTAGCTAATGTGTGTTGGGTGGGTGGGTGGACAGATGGATAGATGCGCAAGTGGATGGATGGTTGGAGATGGATGGATGGATGGATGGACGGATCAGTGAATGGGTGGATAGAGGGGTGCATGGATGAATGATAGGGTGGGTGGGTGATTGATGAATGGATAGATGGATGGATGACAGAATGGGTAGACAGACAGATGAGTGGATGGGTGGAGGGATGAATCAGTGAACAAATTAATTAAATGAGCTGCCTTGGAACATAACGCCAGAATGACCAAAATGCTTAGATCTGAATGGGTGAGCTTGGCTACAGTGAAATTTATAATAAACAAGGTTTGTAAAGACAGTCAGTATGTTCCAGGGACCACCTAAGCAAAAAAGCTAGGAAATGAGGTTTGGGATCCATGGCAGTCAAAGGCTTTGACACTGTCCCTGCTTTCTATTTTGTACCCCTGTCTGGTTCTCTAGAGCCAAGTACTAATCTAAAATCCATATGAACATATACCTGCACACATTTTTAAGTTAGCCTGCATTAATTCAGCTTTTAAAAGGGCATCAAACTAGCAGTCTCTGGTGGAATTTATTTCAGCTTCTTACTTCAGTCATTCTGAACACAGAATAATAATGGTAAGGGTAATCGGCATTTTTGAGCTCTGACACTTTTGAACCAATCAGTATGATAAAGGCTTGGCACAAATTTTCCTTGAGGCTGACAATTCCACAAGGGTGATTTTCTTAAAATCATTAGTCCACTGAAGAGAAATCAGAGTCTCAGAAACATTGGGGAAAAAAATCTCACCAAATCTTCACTTACAGCTAAGAATCGGAAAATCTGGCCAGAGTAAGGCTGAGTGCAGAACTCGGGGGAAAGGACAAAACATCGCCATTCTTAGCCTGCCTTTTCTTTGCCACTGCTGATAAAGTGAACCCACTTACACTTACCTGAGGTTAGGAAGAAAGCCCCTGCACCCACCCTCCGGGATCCTCTGGGACAGAAATACAACATCTGTCCAAAGTGGAAACTACACAGATCTTTCATTTTAATATCAGCACAACTTTGGGTGCTAACTTTACTGCTGTTTCTTGCTCTCTCCCTTCAACAGTTGTCCTTGCACTCTAAAGAGGAGAGGCATCAGGAGGCTCCACCTCAGTGTATTTAGCTGTAAAATGGGAACATAAAAGCCTTACTCATAGAACTGATAGAGGAGAAGCACTTCCCACAGTACAGTCCACATCGTAGACTCAAAAGAGGAAAGTTATTCCACCGTTAACATTCAAATTATTATTTTCCAGGTTTTAAGAGATTGTAACTCTCAGAAATCACGTGTGTCAAATCCAAGACAGCCAGTGGTCACATGACAGGTCTTGGAAGACATGGTCTTCATAATTGAGGCTCATTGAGTAGAAACAGAGGCTGGAAGGTCCTGGTAGCAGCGCATGCTGGAAATGGTCATTTTCCACACAATCTACGTGCTGAGTCTAAGCCCATATGGGACTGTGAAAAGGAGCATGTGAGCACACGGTCTCCCTGGATGACTCATTCCATAGCACGTGGTGGGCTACAGGACAGATTCTGCAATCTTAGCTAGATGATCAACCTGAGTCAAGCTATCTACTTTGCCAGCTCTCCATGTCCTCATCTACAAAATCCCTTATGACAGATAATGCTTCCCTGGCAGGGTGGTTTGAAGAACACAATGAGCTCACGTATGTAAAGCACTTAGCATATTGGCTGTCATGTGTTAATCTTTGGTTGATAGGTAGTGTTCCTATTTCAGTTGCATTTATCCATATCATTAGTATAGAAGACACTTGACACTGAGGAGCTCAACTTAGATATAATTTATGAATTGGGAAATGGTAGAGAGAGGGAATGTAGAGCATATGACTTGTCTTTGGTCAGGCCAGCATCTAGAGAGCTCACTCCTCATATGAGGATGAGTCAGCAGGAAAATGAGCTGATGAAAGAACAACACTGCACGAGAAAAGAGAAAGAGAACAGTAGTTTGAATAGCCAATGAAAACTCAGGACACAGAGAATAATTTAATGCTGAAATGTTTTTAAAAGAAAATTATCTGACATTATTGGACATCTTCAGCAGGACCCAACCAGAAGTCATGAGTAAGAACAACGGCAAAATCAAATGACATTTAAATAAGAACAAAAAGAAGGTAAGTGTGGTGAGGAAGGGTTGTTTGAGCACTAAAGATGCTGTGTGGAAGGTTTTTTTTGTTTTGTTTTCTTTTGTTTCGTTTTTTGAGACAGAGTTTCACTCTTGTTACCCAGGCTGGAGTGCAATGGCATGATCCTGGCTCACCACAACCTCCACCTCCTGGGTTCAGGCAATTCTCCTGCCTCAGCCTCCTGAGTAGCTGGGATTACAGGCATGCACCACCATGCCCAGCTAATATTTTTTTGTATTTTTAGTAGAGACGGGGTTTCACCATGTTGACCAGGATGGTCTCCATCTCTTGACCTCGTGATCCACCCGCCTCGGCCTCCCAAAGTGCTGGGATTACAGGCGTGAGGGAATGTTTTAAAGAGCGGAACCAGCGTTGTAAAAAATAAAACAAATGACATGTAGAGAAAACTTGACTAGATATTTTAGACTTCAGGCAAAAAGACAAAGAATTGTAGATAATGAGAAGAAGAGAGAAGGTAATGAAAACAGAAAAATGTTGGACATCTCAAGTTAAAGGTGATCATGCGTAGGAAGTCAGGACCACAGGAATAGAAGGGACAACTGGATTTAGAAGAGACCAGGGTATTTCAGTCAAAAAGGCTGATCTGATTTAAAGGGAGAAAAATCAAACAAAAGAGAGGCAAGTACTAGCAAAAATGATGAATTATAAGGAGAAAAAAAAATGAGTCATACAAGTATCCAAGCATACAATGTAGATCACTCAAGAAGGAATGAACCTCAGGATAGATTCTACCTCTTTTGAGATTACATGACAAGAGATAGTTGGCCAGCCTCTGCATAGATGTGGGGAGCAAAATTTGTGACCAAACAGCATTATACCCAGCAAAACTGTCCTTCATGTGTGAATGAAATAGAAAGTCATTTACTCTCTGCTAGATAAGGAGTCAAGACATATTAATCCACGCCTGTCTCTGAAAATTTAGTTAAAAATTTATGCAAAACCATGGAGATCAATCAAAATTAAGAACTGAACGATAGCATTTAAGAAGAGACAATAAACATTAAAGCCAGTAAACCCTGGAGCTAACTCCAAATTGCTTTTGAATTTTGGCCACAGACCTATGAAGACTGTGTAAGGTGAGCACTGCTATCACTGAAAATTATGTAGATGAAAGCATGTTTTCAGAAAAACAATTTGGCAATTTCTACCACAAGCCTTGAACTATCTACATACATTAACTCTATTTACCCATTATATCTCTGTTAATCCATTAATCCAAACAATTAAATTTCATTCTAAGGAAATAACCAAATTGCCTTCAAAGATTTAGTCTGCAGTATATTTATTTCCTCTCTGTCAATAATATTATAAAAGTAAATATTGTCTAAAACATCCAACAAAATAAGAATAATTTAATGAATTATATAATCACACAATGAAACTTTTACTATCATCTCCAACTATAGTGGGAGATCCCTAGGTCAGAAACTGGGTCTTTTCCTATTTCTTTTTAGTTTGTTGATTCTAATCACTATTTATCTAGACATAGTAAAGACCCTGATACATAAGTTTGAGTTTTAGTGTAAGGTGACAGGAAGGGGTCCAGTTGCTGCTTTCTGAATGTTGCTAGCCAGCTTTCCCAACACTGCTTATTAAACATGGAGTCCTTTCCCCATTGCTTGTTTTTGTCAGGCTTGTCAAAGATCAGATGGTTGTGGATGTGTGGTGTTGCTTCTGAGGCCTCTGTTCTGTTCCATTGGTCTATGTCTCTGTTTTGGTACCAGTACCATGCTGTTTTGATTACTGTAGCCTTATAATGTAGTTTGAAGTCTGGCAGTATGATGCCTCTGGCTTTGTTCTTTTTGCTTAGGATTGTCTTAGCTATGAGGGCTCTCTTGTTATTCTATATGAAGTTTAACAGGTTTTTTTTCCAGTTCTGTGAAGAAGGGGACGGTGGAGAGGGATAACATGGGGAGAAATGTCAGATATAGTATGCACCTATGCAACAACCTTGCATGATCTGTACATGTACCCCAGAACCTAAAGTAAAATTTAAAAAACTAAAAATTAAAAAAAATAAGTTTGAGTTCTGTTGCATTCGCTGGAGTTAGTGAAGAGAAAAACACCCATATAACTATGTGGCTTATACATAAATTATTCATAACTACACACAGTGACTCTCTGACTTCTCTTCCAACAGATAAGCTGACCTTAAAGGTATACCCCATTTCCTTAACTGCTCTCTTTCTAAAAGCCTCTGCCTCCCTGTTCCTACTGCTGGAACCTTCTTGGATCCCTAGATACAAAAGCAAGTCCCAAGATGGGTGAGAACAAGAATGAGTATTTTTTAAATGCCCACTGAATGGTAAGCATTGCAGCCTCATAGCCACACTCTGATTGAAAAAGGATTGTTCTTTAAGAACCAAACACACACCACTCATGCACACACGCATGCACATGTACACATACAAACAAGAAGCCTTGAAAAATAACACATCCTATGTCACAATCAAGTAGTAAAAGGAAGCAAAACTGAGATTAGAAGCCAGGGCTGCCTTTCTCCCAAGCTTGTTTTCTTTTGATTAAGTGAGGACTTCCCAAGGAAAAGGCAGCTCTAGCTCCACTGCATTGCTCTCTCTGTAGGTTAATAAAAAATGAAGGGCCAGGAGCGGTGGCTCATGCCTGTAATCCCAGCACTTTGGGAGGCTGAGGCAGGTGGATCACCTGCGGTAAAGAATTTGAGACCAGCCTGCTCAACATGGGGAGATCCCATCTCTACTAAAAATACAAATAATTAGCCGGGTATGTTGGTGAGCACCTGTAATTAGAACTACTTGGGAGGCTAAGGCAGGAGAATTGCTTGAACCCAGGAGATGGAGGTTGCAGTGAGCCAAGATTACGCCACTGCACTCCAGCCTCGGCAACAAGAGCGAAACTTCGTTTCAACAAAAGGAAGACAGAGAGAAAGGAGAAGAGAGAGAGCTTTCTTAACACACTCAGGCCTCCTTCCCAAGCACCCACCCTGCCACCAGCCAGACAGAGCCAGGATGGGAGAGCCCTGACCCTTCTCTGTCCTAGGGAGAGGCACAGCTCCACACCCTCTTCATTTCCCAATTCTGGTTGCCAGGACCCTCCCTGAGTGTGGCGGGGGCAGGGGTGCTGAGAAGGGCTGGTGTGGCCTGTGGGTGTCCTCACTGCCACACACCTGTGAGTCCTTCAGCCTCCTCGTGGTGACAGCTGCCTCAGACCCCAACTTTCAAAGAGCCTATTTTTTGCTGAAATTGCATTAAACAAAGACCTGGAAGCACTGGTTGAGAAAACATTTACGTCTTTTACGAATTTGCCAAAGGAGGCTCCAACCCTCCTGTGAAAACATTAGCAAACATCTGCAGATGTCACCACGTCTCCTTCTGGATTCAGCTCATCCATGAGATTCTCTTGACCTCAGGTAAAATCTAAAACCTCACCTGGATCCACTAGGCCCCGCATCACCCTGCCTCGTGGTTCTCCAGCCTCACTGACCTTCATTCTGATTAAGCCCTTGGTTCATTAACCTCTTTTCCTTCCTTCCTCCCTTCCTTTGACCTTCCACCTTTCCTGCCTTTCTTCCTCCTTTTCCATCCTTCCTCCCTTCCTTGTTCCCTTCCTCCCTCCCTCCCTTCCTTTCTTCCTCCTCTTCTTTTCTTCTTTCCTTCCTTTCTTCCTTCTTTTTTCTCCTCTTCTTTTTTTCTCTTCTTCCTTTTTTTCTTTTTCTTCCTGCCTTTTCTTTTTTCTTCCCTTCTCTCTTTTTCTGTCTCTCCTTCCTTTCTTTTCTACTTCCTTCCTAAAACATATCGATCACGGGTTCACTCCTGAGCTTTTAGGTGCTTGGTGGCAGCCTCCCGGGTGAATAGGGCTCTGTCTCCATTCCAGGTGCCCACTCCACCCCAGTAAAATCTTCTCGTCTTTTAAATCCCAAATCAAATGTTAGGGTGTTTTGGTTTTCTGTTTTGTTTCATTTTGGTTTTGCTTATTAGTTTGGGTTTTGTTCTAGTGTTCTAGATTCTTCTCCTCTTTTCAACCTGCCCTCCTGGAGTTGGGGCGAGGAGCCCCCCGTCATCACCTGCTTTTCCTGCCCTTTCCACTGCACTCCTCACCTCTGGTGGAGTCATCCACTGCTTACCTGCGTCCTCAACTAAAGTGAAAGCTGCTCAAGGCAAGGGCGCGTGTTTTCGTTCATACCTGCATTCCCCGCAGCTGGTTCTCTCCTCACACCTCTGTGCCTTCCAAGACTTCCAGGCTCATGCGTAGGAGAGCATCTGTTCCTCGCAGAGAAAACAGAAGTCATCGGATAAGAAGGTCCTCCACTTCCAGCTTCCAAATCTACACAAGCCTGTATATGCCCCCATTTGTTTTTCCTCCTGAACCAGATCTGTATGCCCAACAGGCCACTTAGACTCTCCTCTGGGGCAGCCCACAGGCAACTCAAACTTAGATTCTCCAGGACAAACTCTTCGTATTCCTCTTTCAACTGTCTCACTGGCACTCCAGAGGTCGCATGAAATAGCCGCCTACACTGAAACAAAGGAGGCAACCTTGAAGTGTCTTCCTTCCTCAGCCACATATCCACATGGCCACAGAATCACGTGGACTCTAGAACCTAACTCCATGCCTACCCTCCTCTGCCTCTCCATGGCCTCCACTCTTCTCCATGTTTCTGTCATCACCTCTAGGAACACTCAGCCTCCTACCTTGCTTTTCTGTCTCAGCTTTCTCTGCTGCCACCCCATATCTACACAGCAAGCCAGAGTAATCGTCTTAAATCATAAACCAGATGATGTCACTTGCTAGCAAAACACCTACAGATGCCTTCCCATTTTTCCAAGGATAATACCTAAATTCCTTGAGGAACCTAGAAGGCCACTCAGATCCCAGCCCCTGCATTCCTCTCCCAGCCCCCTTCAGTCACTCCTCCATCCTACGTGCTCCAGCTACACCGAACCTTCACTTATTGAAACTCACGTTGTTCTCTGTGGCCTCCAGGCTGCTATGGAAGTGGCTGTCTCTGCCTGGAATCTTCTCTGCCTCTCGCCCCCATTGCCTTGTTGGTGTGAATGTCATCTCATTATCACACGCCAGTCAAACTTGCCAGGCAATGCAGTGACAGGAACGCCTCCTCACATCCCTTGGCCCCATGGAAGCCTCAAGTGCCATGAGTGGCCTCCCCCAGCCCACCACAGCCCAGATGTTCCCCAGGAACTGTGGTGGGGAGCAGGGGGCTCCTGGTGCACCTCATTATCACTGCAGTGGGAAATCACAGCAGCAATGACACCGGTCTACAAAACCAGCACATGCATATTTGATCTGTATAAACAGTGCATATAACATGACATTTCTCTTCAAAACCCTCTAACCACTCAGAAACTCAAATGAGAGCCTGTACCACCCCTGGACTGGAGACTAATGAGGGCATCATAAATATTTGGTTAAAGCCAGGCCAAGTTCTTCAGATTTTCACCTCACAAAATTTTCAAGAGCAACTGCTGGAAGATTTCTTGAATATCATAAGGACTTCAGAGGGACTGTAAGAGGCAGCTTCCTTCTCAAGAAATTTTCCAAATGCTTCTGCTGTTGCATAGATGGGTGGCTGCTATATCCCTTGAATACTGATGGTCGTGTGGACCGCTCTGAGCTTTTAAATCATCTCTCGCCTTGGACTCTTGGTCAACGAGCTTGTGTTTGCTTTAAGAGGCAGTGAGACGGGGGAAGAGCAGTGGACTAGGAATCAGACAACATGGCTCACAGCCTGGCTCGCCCAATTTCTGGCTCTGTCAACCTAGGAAGAGGGGTTGAGCATTCAGTGGCCCCAGTGTTTTCCTCTGTACATGATGAGAAAATAAACGTAGGCAAAGCAACAACAGCTTTTGCATACTAGGAATTGATAAAGAAAATGTAGTAGATTGGGAAACCTAGTTAACATGCCAGGCTAAGCAGCCTGATCACCTCAGGGAATTCTGTGCTGACACTCTGCAGACAATAGCCTTGATCAAATTACAAAATGGAAAACCCCATTTGCAAAGTCATCTGTCTCAAAAGATTTATTCATGTTTATGACTTCAGTCCTACAGATCACACTTTTAGTAGAAATGAAATAATTCACATTAAGGAGAAAATAATTGTTTGGAAGTTTTTTTTATTATAACATACTCTAAAATAGTAAAAGTACCAGGAGCAATTTAAACAGCTAATAATAGGGTCAAAAATATGATATATTCCACAGGAGATTATTGTGTAGAAAAATAGTCACAAAGCAAAGTCTTTAACAGCAAGGTTCCATAATGTTAAGTGAACGCAGAGTACAAAATCAAGTAAACAGAAGTTTAGGTAAAATTAAAAATTTTAAATATCAAAGTCTCAATAAGCTAAAAGAAATCACCAAACTTTTATCCATTCATGAAATAAAAAAGGGACTCCCAAGACTTAAAACAAAGAAAAAAATTACCAAAAAAATCTAAAAGTCAGTTTACT
The DNA here is from genome assembly GCA_028533165.1 of Leontopithecus rosalia. NCBI lineage: Eukaryota > Metazoa > Chordata > Mammalia > Primates > Cebidae > Leontopithecus > Leontopithecus rosalia. The sequence goes on from CM052655.1 coordinate 117,545,630, forward strand.
ACATGAAAATGTAAAATTCTGAAGTAAAATATGTCATAAAGAAAATTAAAGCAAACAGAATAACATCATTTTAACAACTATGACAAACATATCACTCTTCTTATTTAAAAAAAAACCTCACACAAACTGAGAATAGATCTGTTAGATACATGGGTGGAGAATATGGGCAGATAATTCAAACACACAAAAGAAAAAATAATTTTTAAAATAATTAAATCTACCAGGAAATAAATAAACAAAATATACTATGATATTTGTCAATGATAAAGAGATTTTCTTGTTGTTATTTAATACAACTGGTGTTTGGAGAGGAAAGTTATATAAAGGGGTAATTCTGACACATTCTGATACATTTTTGGAAGAAATGTAAAGAAAAATTTGTCAATAGCAATTTCTAAACACAAATCAGAAGCCTTAAAAATATTCATGTCCTCGGTCGGGCGCGGTGGCTCAAGCCTGTAATCCCAGCACTTTGGGAGGCCAAGGCGGGTGGATCATGAGGTCAAGAGATCGAGACCATCCTGGTCAACAAGGGGAAACCCCGTCTCTACTAAAAATACAAAAAATTAGCTGGGCATGGTGGCGCGTGCCCATAATCCCAGCTACTCGGGAGGCTGAGGCAGGAGAATTGCCTGAACCCAGGAGGCGGAGGTTGCTGTGAGCCGAGATTGTGCCATTGCACTCTAGTCTGGATAACAACAGTGAAACTCCGTCTCAAAAAAAAGAAAAATGTTCATGTCCTTTACCTGTTAATTTCATTTGTAGGCATCTGCCCCAAATAAAGAACCTCACATATGGATGAAATGCTATACCTTAAGATTTATCACAGAATTATTATTATTTTTTTTGAGACGGAGTTTCACTCCTTTTACCCAGGCTGGAGTGCAATGGCGTGATCTCGGCTCACCGCAACCTCCACCTCCTGGGTTCAGGCAATTCTCCTGCCTCAGCCTCCTGAGTAGCTGGGATTACAGGCATGCGCCACCGTGCCCAGCTAATTTTTTTGTATTTTTAGTAGAGACGAGGTTTCACCGTGCTGACCAGGATGGTCTCGATCTCTTGACCTTGTGATCCACCCGCCTCGGCCTCCCAAAGTGGTGGGATTACAGGCTTGAGCCACCGCGCCCGGCCTTACCACATAATTATTTAAAGTACAAAATGAGAAACAACATAGCATTACAATCATGATTAAACAAGGAGGGAGAAGGGTCCATTTTAAAAGTGTATTGTAAAGGTGCTTCTGATATAATAAGGAGACTGAGGGGAAAAAAACCTAATTGTATCTTCCATAAAGCCAGGAAAGATGTTTTGAAGAGAAAACTGACCCAGCACACGTGAGGATGTTGAGACAGGGCAGCTACCACAGCATAGCCAGGAGACCACCGATTGTTCAAAAAATAAGGAGACGATGGGACAGTCTCCACAGACAACAGATCAACATGCAAATTCTTCCTTCCTCTCACCTTCAAGCTGCCTTCAAGTCTGCCTCCATCTCCTGGCCTTTCTCTCACACATTCCAGCAGCACATAGCTCATCCAGAAGGAAAGATCTTATTTAAAGATGAGGGAAAACCAAAGAAAAATAAACAACAAGGCAGTCCTCCAAAATCCTAAGTATGGAGTAAGAAAAACATGGCAAAACAGCGTAGGCAATAAACATACTTCAGAAAAAATTGTGTATTTAGGAAGGCAACAGTGGACCCTCATATTGTATCTTTAAAAGAAATTATGGCCTTCATGAAACAAAAGATCAAAGCAGAAATATAAGAACCAAATTATGAAAAAAGACAATGAAATAAAATTGAAAAAAAAATGAATTGACAAAGATCAAGACAAAATAGAAGAGAAAAATAAAAGTGAAATCATCAAATAAGTAAAGGCCATTTTGGAAGCAGTAAATAAGAAATAGACTTTGCCACAGTAATGGTTTGGGCATGGAAAACATGCTTAAGGAAACTGAGGAAAATAAAACAGAAAAAAAAATAACCAAAGGTTTAAACTTACAGAAAAGCAAGCAATGGATATTAAAAAAATGACAAATGAGAATGACAATATGTTAAATTTTAATGTTCTATTTCTTTTGCTCATTAATCCAGTGAGCAAAAGAAATAGAACATTGAAAATTACTTAAGGGTGTTAAATAAATAACTATTTTTGAAATAAAAATTTGAATCTACATATTGAAAGAACCAATTCCCAGACGAATTGAGACAGATCCATAAGCAGAGAGGCATGTTTTAGTAGTTAGTAAACCTACTAAATAACCCAAAAGAAAATAAAAACCTCTATAGCTACAAAGAAAAAGTCAACTCATCTGCAAGATTAAAAAGTAATAGTCTGCCTTTAAACTTTTCCTGAAGCGTTCAGTGCTATAAAAGAATGGAACAGTGTCTTCAGCATCCTCAGGAAAAGTGTGATGCAATAATTTTATACCTAGCCAAAATGTTCTTATAGAGCAAGGCAACACAGATAGTCATTTTTAGACATTAACAACTCCAGAAAGAGATTCCAGGATCTCTTTTTAAAAAAACTATTAAAAGCTATGAAAGTTATTACATCACCAATCCAGTAATAAAAGAAGATACTATAAAAGAATTAAAGATTGTTGTTAAGTTAAACTAAATGAATTAATTTTAAAAAAAATACTAGACAGCTGTGGGGAATTTTGCTATTAAATACAATGTATATGCTCAAGCATGCCATGTAAACTATCAAAAATTGGAAGGAAAAGAAAGAAAGGGACAGAGATTATATGAATGCCAACCTCATCATCTTTTATTGTGAAGGTTATAATTATTATTTTTTTTAGACGGAGTTTCGCTCTTGTTACCCAGGCTGGAGTGCAATGGTGCGATCTCGGCTCACCGCAACCTCCACCTCCTGAGTTCAGACAGTTCTCCTGCCTCAGCCTCCTGAGTGGCTGGGATTACAGGCATGCACAAAGGTTGGACAATCAATACATACATTTTTAAAGCTAATAGATTCAAAAAGGCATATAAATTATATTAAAAGTGTAAAACATTCACTTGAAGAAATAAATTTATATTATAACTAATCAAAATTAGTAGTACATGAGGGATGTGGGGGACGACAATGATCAGGGAGAGAAAGTTAAGATCACCACAGTGTGTGTGTTTCAGAGCGAAAAGGCAATCAATTCTGCCTGTAGAAGTAAAAATCGTGTGTGTTCTGTACATGCATAGCTACAAATAAAACTACTAGAAGAAATGAAAACACACAATAGTCCTTCCAAATGATTATTAATAGAAGAAACACAACCATATACACACACACCCATGCATACACACTCCAAGGCAGATACCAACCTTAAAATGTCAGACAAGGATACATTCAAGGCACAGAGTTTTAAAGAAGATAATGTAAGACAATTTTTCATGAGTAAAAAAAGTCACAATGAAGATGTGGCAGTTTTGAATAAATATGAAAAAATTAAAACTGCAGCAAAATTAACGAACAAAGATATAGAAAGTGTAAAGTGGATCACCTGAGGTCAGGAGCTCGAGATCAGTCTGCCCAACTTGACAAAACCCCATCTCTACTAAAAATTCAAAAAATTAGATGGGCATGGTAGCTGGCACCTGTAATCCCAGCTACTCAGGAGGCTGAGACAGGAGGGAATGGCTTGAACCTGGGAGGTGGAGGTTGCAGTGAGCTGAGATCATACCACTGCACTCCAGCCTGGGCGACAAGAGTGAAAGTCCATCTCAAAAAAAAAAAGAGAGACAGAAAAAATCGTGTTAGGAGATTTTAGTGCACCTCTCTCAGCCCATAAGAGTAGAAATTTAAAGAAGATAAAGTAAAATAAAATGAAAGTAAGAATTTACGATCACCTGAAATTTAAAGGCTTAAAAAAAAAACTAAAAAGAAAATCAGTGAGGATACAGAAAACCTAAATAACATAAGATAATCTCTGGATATTTAACACACTATATATGAAGTGACAGAATATATAGGATTGATTTGTATGCTTCTAAAGCAGTCCGGGTTCCAAGTCACAACAACAGAAGCTATCCCTGGTTGATGAAGTACAAGGGGCTTGTCTGATGGCCAGGTCACAGAACTGCAAGCAGGTCTGAAGAACCACGCTAGCTGACATGCTTCACAGGAAAGATCCTCAAAATGATTATCGTAAAGTGGCCTGATAAAGAAATCTTCTTCCTTACCGCCACACACTCCGCAAGCAGAAAAGTCCTTTCTGGCCCAGAAACTTCCTCTGCCTCACCTACCAGGCTTACATACCTCCAATGGCTAAATTCTGCACTTCTAAAAAATGTCTATGATTTAAAGAATGCTCACTTCCAAACATGGTTTTTTGGGGTTTTTTTGTTTGTTTGTTTGTTTTTTGAGACGGAGTTTCGCTCTTGTTACCCAGGCTGGAGTGCAATGGCAGGATCTCGGCTCACCGCAACCTCCGCCTCCTGGGTTCAGGCAATTCTTCTGCCTCAGCCTCCCGAGTAGCTGGGATTACAGGCATGCGCCACAATGCCCAGCTAATTTTTTGTATTTTTAGTAGAGACAGGGTTTCACCATGTTGACCAGGATGGTCTCTATCTCTTGACCTCGTGATTTACCCTCCTCGGCCTCCCAACCAAACATGTATTTTTATGCGTGATGCCTGGCTCAGATGCCTGAGTTTCAGCTGCAAAATGTAGAATATCTTTATAACATAAATTACTATTATACAAACACCAACCAACAAGCTGCTATTAAAACTACATTCAGAACAAAACGCCTTAAAATAATTTAATTTTTTTACAAGGATAAATGAATAAAACTATAAGAAGCATTCAATTCAAGAAGTAAGGAAAAAGGTCAATGCAAGAAATCTAAGAGAAGCTAAAGCAGACCAAAGGAGTGCAAACAATAAAAACAAAAAGTAATGAGTCTGAAAATAGAAAATGATAGAATAAATACATTCAAGAGCTTGTTTAACAACCAAGAATTTTTTTTAAAACGTTAGAAAAAATAATCAAGAATACAATTCTTCTTTGAAAGTATAAACACCTACATGAAAATATGAGTATCAAAAGAAACCCAGAAAAATAATAGAAATTAAAGACCCTATTGTCTCAGCCCAAAAACTCCTGAAACTGATAAGCAACTTCAGCAAAGTCTCAGGATATAAAATCAATGTGCAAAAATCACAAGCATTTCTATACACTAATAACAGACTGAAAGAGAGCCAAATCAAGAATGAACTGCCATTCACAATTGCTACAAAGAGAATAAAATACCTAGGAATACAACTTACAAG
>CM052655.1:117551403-117583936 GCA_028533165.1 Leontopithecus rosalia
TGGGATGGCATGGGGAGAAATGCCAAATATGGGTGAGGGGGCAGAAGGCAGCAAAACACACTGCCACGTGTGTATCTATGCAACTATCTTGCATGTTCTGCACATGTACCCCAAAACCTAAAATGCAATAAAAAAAAAGAAAAGAAAAAGAAATTAAAGAAACATAAGAAAATAATTTGCTTAATGCTATGCAAATAAACTTGAAATTCTTTATGAAATAGGCAGTTTTCTAAGAAATCATAAGTAAACAAGTTGATCTCAGATGGATAGGCTCTCTGCATATAAATAGTTTCATAAAAGAAATTGAAGACTGTTTTAAAAAAAGCTTTTCTTCTCAAAATCCCTGGGTGAGATAGTTCTACCAACGAAGTCCTCACATTTTTAAGGAATGGGTTATTTCAACATTCTTGGACTCTTTGGAAACATAGAGAAAGAAGAGAGGCTTCTAAATTCCTTTTGTGAAACCAGTCTAGCATTGATTTTAAAACCTGACAGAGAGGATAAAGTAAAACTACAGACCAATCTCTCATATGAATATTGATGAAAAATCCTAAATAAAATATTAGCAAATAGACTTCAGCAGCACACTAAACCAGTTTGAAGATGGCCATCTGAGGCTCCCCCTCCCTGCACCCAATCCATAGGAATAATAGTAAAGCTATTTAGAAAACAAACAAATAAATTCATGCACTCAGAAATACAATGAGGGAGCTCTCAGACTCCCAGAGCAGTGAGAGAAAGCATGGAGAGAAGCGCTGGTTCGCCAGGGTAACTTGGACATGTTCCCTCCTGGAACGCCTCTCCTACGACAGTGAGGTCATATTTTTAAAGCCTTAAACCCGCAAGGACAAAGAAGGCAGGCGTTAGGTTTATTGCTGTGCAGCTAAGCCTCCAAGTCTCAGTGACTCAACACAAAAGAAGTGGATTTCTCAATCACAGAAAGTACTGCTGGTGAAAGTGGGGGACTCAGCTCCCAGACCTGCAGGGATCAAGTCTGTTGGGGGCTTAGCAATCTCCAACACGTGACTTCCAACCGGGCCCCAGGCTGGACATCCAGATGAGGGAAGGGAGAAGGGACGATCACAAGTAGGAAGCTGTGTGAGTCCGCTGTGGAAGCGGCCTGCATCTTCCCTGCCTGCAATCTACTGACCTCTGCTCAGCTGCGGAGCTCTAAGGAGCTGCGAAGATGGCAAGAAAACAGTGTCTAGCCATGTGCCCCGGGAAAGGTGTGCGAGCAACTGCCTAGTCCCAGCATGCTCCACCTTCCCAGACAGCTAACACCCACTTCACTTGCCTTTGCATACAGAAAACACACTCAGCTACACTCCCAGGTAAACAACCCCAAATCCAGGGTGCTCAATTTTTTGAGAGTAAACTCAGACTTAGTCTTCCTACTCTTCCGGTTCAGAGATGGGAAGCTGCGGAGAGCCAAGAAGCACACTCGTTCATGCCGCAGAGGCCCCAGAAAGGTAGGGGAGGCCGTCCTGAAAGAACGACTCGGAGAGGGTAAGATCAGAGATTTAAAAATCTTCATTTAACAAGAGCGTACAGATTAAAATTTCAAGGCACATGAGGAAAGCTGACATCATAGAAGTTACCTAAATACAACTAAGGGAAGATGCATTTTCATAAGGAAATGGGAATAATTATGCATTGGGAAAAGACTCCAAATATAAGAATAAACTTCTCAAAGTGATAAGAATGAATAATATACAGAAAGCTAGACACGACTTTTTTTTTTTTTTTTTTTTAGACAGATTCTCGCTCTGCTGCCAGGCGCCAGGCTGGAGTGCAGTGACGCGATCTCGGCTCACTGCAACCTCCGCCTCCCAGGTTCAAGCAATTCTCCTGTCTCAGCCTCCCGAGTAGCTGGGACTGCAGGTGTGCACCACCACGCCCAGCTAATTTTTGTATTTTTTAGTAGAGACGGGGTTTCACCATGTTGGCCAGGATGGTCTCAATCTCTTGACCTCGTGATCCACCCACCTCGGCCTCCCAAAGTGCTGGGATTACAGGCGTGAGCCACCGCGCCCGGCCGACACGACTATTTTTAAAAAACAGACAGATAGATATTAACAGAGAGGGAGTAAGCAATCCAAAAACCCTCAATTGTAAAATATAGAATTCTGATGGAAAACCCAGTATTTAAACTGCACACAGGACACAATCAAAAAATGAATTTGTGAAATAGAATATAAGGCTGAGGAATTAACGAGAATTCAGGGCAGAGAGATGAAGAGATGGGAAAATTAAACTACTGAGAGGAAACTTTGAGAAGTTCCAATATGTGTCCAATTCAAGATAAGGGAAGAGGTGCTGGAGAAGAATGCTTAAAGAGACAGTAGCTGAATGTTTCCAAACATAAAGAAATATACACCATGGAATATTATGCAGCCATAAAAAAGATGAGTTTATGTCCTTTTCAGGGACATGGATGAAGCTGGAAACCATTATTCTCAGCAAACTGACACAAAAACAGAAAACCAAACACCGCATGCTCTCACTCATCAGTGGGAGCTAAACAATGAGAATGCATGGACACAAGGAGGAGAACATCACCCACTGGGGTCTGTTGGGGGAGCTGCTAGGGGAGGGATGGCATTAGGAGAAATACCTAATGTAGATGACGGGTTGATGGGTACAGCAAATCACCATGGCATGTGTGCACCTATGTTACAAACCTGCACATTTCCCAGAACTTAAAGTATAATAAAATAAATAAATGAAGTATATGAGTCCCAAGATAGAAGGTGTAAACTCAGTACAAAACAATATAAGTAAAAGTCTATTTTTGAATACATCACAGAGAAAGGGAAGAATATGGTGGACAAAAATAATTTTAAAGGCAAACGGCAAAAACAAATGACCTTCGAAGGATAACCTTTAGATCGACAGTGCCCACAGTGGAAACAATAGATGTCAAATTAAGGTAATTTGTTCAGCGTGGACATTTTTTGAACAGGACTGTTACATTCTGGTATTTCTATGCACTGAAATAAACAGCTATTTTAAAAAGAATTCAATAAATATAAAGGTTTGCTTCCGAATGATCTCCAATTTTGAGGGGAAGAAAGCAGAATAACAGAAAAGATGCATAAAGTGTACCCAAGTATGTGCAAACAAATGAAAAAGAGCAAGCTAGACATGGGCAATACGAGATGCATGCCTGAGTAGGCAGACGCTCCGGAAATTTAAACATCAACTTGTAAGAAATGTCACAACTGGTAGGTGAACCGGTTCAAGTCTAGAGGAAGAGAGAACTGTCTTTCACCATATACTCTGTGTACTACCCAAACATTTAAAATCTGTTTATACAATGCCTTTTCAAAAATAAATTTTAAACCATTGTGAAATTGCATCCAAGGCCATCAGTGAAATGTAATGGGATAATACGGAGGGATTCCAGGTGATATTTTATTCTCTTTGCACATTGCATTCTGCATTTCCCACAAAGATTCAATGATGATTTTATAATCAGAGAAAATAAACGGAAATAAAAACAACCTGTATGCAAGTGGAAGTGTAGTTTTTAGATAAGTACCTTTTCATATAAATACAAGAAACTAAGAGCAGCCTCGAGAAGCATAAAATCGCCATGGATCTCGGCGGACCTGGCCACATGTAGAAATGCTTGTGATAGAATGTTATGTGGAAAGGAGGAATCCATTCCACTTAGAATTGCTTAGTCACAGTCACCCTTCTAGCAAGAAGTGGTTGTTGGCAAGGCAGCAAAATAGCAGGTCAATGCTGACGAAAGAAATGCATCAAATTCAAGATACGAGAAAGAAGTTGCTGATTTTTGGTTTTGCTTTGTTTTCCTTTTTTATAGATTCACAGAAATCCTTGTAGGGAAGGTCATCATTTTCTTACATGAAAGAAATCTCAGAAAACTTTCTTGGCCATACATGCTAAGGAGGGCAGTTTTCAGGTACCTGAACAGCACCCCGCATGCAGTGTTGCCTCAAATGCAATCTGCCTGCAGAGCCTTAGCCTGTCAACTCCTTATGCAGTGGGTTGCAAGGAGCCTAAAACTCCAGGAATGCATTGCTTCACCCTCGACTCCACTCCTAATGCTTTCCGGTAACTAAAGCTTCTCTGAGTGCCCTCACTGAGGAATTATTTGCTGTTCCCTGGCCTCCATCCATTATGAGCCAGGTCTCCGGACCTGCTCCAGTTCCCACTGCCCAGTGGTTTAATCCAACACATCCCTTCTCACCTTCTTTAAATATTCCCAACTGCTTGAGCAGCGAAAACGTGCCTGCTTCTCGAATAACACCACTCTGACTCCATTTAGACATCTAGTAAGCATGTTAAACTTTTTTAAAAATAGAGACAGGGTATCTCTCTGTCACCTGGGCTGGAGTGCAGTGGTGTAATCCTGGCTCACTGCAGCTTCGACCTCCTAGACTCAAACAATCCTCCCACCACAGCCTCTCAAAGGAGCTGGGACCACAGGCACACACCACCAGACCTGGCTATGTTTTTAAAATATTTTATAGAGATAGGGGTCTCACTATTTTGCATAGGCTGGTCTCAAACTCTTGACCTCAAGTGATTCTCCCACTTGACCTCCCAAAGTGCTGGGACTATAGGAAGCATGTTCAATGTAACCAAAGGGTCCACACAGACCTCTAGCTTTTCCCATTTAATGCTGTTCTGCCTCTCTGGCCTTATGTCAGTCCACAGAACCACCCAGAAGCTCCAGCCAAAATCACAGGCAGACTTATTTCTCTCTTTCCCTCACTGCTCCCATCGGATCCAGAAGCAAGTTCTTTCTGTCGACACTATCCCCAAATATATCTTAAATGAGTTCACTCACCCTCACGCCCCCAGGGCTGCCATTCAGTCTGTGCCACCTCCCGATGCCTCCCACCTGAGGCAATCTGCATCGTGGCTCAGTGTCATCTGCCTGGAAACCTTCCCTGTCACCTTTCACAGCAGAGTCCTCATCACCCTGACTTTTCAGTTAAATCTTGCCTTTTTGAAGAAGTTTGCAAGGCTACTCAGTCTCTATCTTCTATAATGTTCTTTATGGAGCACTGAACCCTTCTTGACTGACTGACTGATGGATAGCCCGTCTCTGCCATTAAAATCTAAGCACAGTTAAGAATGGGGACCCTTGGCTATCTTGTTCACTAAGAAATTCCCAGAGATGAAGACAGGGCTGGGGCATGGTAGGTCTTCAGTAAATGCTTGATGAATAAATGAAGAAATTAAAATGTTCTATTTACATTCTGGTCATCTTTGACGGACTGTGAGCAGCACTGTGTGCACACCTGTGTTCCTGTCACCTGGTACCCAGAATAAGACATCAGTAATGTGTGTTGGATTAATGAGAACTGAGCCATTATATTTCTTGATATTTAATTGCACACAGAGATATAACTTATCAACAAACGACACACCCCTGAGCCCCCCACCTCCATAAATAATTCTCCTAATTATATGGCATTTGCAAAAGGCTTCCTATGCGCCAGGTACTGTCCTGCATGCCTTATCCATATTAGCTCAGTTAATTAATTGAACAACCCATAAGGCAGGAGCTATTATCATCTCCACTTTAGAGATAAGAACACCAAGCCACAGAGAGGTTGAGTATATCCATGGAGGAAGTAAATTAAAGTTGACATTGAGTTCAAACTCCCTGGTCCCTGGGCATGCAGATTCTTACCCACTTTGCCAAGCTGACCACAGTTACCTTCATGCCCTAAGTTCTGTTTATGTTAGAGCTCTACTATCCAATGCCACTAGCCACAGGGGTATTTAAATGTACATAGACTACAATTCAATACATTTTAAAACTCCAGTTTCTTGAGGTTATTGACCACATTTCTTCTCACTCATGGCTGCCATATCAGAAAGCACAGATAAAGGACATCTCCGTGGCAAAGCTCTCTTGGGTGGAGCTACCTACAAATACTGATCCTTGGAGGACAAAGATCCTATCACACATTTATCATAACTTTTTTTGGTGAGGCGAAAGGGTCAGCTCTAATAATTAGCATAGCAGAAATCCTTAATAAATATTAGCTATTCATTCCCGAGGCATGTCTTTACCTCCTAATGGTAAACCACGATATCTTGTTACTAATAAGTATTCTTATAAATCACGCTCCTCATTTCCTTCCGAAGAGGGAAAGGGCTGAAGTGTCTGTGTTCCCATTGTTGCTACCTATGGCACACATCAGAGCCAACTCCCTTTACTTGCCTGTTCTACTCCTAATTAAGGATGTTTATTGTGTTCTTTGTTCATATGGATTTTTTTCTCAACAAATATATTTGACTATTTAGCAGCTCTGAACTTTCCATACCCTGGAGAGAAAGCTTGAAGTCTAGATGTTTTAAGGGTGCACACAATGCTTAGAGTTTTCCAAGACTGTGGTTTTATTTTCTTTAATTTCACTGCCTTTTTTTCAGTAGCAGTTTTCAAATCCCATAACCTTCTGATGGATTTCCAGGAGCATGTTAATTAAGACCTTCAGCTTCATTGCCAGGAGCCAGGAAGCATGTTCCACAGTTCAAGACACAAGCAGCACGTACTGAGGCCCCACCATGTGCCACCCTATGTTGGGCACGGGGCTTTGGAGAAGTACTACTATGTCTCTGGTCTTGTGCTAGGAACTGGGGATTTGGAAATGGACCCTGGGCAACCAGAGACTTCCCATTCTATGGAAAAGAGCAGTCGTATAAACCATTCATTCCTTCATTCATGTAATCGATATTTACTAAGTAACTACTAAATACCCAGCAGAAGGCTAAGCAGTGGGGATCTGGAAGAGGGCACGAAACAATTTCTGCCTTTGTGGAAGATGCAGTGAGGAGGACAGCCTGAAAGCAAATTCACGGACGTATAATATGTCAACTGTCAGTAACATAATGCCAAGGAAGTAAAGCAGGCTGTGGGGGATGAAGAGCATGGTTGAAGCAAGATTTTACAGAGAGCGACAGGAGAGTCTGATGAGGTGATGGGAATAACTTGGGCGGGGAGCACGACATCATACAACGAAGAGTGTTCAGGGTAGAAGCGCTGGAAATGCAAAAGCCTTGTGGTGGGAGGGCACTGGGCACGTCTCGGGAAGAACTGGGGAGGGGAATGAGCAGAAAGAACGACAGGACATGAGGTCAGATGTGCAGGTGGGGCAAAGTGAGAGGGGGTCTCGTCGATATTGGAAGGACTTTGGATTTTATTTTCAGGATTCTGAGCAGAGTTGGGACTTCACTGACTTACATTTTAGAGAAATCTGTCTGCGCAAAGAACAGACACAAGGCGGCAAGGATGGAGCGAGGCCAGCGGGCGGAAGACAACCGCGATAACGCAAGGGAGGCGTTGCTGTGTCCGGGGCCGGGGTGGTGGAAGCCCATACGGTTTTCTGATGCGGAGAATGAGAAGAACAGCATGATAAATAAATGCACGCATGGGAGTGCTTTGATAGGGATGTGCACAAGCATGAGGGACACACAGAGGAAGGACACCTGACTGGGGCTGCCAGATTTAGCAGATAAAAATTCAAGGGCCCCACTCACATTTGAATCTCAGATAAACACCTTTTTTTAGCCTCAGATGTCTCATGCAATATTAGAGATATACGTACACTAAGAAAGCATTTGTCGCTTACCTGAAATTTAAATTTAGCAGGTTGGGCTGCATTGTATCTGCAATCTGACCAATGTGCTGGTCACACCCACGCTAGGTGGTGAAGGACAAGCAGGAATTGGCCTTGTGAGTAAGGAGGAAAGGAGTCCCAGGCAAAGGGAACTGTCCTTTCTGTCCCTTTTCCGAATTTCTGTGGACCTTTCAGAAAGTAGGACTCAGACGTCTGAAAGAGGGGCAGCAGCACACAGCCCACCCCTTCCAGTGTCTGTAGAAGTCAAAGTCAGGTCAGTGACCGGCATTCAGGGAGGCAGCCTTCAGCTTAGCTCTGGGAAGAGTGTCCTCTCAAAACCTGGGCCTAGAAATAGAAATTCCATTTGATCCAGCAATCCCATTATTGGGTATATATCCAAAGGATTATACATCATTCTCTTATAAAGACACATGCACACGTTTGTTCTGTTCATTGCAGCACTGTTTACAATAGCAAAGACCTGGAACCAACCCAAATGCCCATCGATGATAGACTGGACAGGGAAAATGTGGCACACACCATGGAATACTATGCAGCCATAAAAAATGATGAGTTCGTGTCCTTTGTAGGGACATGGATGAATCTGGAAACCATCATCCTCAGTAAACTGACACAAGAACAGAAAAATCAAACACTGAATGTTCTCACTCCTAGGCAGGTGTTGAGCAATGAGAACACATGGACACAGGGAGGTGAGCATCACACACTGGAGTCTGTTGGGGGTCATAGGGGAGGGACAGCAGGGGTAGGGAGGTTGGGGAAGGGTAACAGGGGGAGAAATGCCAGATATAGGTGACGGGGGCATGGAGGCAGCAAACCACATTGCCATGTATGTACCTATACAACAATCCTGCCTGTTTTACACATGTACCCCAGAACCTAAAGTGCAATAAAATATATTAAAAGAAAAAGCCTTGGATGTACAACATTCATGTGCATGTCTCACAAAGAAGTGGTCGAGATGGCCATCACTGTTTCCCCCCAGGCTAATAATCTGCCTTGTAGAATTTGAGCTGGAGCTTGGATGGATAGGATTCAGATCTCCGTAAGTACTCATAACTATATGTGCACAAATACTCATGGAGGGCTTGCCACATTTCAAAGTCTGCATTAAATGTCTTGCTCAAGCTCCATGGAGGGGATAAACAGTAGAGCAAGGCTCACACCCAGGCCTGTCCAGCTCAGACCCTTCCTGCCTCTTTCTACATTGCTTACCCCCACCCCCACTATCCCCAAACTGGCACCAACAAGGTGAGTAGGGAAAGCTTGTTGAACTGGACAAATTACTTGAAAAAAGGTACTGTCGGGGAAATGCGTGTTGTGATCCAGAGGATAATGAGGAAATCTGTGATTTGAAGAGAATGCAGGAGATGGTTGAGGCCTCGTGTGAGCTGTTGAGTGCTTGGCTCTTGTACATCCCCATGTGATGGAAAGTTTGGAAGACCTTGGGGATGGAGAGAAATAGAGGAACAGCAGGGAGGGAAGCCAGAGGAATATTCTGCTTCCCAGAGCCTATTCACAGAGGGAGCCAAGGGTGAGAATGAGAAAACACCCTGCCTTCACGGGATTTTTATTAAGAAGCAGAATAAGACATTAAGTGATGGCTTATTTGAGTGCACATACTCGGCAGGGAAACAACCAATGATTTCAGAGAGCTATATTATTACTTTGTGTTTGCTTATCTTTTTCTCCCCTTACCTGATAATCATCTGTAGCTCTATCTGTCTTTTTAAGGACATGTGAGAAAATAGAAAAGGTTACAGAGGACATTCAAAGAATTGCATATTATTACCTGGCTTTCCAGAGCTGACTGTACAGTTGTTTGTTTTTGATGAGGTAACAATGAAGATAGAATTGTTCAAAGCAAATGCTGTTCAAATTTCATCAAGCCATCCCTCACTACCCCACTCGAATGCACAGCCCCACCCTGCACAGATGACTCTTGGGGCACCCGAGCCACTGCCGATGGAATGATTGGTGAGAAGCAAATATTTTTTTCTTTGGCCTCCCTGCCCACTAGAACCAATGACATTTCTGGATTATTGAGATGGCATTAATTTCTACTGATGGCATCATGTTCTTACCCAGGATTTCCCGAGTAAGCCCAATCACTGCACCCCTTCATACCTTAGTACGCTGGCCCTTCCCGGTGAAACACCCTCCTTTTTCTTTCATTTCTCACCACAAGCTTATTTAATCATCTCTTTCTTTGTCACATGGATGCACTACATTTCGCACTCTCCCACCTGCTTGTTTCTAAATCTACCTTCACTTTGGCCATCTTTTGGGGTTTATTGTGTATTTCTGAAACATCATAACTGCGCAGTTACTGCTGCTTGAGTTTTATCCAGTAAATGAACAGATACCAAAAAGTAAATGTTTACCAGGAGTAGAGAAAGTATTATTTTAGGAGTCCGCTATATGCTGTGTGTTGGGTACTTCATGGTACTTCCAGAACTCTACTGGATGCCTTTGCATTTCAAAAGAGAATCGTGTTGATTCTTTCTGAGCAGTATTGCAGATGAGGCACCTGCACCACTGATGGAATGAAGGGAACCTTTTTGCATGAGACTGGTCGCTTATACTGTTTTTGAATTTCACCCAAAAGGTGATCCAAAGATGAGTTAGAGACTGTGGGCTTTGGAGTGTGAACACTCTGGATTCAGACACAAGTTATTTCATGGCAATTCTGTGCCAGCTTGGACAAATTACCTTTCATCTCTGTTGACCTCTGTTTCCACCTATGTAAAAAGAGAAAAATAAAAATATTAACCTCATAATAATGTGGTGAGAAAAAGATGAACTAACACACTTGACACTTAGCACAGTGCCTGCTATAGACGTGTTACAATACCACATGTCATTACTGGTACTGTCTTTTATTTCCATTCATGCATTCTTTTATTTATTGGTTTATCCCTTGAGCAAGTAAGTAGGTCTAGGACTACCCAGTAGTCCCCACATGCAAAATGGTCTTCCTAAACCCTTGGGAGGTTCTTGGGCATAGTCCAGAACTCTCAGTCTGATGCCACCTGCACTCCACTATCCGGACCACCCCTGATCTGGGACCCCAGTGGACACCTCTTCACCTCTTCTGTTCCCAGATCTGATAACTCACCCAGGGATTATCTCTGATTTTCCAGTCTTGGTAGCAAGATTGGTTCAGTGGCTTCCTCTTCCTGCTTCAATGCCACCAAATATTATATCTGTACTAGTCCAGCCCCAAAGATCTCATGTCATGGTGCAGAGTATTACAAGGAATGTACCTCCAAATTAATCATAACAGTGTGACAGAAATCTAAACAATTCCTTCCAGATACATAAGGAGGTACTGAGATGGAGACCTTCACAGCTTCTGTGTTCTCTGTAAGTAAGGTCAAATACAGGTAGACTTTTGAAAGTGATCTATTAAAGTCTATTTCTAGCTGGGCTAATTGGGGGAGGGGAGGATGTGCTGTGTAGGGGACTCTGGCTGGACATTTTCACTACTCCAGTTACCTACTGTTGCATAACGAAAGACTCCAAAACTCAGTGGCTTAATAAAACAATGTATTGTGACTACAACTCATGAGTCTATGAGTCAAGAATTTGGAATATATTTATATGAAACTATATAGAAAATATATATCATACTATTATAATATCTTTTCAAGTCTTACCAAAGTCTTACCTCCCGAATTTATAATTAGATTACAGAGAATAAAAACCTTAGCTCAGATTATATTAATTAGCATGTGGAAATGGACTCCACAGCTTAGCAACAACATGGATCAGCAGCTGACATGCATGTCGATAACCAGATTTGTCCATCAGATTAAGTAGAGTAGGTCCAGAAACCAGCCCTGCATTATTCAAGGAATCCAGAAAGAATAGGCAACGGAATTATGCTGATTTTAAAATATAATTTTCCAGTAGTTTAAAAAGAATAAGTTTCTCATTTAAAAAGCCAGCAGGATCAGCAGGCAACTAAGTTCTGTTTTAGTTGGAAATCAGTGGGTGGGAATATAAAGCCACATTTTTTTTTCCTAAATGGAACTAGAGAAGCAGCAGATCTAACAAGTTGTAATCAGCCAAATTTCTTTTTTTATAAATACATGAGTAAGGAGTTGGAGTTCTCTTTTCACAGTATATGTTTTTAATCCAAGATAGTAGTAACAAATCACCTTTGCTAATCTCACCTATGCTTATTTCTTTTTGTGCATAGAAACCTTTATTTGGGGGAGGTCAAAAGAACCTCCTTTGAAACCTTAAGCATCTATGGAAAATTGGAGATTGAAAAGGTTAAAATAGTTTAAGGCCATTTGCACCTGAAATGCATACTCCTTTGCATTTGTAAAGGAGTATGATTATCTGATATATCTCTCCTGTTCTCTCCTGTCCACGGGATCCTAGGCTGGGCAGCTTAGGGGCACCAGCTCCCTGGACTGAGACTGGAGATCTGAAATGGTCAGTGGGAATGAATTAAGCCAGGGGTCAGGAAAACTGGGGATCCGAGAAAAGGAACTGGGGGTCAGGGCCTGAGAAAGAATGTCACCCAGTGGCGGCAGAATACAGATGGAATGGGTCATATTGGCCACTGTCCTTCACCTTGGTTCAAGAGCTAGACCTTTCTGGATAAGTTTCTTCATTGGCAAAGTAGGGCTTACAATGCCTACACATCAGTCATTTAAAAATTAAGCATTAGCATGTTTATAGCAGCACAATTTGCAGTTGCAAAATCGTGGAAGCAACCCAAATGTCCATCAATTGACAAGTGGATAACGAAACTGTGGTATGCATATATGCTGAAATGCTACTCAGCCAGTGAAAAGGAGTGAATTAATGGCATTTGCAGCAACGTGGATGAGATTGGAGACTATTATTCTAAGTGAAGTAACTCAGGAATGCGAGACGAACATCGTGAGTTCTCACTGATATGTGGGAGCTAGGTGATGAGGATGCAAAGGCATGAGAATGATACAATGGACTTTGGGTACTTGGGGGGAAGTGTGAGGGGGGGTAAGGGATAGAAGACTACAAATAGGATGCAGCCAAAGTGTATACTCTGCGGGTGATGGGTGCACCAAAATCTCACAAATCACCACCAAATAGCTTACTCTTATAGCCAAATGCCATCTATACCCCAATAACCTATAAAAATTTTTTAAAATTAAGCATGAAAATGCATATAATAGGCTTGGTCTAATTCTTGGCAGTGGAAGTGTCAAAAGTCCAAGAAGCAATGGCAGGTATAGAAAAATCTGATGAACTAATAGCTTAAGATCCAGCTGAATGCCCTTGTAGGGAAAAAAGCAAAAAGCAAACTGGGAAAATGAATGATGGTGGTCTCAGAACAGTAAGATGAAATGGGATAGAATAAAGACTCGTGTTCATTGTACTTAAGCTATGTGCCATGTTCATGTACTTAAGCTAAGCTCTAGAGGATCCCAGACTTTGTCTGGGGTACCCCTGAGGGTGTTTTGAGGTGGCAGTGTTGGACTGCCTACTGCTAGGGACGTTGACTGGGGACAGGCAGATGCTCTCACTTCCAACATAACAATGAGATCTAACCTTCTTTTTTGCTACAAATCTCTTCCTCAATAGCTTGCATGTGCATGTGCCTTTGTGTGTGTTCATGTGTGGCAAGGGAACTATTTAACAAATCCTATGGCAAGCTCACTTAGATAATTCCATAGAAACATGAAGTGAATCGCTTTGTGAAGCAAAGAATCTTTTGGCCAAGTAATTACACAGCATGTAATTTTTCCGTTGTGTACCTCTCATTGGTGTGTTTGGTCATACTGCAAGGCAGTATTAAGGGTGTGGAAATGCATATTGAAATATCAGGGTGAAAATTCAAATTCCAGTTATTCAACATAGGCAAGTGACTTCACTGCTCCATGACTCAGTTTCCTCATTTTCAAATGGGGATTATATCAGTTCCTAGCATGCTGTGTTTTTATCAGAATTAAATGAGTTTGTGCATGTAGAACACCTAGGATAACACGTGGCACATAGCTTAAGTACAATGAACATTAGTCTTGATTCTATTCCATTTTATCTTATTGTTCTGAGACCATCATTCACTTCCTCGGCCCAGAAATCTTGTAGGTGACCTTGACCTCCTCCTTTCCACCACCTTGCATAAAATTCCTTTCTACCAGAGTGCATAAAATTTTATCACCATGTCCTGTGGATTCCTCAGCCAGAATGTGTTAGAGACAGTGCTTCCTGTCCTTCTTTCACTGCCTCTGTCCTAGTTCAGGCAATCAGTCTGGCATGCTGCAATTTCATGACAGCCCCACACAGCCCTCCACACACCCACACACCACCGTCGATGTTTCAACCACAGGGAACCCCAAAAGCCACCCAGAGCTGGGGTGTATGCCACCCGAAGCCCTCCAAGGCCAACTTTGACCTGATCCCATATGCCTATTGCCTCATCTCATATCTCAGAAAATGTGTCTCCTAGGTTCACCTAAAGCCATCTACACAGGTCTTCCTCTCACTAGACAAAGAATCCATGCTCCTTTTGGTTACTGGTACAATTTACTTTGCATTTAGAAAGATGAGCTCTTTACATTTATTGCATCAACCATACGAAGGCATGTTTTCTGGTTCTGTATTTCAATGTACCTAGCATACATTTAATGCATGCTTACAAATTAAATGTAAAAAAAGAAGAAATGCAGTCACATTCTATAGGACAGACATCTTGGTGTGAATTCCAACAGTCCCTGAGTCAAAACTAACTAACACGGGAATCTCCCAGAGAGAATCAGCCATCCCTACTCCTTGACTTGTCAATAACCAGACTATGATGAAGAGACTCAGCGCATGTCACAAAGAGCCATCTCTTTGGAGTAGAAGCTTTGTTGTCTTTGAGGTACTTCTGCATCACTCTAATCTTATATTTTAAAATCTTAGATATATTTCTGTTAAATGTAGGTCACTCGATTTCTTTCACTGTGGGTGGACAATAGAGATTTGAGAGATGTCAAACATTGGGGAAACACACAATTATATGTGCTCTGATAGATGCCAATTTAGTTGCATTCAGCATGATCAGTATACTCTTGCGGAGCACCTAATATGTACACAACTACAAAAGCATTCAGGGAAGATACCAATGCATTAATTATCCAGTTTGACAAGACTATCAGGTGCTAGTAGGTACCTGTGGAAATACTACTGAAAAGGTAATTTAAGGTGAGATCATAGAAAGACTGAGAAGTGCCAACTGAAGACTGAGGTAAATCCCTAACAAGGAGCCTGGGATGGATTACCAGCAGGGTGGGTCTCATCTCTCTTTGCAGGTGTGGACCTCATGTTCTCGCAACGTGACTACTGTCTTGTTATTCCAACTGAGATGCATGCCTTAAAAGAAATGTGGAAACAAAGTGCAGGCCTCTGCTTTTCTTGTGCCCTGAAATGGAACATCCATAAGTCAGGCTGCTCTTCCAGCTCAACACTCTGGAGAAAATACTTGGAACCCAGGTAATGGGCCTGCACGTCTGGGTCCTGAGAAGCAGTTTACACCTTCCAGCAGTGGAAGCCCAGAGGATATGGGGAGCAGATGTGAGAAGCATCAAGGAGCTTCAGATGGACTGTATACCTTGTACAGTCTATCAGTAAGGACACAGTGCAGTGAGCAGAGACTCCCATGGCCACAGGCATGGGTTCAAGTTGTGGCTGTCATCAATTTGCCTTGTGTCTTTGAATGCATCATTAACTCTCTGCACTTCTTATCACTCATCTATAAAATGGTAGACAATAAACATTCCTGGCTAAATGGACACTTATCTTTGTTTTCTTTTTTCTTTCTAAAGTGTGCCTTAAAAGAACCTAGACCCACTGTGATGGTTAATACTGAGTGTCAACTTCATTATATTGAAAGATGCCAAGTACTAATCCTGGGAGTGTCTATGAAGGTGTTGCCAAACAAGATTAACATTTGAGTCAGTGGGCTGCAGAAGGCAGACCCACCCTTAATCCGGAGGGCAAAATCAAATCAGCTACCAGCAAATATAAAGCAGACAGAAAAACATTAAAAGGGAAGACTGGCTTAGCCTCCCAGCCTACATCTTTTACCCATGCTGGATGCTTCTTGCCTTCAAACATCAGACTCCAAGAGACTCGGACTGGTTTTCCTTGCTCCTCAAGCTTGCGGACTTTGCGGTCCTATTGCAGGACCTTCTGACTTTGTTATCCTTGTGATCATGTAAGTTAATATTTAATAAACTCCTCTCCCTCTCTCTCTCTCTCTCTCTATATATATATATATATAGATATAGATATAGATAGATATAGATATATGAGTTTATCCTATTATATTATATACATAATAGGATGTGTGTGTGTGTGTGTGTGTGTGTGTGTGTGTGTGTATTTCCTATTATTTCTGCCTCTCTAGGGAACCCAGATTAATAAAGAGTTTGGTACTAGGAGTGGGGCGGTTCTAGAGAAACAGAATATCAAGGACAGAGTTCTTCCATTAGTTTTAGGGTTTCTGGAGTTGACTACTTAGTATGATTATACCCCAAAATGCTAAGGGCTCTACTTCTAATAGTGTGGAGAACACTGATAGTCCTTGCTATGAACTGTTTAGAGAGTTATGCAAAATAAATGTATTTGACACTCCTGATTCACCACTTGTGAGATGCAAGGAGCTTAGTGACTCTATGCATAACACCTTTAATCATATGTGGAGAAACAAGGAATGTAATAAAACTGGTTAGTTGCTCCTAAGTTCAGTGGACAAAGTGATGAAAAATAGTGAACTCAAGGGCTCTGTATCCTAGCTTCAGAAGCAGATACTGAGCCACAAATCTGCTAAGATTGCCCTGAGTGAAAGTCTATCTCCTGTAGAGAAAGCACAAAATTGTGGAAAAACAAACACAAACTCTTATCATGAGAGTGGCTGACCTGCAAAGAAAGGTGTATGCACAGCCTCACCAAGTGTCTACTGTTAAAATGAAGGCATTGATTGGAAAAGAATGGGACCCTGCAACTTGAAATGGGGATGTGTGGGAGGATCCTGATGAAGCTGGAGACACTGAGTTTATAAATTCTGATGAAACTTTTTTGCCAGAAGGAACAGCTTCCTCATCCCCAGTAGTGGCAACACCCTCTCCCCAACCCATGCTGCCATAAGCCTTTCCACCTTTATCTGAGGAGAAAGACCCTGCACTGCCTGAGGCAGCAGTGATGGCCTCCCCTGAACCAGTTGCCAGTCAAAATAATGTTGATTCTCTTCAGGAGCCACCCCCAACACTTCTAGACCTATAGCTAGACTGAAGTCCTGCAGGGCCCTAGAAGTGAGGTTGAGAGTGTGACTCATGAGAAGGTGTGGTACACTCGAAAAGAACTGCTTGAGTTCTCTAATTTATATAAGCAGAATCTGGAGAACAGACATGGGAATGGATATTAAGGGTATAGGATAATGGTGGAAGGAACATAGAGTTGGATCAGGCTGAATTTCTTGATTTGGATCCACTAAGTAGAGACTCTGCATTTAATGTTACAGCTTGGGGAGTGAAAAAAAAGGTTCTAATCGTTTATTTTCTTGGTTAGCTGAAACATGGGTTAAAAGCCCACTGTGAATGGCTGGAAATGCTTGATCTTCCTTGGCTTAATGTAGAGGAAAAGATACAAAGGCTTAGGGAGATTGGGATGGTGGAGTGGATTAGTCACTTTAGACCTACTCATTTCAGCTAGGAGGGTGCAGAAGATACATACTCTTGACCAATGTCTTGAGAAATAGATTTGTGAGGATGGTACATGCATCTTTGAAAAGTCATGTAATTGCACTTCTCTGTACATCAGATTTAACAGTGGGAACCATAGTCACTCAACTATAAAATTTAAATACAGTGGGAATAGTTGGATCTCAGGATGGCAGAGGCCAAGTGGTGGCCTCAACCAAGTGACTCAACCATCAGAGGCAAGGTGAGTGTAGCTACTGTAATGGACAGCAGAGACAAAGCAGCAATAAGAATAGTCTGACTCATGTAGAGCTCTAGCATTGGCTAATTAATCACAGTGTTCCTAGAAGTGAAATTGACAGAAAGTCTACTGCATTCTTACTTAATTTATATAAGAAGAAAACTTGTATGTTAAATGAACAAAAGACTAATTTGAATTATAAAAACAAAGAATTATGGACCCTCAATCAATTTCCAGACTTGAGCCAGTTTATAGACCCAGAACACCTTGAATGAAGGACAGACTGAGTCCCTTTGTGGAAGAAGCCTACTACATTACCAACAATTTATGCAGTGAATCTTTCTCCCATTCTTTCCCAAAGTGACCTCCATCCTTTTACCAAGGTAACTGTGCATTGGGAAAAGGAAAATGATTAGACATTTTGGGCACTACTGGACACTGGCTCTGAGCTGACATTGATTTCAGGGTACCCAAAATGTCACTGTGGTTCTCCAGTTAACGTAGGGGCTTATTGGGGTCAGGTAATTAATGGAGTTTTAGCTCAGGTCCAACTTGCAGTGGGTCCAATGGGTCCCTGGACTCATCCTGTGGTTATTTCCCCAGTGCCAGAATGCATAATTGGCATAGACATGCTTAGCAGCTGGCAGAAACCCCACATGGGCTACCTGGCTGGTAAGGTGAGGGCTATAATGTTGGGAAAGTCCAAATGGAAGCCATTAGAGCTGCCTCTACCTAGAAAAATGGTAAATCAAAACCATATTGCATCCCTGGAGGGGCTGTGGAGATTTAGTGCCACCATCAAGGACTTGAAAGATGCAGGGGTAGTGATTCCCACTACATCCCTAGTCAATTCTCCCATTTGGCCTGTGCAGAAGACAGATAGATCTTGGAGAATGACAGTGGATTATCATAAGCTTAACCAAGTGGTGACTTCAATTGCAGCTGCTGTACCAGATGTGGTTTCATTGCTTGAGCAAACTAACACATCTCCCGGTACCTGGTATTCAGCCATTGACTTGGCAAATGCCTTTTTCTTCATTCCTGTTCATAAGGCCCACTAGATGCAATTTGTCTTTAGCTGGCAGGAATATCAATATATCTTTATTGTCCTACCTCAGGGGTATATCAACCCTCCGACTTTGTGTCATAATCTTATTTGGAGTGAGCTTGATCACTGTTTGCTTCTGCAAGATATCACACTGGTCCATTACATTGAGGACATTATGCTGATTGGATTCAGTGAACAAGAAGTAGCAAATACATTGGTCTTACTGGTGAGACTTTTGCATCCCAGAGGATGGGCAAGAAATTTGACTAAAGTTCAGGAATCTTTCACCTCAGTAAAATTTCTTTTCTCTTTAAATAAATTATTTTTTAATTTATTCTAAAAAAAAGGGATACATGTGTAGAACATGCAAGTTTGTTACATAGCTATACATGTGCCATGGTGGTTTGCTGCACTTATTGACCCATCCTTTAAGTTCCCTCCTCTCACCCCTCACCCCCCAACAGGCCCTGGTGTGTGATGTTCCCCTCTCTGTGTCCATGTGTTCTTATTGTCCAGCTCCCACTTATAAGTGAGAACATGTGGTGTTTGGTTTTCTGTTCCTGTGATAGTTTGCTAAGGATGATGGCTTCCAACTTCATCCATATCCCTGCAAAGGATATGATCTCATTCCTTTTTATGGCTGCATAGTATTCCATGGGATATATGTGCCACATTTTCTTTATTCAGTCTATCATTGATGGCATTTGGGTTGGTTCCATGTCTTTGCTATTGTAAGTAGTGCTGCAATAAACATATGTGTGCATATGTCTTTACAGCAGAATTATTTGTATTCTTTTAGGCATATACCCAGTAATGAGATTGCTGGATCATATGATATTTCAGGTCGTAGATCCTTGAGGAATCACCATATTGTCTTCCACAGTGGTTGAACTAATTTACAATCCCACCAACAGTGTAAAAGCATTCCTGTTCCTCCACAGCCTCGCCAGCATCTATTGTTTCCTGACATTTTTATTATTGCCATTCTGACTGGTGTGAGCTGGTATCTCATTGCAGTTTTGATTTGCATTTCTCTGATGATCAGTGATGTTGAGCTTTTTTGCATATGTTTGTTGGCCCCATAAATGTCCTCTTTTGAGAAGGATATCTTTTCCTACTTTTTGATGGGTTGTATGTTTTTTTCTTGTAAATTTGTTTAAGTTTCTTGTAAATTCTGGATATTAGATCTTTGTCAGATGAGTAGATTACAAAAATTTCCTCCCTTTCTGTAGGTTGCCTCTTCACTCTGATGATAGTTTATTTTGCTATGCAGAAGCTCTTTAGTTTAATTAGGTCCCATTTGTCAATTTTGGCTTTTGTTGCAATTGCTTTTGGCATTTTTGTCATGAAATCTTTGCCCATGCCTATGTCCTGAATGGTACTGCATACGTTTTCTTACAAGATTTGTATGGTTTTACCTCAGCAAAATTTCTAGGAGTCCAGTGGTGTGGGGCCTGTGTGTGCAATTGCTTTTGGCAATTTATCCTTCTAAGGTGAAGGATAAGTTGCTGCATTTGGCTTCTCCTGCTACCAAGAAAGAGGCACAACACCTGGTGGGCCTATCTGGATTTTTGGAGGCAGCACATTTCTCATATGGGTGTGCTACTCCAGCCCATTTTATTGAGTGACCCAAAAGGCTGCCAGTTTTGAATGGGGTCCAGAACAAGAGATGGCTAGGCAACAGGTTCAGGCTGCTGCGCAAGCTGCTCTGCCACTTGGGCCATATGACCCAGCAGATCCAATGATGCTTGAGGTGTCAGTGGCAGACAGGGATGCTGCTTGGAGCCTTTGGCAGGCCCTCATATGTGAATCACAGCAGAGGCCTCCAGGATTTTGGAGCAAGGCTCTGCCATCTCTGCAGATAACTACACTCCTTTTGAGAGCCTGTTACTGGGCTTTGGTGGAAACTGAACGTTTGACTATGGGTTCAGGTTGACAAGGGGTGGACTTGTGATGTTTAATACTGAATGTCAACTTGATAAGATTTAAGTATGCAAATTATTGATCCTGGGTGTATCTGTGAGGGTGGTGCCAAAGGAGTTTAACATTTGAGTCAGTGGACTGGGGAAGCCAGATACAGCATTAATTCGGTGAGCACAATCTAATCACCTGCCAGCTAATACAAAGCAGGCAGAAAAACATAAAAAGGTGAGACTGGATCTAGCCTCCCAGCCTACATCGTTCTCCTGTGTGGGATGTTTCCTGCCCTCAAACATCGATCGGACTCCAAGTTCTTCAGTTCTAAGACTCAGACTGGCTCTCCTTGCTTCTCAAGCTTGCAGAGAGCCTATTTTGGGACTTTTTTTTGTTTTTTTGTTTGTTTGTTTTGTTTTTTGAGACGGAGTTTCGCTCTTGTTACCCAGGCTGGAGTGCAACGGCGCGATCTTGGCTCACTGCCACCTCCGCCTCCTGGATTCAGGCAATTCTCCTGCCTCAGCCTCCTGAGTACCTGAGATTAAAGGCACACGCCACCATGCCCAGCTAATTTTTTGTATTTTTAGTAGAGACAGGGTTTCACCATGTTGACCAGGATGGTCTCGATCTCTTGACCTCATAATCCACCCTCCTCAGCCTCCCAAAGTGCTGGGATTACAGGCAATTTTGGAACCTTTTGACGTGTGATCATGTAAGTTAATACTTAATAAACTCCCCTTTACATATATATGTACACACACAAACACACACACAGAACAGGATATATATCATATATATATATATATATATAATTGTATTATATAGACCCTGATATATAAATATATATTATATATATCAGGATATATAAATATATATTATATATATCAGGATATATATATTTATTACATATATATCAGGAGATATATATTTATTACCTATATATCAGGAGATATATATATCATATATATATCAGGAGATATATAATATATATATATCAGGAGATAGATATATAATATATATATCAGGAGATAGATATAATATATATATATCAGGAGACATATATATATATCAGGAGACATATATATATATCGGGAGATATATATATATATATATATGTATCAATCAGGAGATATATATATATATATATATATATATATATATATATATTTTTTATCCTGAAGCTTACAGACAGCCTATTTTGGGACCCTGTGACCATGTGATTGTGTAAGTTAATACTTAATAAACTCCCCTTCCTGTTCTCTCTCTATGTATATATAGAATTGTATTATACATACCCTATATATTGTATTATATATATCCTATTTGTTCTGTTCCTCTAGGGAACCCTAAATAGACCCATTTTTTCTAATAATCAATTGTTCAAAATAAAAAGAGACACTAAATCTGGGCTCAGAATCTATGACTGCAGACTATTAATAGATGAGAGCCCAGTAGCAGCCCCAGAACTAGAGCGCTTCCATGGGAAAACAATCAGAGCTGCATTAGACCCATAGCTTACTTAGACCCAGAGCAGCATTAGACCCAGGGTGTCTGTGGTTACAATGACATACTGGTTGCTCAACCCCTTTCCTTTTCACCTTGTGGAATAAATAGAGGGTACACATAGGGCTATTATCAAAGGTCCCACGCACTGTGAGTTACTGCTATCCTCATCATCGTCATCATCAACATCACCAGAAGCACAGGCCCTGGAGGAACATATAATCATGGCTCATCTCTTCCAATTTGCTCGTCTATATATTTACCTATACTTATCTACCTAGACCCTACATATTGTTAGAGAGGATGTAGGCAGTTTACACCAAATATAGTGACGGCAGGATAAGAAAATAAAATGAAAATGAAAAGAGTTAACATAGAAAAGGGAGCATGCCGTTATTTGTGGTTTAACAGTTCAGATAATTTCTGTGCCTTAAGTGCCTAGCAGCCAACACGAAGACAAGAACATGAGGAATCCATCACTTGTGTTATCAGAATGGAAGACCTAGGACAGTTCCTCAGGAGAAGAGAATCTTTTCCTGATCCTCAATTCTGATATAAGTGTTTCTAGGAGTTCCGTGGTCAGAGGTAAATTCTAGGAGTCCAGAGGAGCAGCAGCCCCTGGCTGGGTTAGGGCCCAGGGGCAGAAAAGGCTCTCAGGGAGCTTAGGTGAGTCTTGAGGATGACCAGACATGGATAGGAGGGGACAGGCTGCCTGGGCGGAAACCAGTGTGTGCAGGCACCAGAGATGAGAGTGTGTACTGGCAGGATTGCACTGGCTGACGGCAGGAAGGAGCCATGCTGGAGTCATGGCAGCCCACTGCATTTATTGGCACTTGTGGGTGCCTATAAATATGTGTTCCATGGAAAAAGCCAAGGAGAAATGAATAACTCTGTCAGGAAAATAAAATCAATGGACTAGTTATTTCAGAAATTCAACGATGCCAAACATCTCTGCTTCTTCCATGAGTTTGGTGTGATTTAATAATATGATATGCACAGACTTTATGTTGAAGCACTCTGTCTTTTCCTTGATATAATCTTTGTCCAAATAGTGCCAAGCAATATGGATGCTTCTAGAATATTCTAGCGCCTTGATGCTTCCCCAGCATCGAGTGACTGACATTAGTAAATTCTGTGAGGGTAAATGCTACAAGACTCCCTCCAGGTGACAAATCCAGGCTGACTTTTTGAATAAGAGAATCTGAAAATCTCTCAAAGCACCTTGTTGATTTGCTGGCACCTATTCTGAGTTTGGTCAGCTTATCTTCTGCAGCTTGATGATGCATCAGATATTGACCCTGGCGTAGCAGAGTTAAGCAATTAGTAATAGCTAACAATTAAGAGCTCAGTTATTGTTTATTTAACAAACTAGGAAACCTGGTTCCTACTGAGCATTAGAACATGTAGACATTAGGGATCTGGAGATTAGTAAACCATTGTGTCTTCCTTCTTTCAAAGCTCTCATCCCCTCCCTGCACATAACACCTTCAGCTACACCCCATCACAGACACTCCTGCCTTTTCACCCTCTCCCTCTCCAATTCTGACTCTGCTTTCCCTCTTCTGTTCCTCTCTCTCTCTCTCTCTCTCTCTCTCTCTCTCTCTCTCTCTCTCTCTCTCTCTCTCTCTCTCTCTCCCCCTCTCTCAAAACATTTAAGATATGTGCTTTATCCTCTGGATTTTCATGTCACATTGGTATGTCTGGGAATAAATCATTCTTCATTCTCCACCCTCTGGGAAAGCTCATTCAATCCAATTACTCACATATCCTTTCAGCCTTGGAAAAAAAATCTATTTGACTATTTCTGACTCATTTTTTTATTTGGTTTCAGTAAGTTGTATATGGCTGTGGTTGGCAGAATAATGGTCTTCCAAAGATGTTCACTTTCTAATTCCCAGAACTTGTGCATGTGCTAGGTTGTGTGGCAAAAGGGAGTTTGGGTTGCAGATGGAATTGAGTTTGCTAATCAGCTCTCTTTAATGTGGGAAGATTGTCCTGAATCATGTCCTGAAGATTGTCCATGACTCCAGGGGCCCAATGGAGTCATGAGGTCCTGAAGAGTGAATGGGAGAGTCAAGAGAGGAAGTCACAGGAGGAAAATATGAGAAGGACTCAAACTACTGTTGCTGACCTTGAAGATGGAAGAAGGGGCCATAAGCCAAGGATTATTGGTAACCTCTAGAAACTGAAGAAAGTAAGAAAACAGATTCCACCCTAGAGAGTCTAGGAAAAATGCAGCCCAACCACTCCTGACTTTTAGACCAGTGAAGCACAAGTTGGACTTCTAATCAGTAGGACTGTAAGATAATGAATCTGTGTCATGTGAAGTCACTACTTTGTCACAGGAACAAGAGGGAACTAATTCACTGGGACTGCTGGATTGATTCTCTATGGTTATTATAATTCCTATCAATGCCCTTATTTATTTAGGAGCTGTCTTTGTCTTTAACTTCTACCATTTCAATTCAGCCATTTCATTTTATTGGTTTGATATTTAACAAAGAGTTTGCTTCTTTTCTTTTACTGTGGCATCCTTTTCTTGTTTTATTAATGTAATTCCGTTTCAAAGAACGTCAAGTTTAGAGGCGATTGCTTCAGAATTTTATCTAATTCATTTCCAGACTCTGCATATTATTGTAATCTCTTTCTTTTGTGATACTGGTTTTCTTCAGATGTTTACTGATATTTGGTTATCTCTTGGTATTTAAGCATGAAGAGCAGGGTTTATTCTTCTGGGTAGATAGCAATCCCCAGAGGAGATCTGGACTGTCCCCTGGTCACCTGTGGACTGTTCAATGAGAGGCTGTTGACATTGGTAAGTCAGAGGCTGGCAGAGTGGACAGTAAAAGGGAGGTAGAGAGTTGAGTTTTCTCCAGGGTCTCCTCCCTTCTGGGAATGCTAGTGGTCAGCAGTTTGCAGAACATCTCAGAGGAAACACAATCTTGGGGACAAATTAAATGTATTTGACACAGTCTTAGAACCTGGGCTTCCAACAAGAGCATGAATAACAACAAACAAAAGAAAATGTCCTTCTTCACTATCGTTAAGAGAGCTCAGGTCTACCACTTGTGTGGTGTGACCCTAGGAAACTTGCTTACCCTTTTTGAGCTTCGGAATCATGTGGGTAATAGTACTTTCCATGTAGGAATGTTGTGAAGATGAACTTGAGTGTGAAGTATCTAGCTCAGCATTTGACATTGATAGGTCCTCAGTAATAATGGCTAGTGCTAATTTTTGTAAAGTTCCAGGAAAAAACTACATATAGCTAGAGGTAGGTATCAAGGCCCAGTAGAGACTGCCTGATTCTGGTTTCTGGAGAGAGCAAAATCAGGACAGTATTCCCACATACAGAATTGTTATTATAGATCTTTTTCTCTCATTTTCATCTAAATATGCTTCATGTTTTCAGTGCATAAAATGGGAACTCAGGAATGCTGACCCCACTGCAGTTAGAATAGGACACAGAGGTCTTTCCAGAACCCTCATCCATCCCACTGGCAAATACCTCTGACCATATCTGTCAGAGAAAGAAGAGGGCTCAGACATCACCCCATTTTGCTTTGTGGAGGAGATCTCAACAGAAGGGAATGAGCATTTCTTGAGCAACTACTCACCCCTCTGGAAAGCTCTCAGACTGTATTCTCTGAATTTGCAGCACATGGCAACAGACTGTTTAATCTCTAGAAGCCAGAACTCTGAATTTCATTTAGCATTTAATTAACTGGAATAGACCTAGAACTGCATGGCAACCCCGATTGCAATCTGTGGCTGGATGGGCATCTTTATCTGAAAATGATGACCAGCTTATCTTGTGCCATGCAGTGATCACACATGATATGTATCTCTAGTTATCCCAGCCAATCAAACACAGAAAGTTTATTAAGATTGTATCATTCGAAGTTATCACCAAGTATAGGATTTTTTATCTTAATGTGCTTGTGTGCAATACCGTATTTTGCCTAAGAGACCCTCAGGGAGAATAAGAGAAGGAAGCTTAAAAAATATGAACATGCCATGACTCTGCAGTTATTGACTAAGCAGCTTAAGGAGTACAGCTACCCAGATGACTCTAATAACCAGATCACTTTAAAAGATGTCTATTAACTCTCCTTTTTTTCATGTTTATGCTATAGAATGTAGGAAATCGTGTGATCCTGCAGTATGAGGGAGAAGAAAAACTATTGCTTAGGCAAGTAACTGAAAATGCAAGCCAGATGATTTCATATTTTGCTAAAAGTAGGCTCTGAGCTTCCTAGAGGCCACAGTAAAAGGGAAATGTGGTCAATTCTGAGATTTGTGGGGCCCCTAAAATGAGTACTATCCATTATTTATGAGAAGACAGATATAATTCAGGTTGATTATACACAGAAAATTTAGAGAAAGAGAATTCATTAAACATGAGACATCAATTTGCACAGTCAATAGTTTTGGAATTCTCATGTATGCCACCTGCCCTATTGGTGCTGGGTTTTCAGTGCTGAATCAGACTTAACCTGCCCTCTTAGTATGGACAAGCCAGTCCATGGAACAAAGGGGCAGTAAGACCACCACAGAATGTGGGGGTGCTTCCATGGAGGTGTGCACAGCACCCACGAAAGACTTAGGGTTTAGGCTGACCTCCCCTACTTTGTGCAGCTGGGGTTGTTTTCACAGGCAAGACAGAACTTTATAAGAGAAACTCATTACCTAAGAGATGAGGAAGGCAATACAATGGAAGGCACCAAGGTAAGAAAACAGTTCTGTATCATGACTAATGTTCACATGAGGGGTCATTGATGAGTGTCAGCTGCTCTTCCCAGGCTGAAAGCTCCTTGAAATCATTTTTGCTTTGCTCTTCAACATCACGCTCCCAACACCGTCACAGGACTTCACACACACAGTAGGTGCCAAATGGGTTCTTGCAGAAAATACGAAGGAAGCAAGAGACACACCCAGGAAAGCAATGGCAATTGGAGGTGCAAACGCTGTCCTTGGTACTTGGACAGCCGGGATTACCTGTTTGCCTTAAGATTTCATCTAAATAAACTGAGCAGCACCATTCTTATGAGGCTATTCAGAGAACCACGAGGAGGATTGCTGTAATTTTTCCAGAGACCCCTGGCATTTACAAAACTGTTCACGTCCTTGGTCTTAGTTGATGCCCACACCATCTGGTAGGGGAAATAGCAGCCTGGTGTGAGACGAGGCTGGAGATAAATCTGGAAGAAATTCCACTCTAACTTTTCCCATGATATATTGTCTTTGGGGTGCATATCTGCCTCCCCTGCTGAGGCTGTGAGTTTTCTGAGCCCAAGACGGCATCTGCATTTTTCTAGCAAATTCTGAAAGTGTTGAGTGGAATCTGAGTTGTACCATAACTGGGAGCTGTGTGAGCCTCAGGCAAATAATTACACCTCTCTGAGTTTTCAATCCTTCCTTTTTCAAATTCAGACTTGGGATAAATTAAGTCAAAACAGTTGCAAATCACCTCATGTCCCCAAATTCATCTACCTTTCCTACATTCTTTAATCACCCTTTCTCCATCTTTTTTCTTTTTTCTTTCCTTCCTTCCTTCCCTCCCTCCCTTCCTCCCTCCCTCCTTTCTTTCTTTTTCTTTCTTTCTTTCCTTCTTGACAGAAAGTCTTGCTCTGTTACCCAGGCTCGAGTGCAGTGGAGCTCACTATTGCCTCAACCTCCTGGGATCAAGCAATTCTCCCACCTCAGCCCCTAAGTAGCTGGGACTACAGATGTGCACCACCTCATTCTGCTAATTTTTGCCCTTTTTTATAGAGATGGGTTTTCCCCATGTTTCCCAGGCTGTTCTCAAACTCCTCAGCTCAAGCTATCTGTCCTCTTCAACCTCCCAAAATACTGGGATAACAGGTGTGAGCCACTACACCCAGCCCCACTCTCCATCTTTGAAACTGTCCCTACTCACTTGAGAGTAGTCTTGAAAGACTCTGCTCCTGTACTTCCATTTCTTTCTCCCTATTCCTATACAAACAAGAATATGCAAGCTTCCCCATGGGCTCTCCGTCTTCCACCTTCAACATCTCTCCAGGGCTGCAGGACTGTCATCGTTCTCCGTATTCTCTTTGTCTTCCTGACTCCTGGGGACCTATCTCCCTAATTTTTCTACCTTCCCTTTCTAGAGCCGTGGGGGCCACTTTGAATGCTCCTGGCTCCATAACTCTTCACTATTACCTCGAAACCTCTGACAACAGCTCCTCCTCGGCACTCATTAACTCGGCTTCCCCATTAATTCATTAGCACTCGGGAATCCTGGCATGATCTTTCTCTTCCTCCCGCCGTCTCTGCCCTTACGAATTTCGTTTCTGAGGTTTCTCTCACATTCCGTTTATTGTGACATCATTTATGAAGTTCTCCCTCGACAGGAGAGGAGAGAAAAAATAACTATATATCATTTTAAATTGCTCTGGTTGGTAACTCTACATTTTAAGCATATCAAGGAAAAGAAGTGTCTAATGACAGGGCTACAAGTGGATAAAGAGCTGACAGGGTAATTGCACCACCAGATGCTTCCACGTACCAGTTAGCTGCTTCCCAGGCCTGTTTGAAGCAACGGGTGTCAGGTCAGTAATTAGGCTCTTTCAGACAAACTGGTAGTGCCATCTGATCTCCTATGAACACCCCCATCACTCTCACGAATGCCAAGTTCAATATGAAACACAACGTCACCATCCTTTCCCCGCAAGGCTGCCAGAAGTTCCCAGGGACATCTTCCCCCTTCATTCCCACACGAGTTAATGAAGTCAGCGCTTCCCCCACCTGTCAAAGAACTTGCTCCCAGGATGGCAGTAGGATGGTGCCCATCGATAACTACAGCGCCCAACAGCAGCCTTGACTCTGCTTTTGATTCTTCTCTTCTGATTTCAGGCTGGCTGACATATTCACACTCAGGCTTCTTTGTGTTCAATTCCTTGTTTGATTTTCCAGTGTGGTTGCCTCCTTGGAATAGTGCAAAGGGCAGATGAGCCTAGAGAACTGGCTGCAAGTCCCAGAGAAGCCACTCACTTGCTGTGGGGCATGGGTCATGATCTGATGCCAATTGGATGTCTCCCCATTTATTGACACAGTTTGGGGTTAAGTGGGAAGGAATGGGACATGGGATCACAGAGAGCCATGGGGTGACTGTATAACTGGTGCTCCTGGAGAAAATAACCAAACATTCAACGGCATCTTAAAATTTTCTGAAATAGAGACTAGAAGAGTTCCATCTGCCCCAGCTCACTTTGCCACTGTCCTTCTCCATATCCTTTGTCTGTAGGTAGGAGAGCAGCAATTATTCACGGTGAAGAGTCACAAGGTAGAGCAACAGCAGGTGATAATCCAGGTGAACCATCTCTGTTAGGGGGAGGATGGGGAACTCCAATATGACTGAGAAAAAGTGAACAGCTAATCCTTTAAAGTGTTTGAGATCAGTCATCTTTGAAGAGGTCTATCGGCAGCCTTCAGGGTCAGGCTCGAGGACAAGGGTAATCAGGGGTAGAACACCAAACCAGGGTGAGAAAGGGCAGGAGAGACATCTTGGACATCCTCTGGTTTGCCCACATAAACTACATCTCCCCCTTTTCTGATAATGAGCATCCATGACTTCTTTTAGGAAAATTTACTCTTCCACTCTCAGTCCATAGGGTTCAGGTGAGGTTGACTTACCCCATTCCCACACACCTGGGGATGTGTGTGATTCTCACTGTGTCCAACAGAGAAAGCACTGGAATTTGGGGGGAAAGGATGCTTTCTTTCTGATGATATTGCTGAGCTAGTTCCAGCACCTAGATGGAACTAGTGGATGGCTTAGGGGGCACCAGAGGGAAAGAGAGTCCCTAAAAATAAAGCCAACATGGAGGAGATAGAGAGAAACCAAGCATGAATAATGCTATGCAGCCATTTGGGAGCACCACTGGACTTTCCAGCTCC
Organism: Leontopithecus rosalia; assembly: GCA_028533165.1. Taxonomy (NCBI): domain Eukaryota; kingdom Metazoa; phylum Chordata; class Mammalia; order Primates; family Cebidae; genus Leontopithecus; species Leontopithecus rosalia. The sequence continues at coordinate 117,581,338 of CM052655.1, forward strand.
AGAGTGCAACAAGTCTCCTTGTACCTGGTTTAAGCCCATATCCATTGAGTTTAATTCACTGCCAAAGGAATAGTCCTGACTAATAAGGTAGAATACAGCTCATTCCTAAAGGAATTAAGTACTGGTCAGCTCCATAAGAAGGACTCCAAGAACCTTTAGTCAAAACTAAAAATGAATGTGGGTACCAGAACAAAGAAGAAATACAGTTATCCAAACTAGGACATGAAACAAGTCATCAGGAGAGTTGATTCTGAGTCCCAGAGGGTAAGGGTCTTCAAATGCCTCCCACTCAGGCCACGGTAGGATGGGTCTCTTGGTTGAGGCTGGGAGAGCAGCTATGAGGATGCAGACGCTGGTTTCCATATTCACACTGAGCCAGCCTGACCCAGGAACTTTGGACAGGCCATTTTCTTCCTTTCACCTTGGTTTTTCCACCTGTAAAATGAAGAGGCTAGATTATTTGTTCTTCAGATGCCCTTCCAGGTGCGAAATACAATAGCCTACTGCTCCCACCCAGGGCCACTGTGAAGCAGTGGCAAAAACAGAAGATATAAGCCCAGGATGGCAGTGAGAGCCTCAGAAGGACAGTTTCTGGGACCTGAATGAAGGGTGTTTGCGAGCAGGGACTCTGACTTTTACACCCATCATGAGAATCTTCCATAGTTCTCTCACCTTTCAATACATCTTCCACATAGCTGTCAGAGAGTAGACCCTAAAACACAAATGACATCTTCTTGTTTCTCTTATTTCTTTGACCATGCTTGGTGAAAAATGATATTTGTCGAGTTTGAGGATGGAGCATCCTGTCAGCTGAAAATTCAGAATTTTGTAAAACTCTCATATATAATACCCTTTTACATTCTTTAAAACGAAGATGTCAATGGCATCTATAAATGTTACATGGTATAATTTTATATGGTGCGAATTTTATTCTCTTATTTTTATTTAAAGTTTCTACAGAATTGGTAGAGAAGCAAAGAACATGGGAAGTTAGGATGTGTACGTGTCAAGATGTGGGTATAAATGCATGGCAGCCTCTCATTTTTATGGTATCATTGCCTCCATCCGATCCTATACTGAGTACGCTATGTTGGCTCAAGTTTTGTGTTTTTTCTTTCTTCTTTTGAGATGGAGTTTCACGCTTGTTGCCCAGGCTGGAGTGCAATGGCGTGATCTCGGCTCACCGCAACCTCCGCCTCCTCGGTTCAGGCAATTCTCCTGCCTCAGCCTCCTGAGTAGCTGGGATTACAGGCACATACCACCATGCTCAGCTAATTTTTTGTATTTTTAGTAGAGACGGGGTTTCACCATGTTGACCAGGATGGTCTCGATCTCTTGACCTCATGATCCACCTGCCTCGGCCTCCCAAAGTGCTGGGATTACAGGTGTGAGCCACCCCGCCCAGCCTGGCTCAAGTTTTTAATAGCCGTGAAGAGAGGTTACTTGACTTCTTGATCATTGGAAAGTCCACTCAAGGTCTGGATATGCCAACACAGCATCTTGATGTTGATAACCACTGGTCATGAGCTTATCCTCCCAAAGAACTGCTGCTAGGGTGGAACCCTGGGAGGTACAGTCAGATCCTGCAAGGAGCAGTTAGCAGAACTGGCACTCCACCCATCTTCCTGTGTATTAATCTCCAGCCTTCAGTTGGTTCACAGGTGTGGTCGGTCCACAGTGTGGCAGGCTTAGCAGACACCAAGCAGTCAGGTTTCCTCTCCCACCACTCTTCAATCATGAGGCCATTTTTCAAAGAGTGTTCTATGAATATTAGCCTTTTCAGGATGCCTTGCAGGAAACATTCTCTAGACAACCACCTTTTTGCTGGTTTCTGGACCAGATACTGAGGACATGAGCAGAAACTTTTTAGAGAAGATGGAAACCGAAAGAACACCTTGAAGAGACAGAACCACACATCGACAAGTTCAATATTAGGTGATAAATGCTGTGTACCCAATGCCACCAAGCTATGTACCACCAGACAAGGTCAAGTTGAAAGTTCGGTTTTAAGGTGGGGAAGTAGGTATTCCTGGTAGAAGGAGGAGGAAAGCAAGTTTTTGAAAATGGTGGAATAGAACTTGAATTTGAGCAGATTTTCTTGATAACGTCTTACTATTTTCTATGACCAAGCCTTTTGGTCACCTATGGGAATGTTTATGATGATGATGTGAAAATAGTCACTCTAGATTTATTTTTTATATAAAAAAATCTTATTTAGATGTTTAAGCAAATACAAAAGATCAAAGGACTGTAGAGCCACAACACTCATCATGCCACCATGTCAGAAGCAAGGCAGAGACTCTGTGGGCAGACACCTGTGAACCCACTGAAGGCTGGAGATTTATACACAGAGGAGGGCTGGAGAGGCAGTGCTCCTAACCAGGCAGTAGGTTATCACCTCAGCCAACACTAGATACAGCAAGAAAAGAAACAGGGTTAGGAGATGTACTGTGAGGAAGTGAGAAGCCAAAGGTGAAGAGCATATAGTCACTCTCCTTGTTAGGAGATGTACTGTGAGGAAGTGAGAAGCCAAAGGTGAAGAGCATATAGTCACTCTCCTTGTTAGGAGATGTACTGTGAGGAAGTGAGAAGCCAAAGG
>CM052655.1:117584436-117636648 GCA_028533165.1 Leontopithecus rosalia
GAAGAGCATATAGTCACTCTCCTTGTTAGGAGATGTACTGTGAGGAAGTGAGAAGCCAAAGGGGAAGAGCATATAGTCACTCTCCTTGTTTTATGTGCAATTGCTGATTGAGTGAAAGAATGCCGTGGCCAGAGTTCAAACTTTCAGTTTTTGAAGTTGGCTCTCTTCAGCCTTGAAAATAGATCAGATTATTGAACCAATCAATAATAGCGATAAAGGTACAAAAAAGAGCCCCTTGCCTATCCAGGCACTGCTTAACAATCCCTGTGGGATATTGTTGGTCAATGGATGCTGATAATAAGTGAGCCCAGGGGAAAGTAGCTATGAGGTGCTACTAAAACAGCCACAGAGATTAAACTCGATGCAAAGGGCATGAGGAAAAAACATCTAGAGTTTGCTGAAATTTTTACGAAATTAAAATTTTATTTTTAAACCTCACATATTGCCTATGGAGAAACATAGGAGGAGGAGTCAAGAAGTTAAACTCATTTGATTTTGAATTCAAGCTCGGTGATTTATGATTCAGTCACCTGATCTTTCAGATTCTCATTTTTCTCTTTACTGTCTGGTGAAATGGAGTTAACAAACCTCACCTCAGCAACATAGCCAGTGTGTAGCCAATGGTTCTTTGATTAAGATTCTATCATTGTTTGCAAAATGTACAAGAGGTGAGTGATGCCTTTCTGGAGATCCCATCCAAGAATATAAATTGTCTGAAGAAGTGTGGGCTGCAGGTTCTTGCTTGAATTTTGAGTTGAAATAAGCAAAGCATCAGCCAAGCTCCTGGATCATCATAGGCATTCAAGCAGCTGTAGTCAATATAGACAATATTGTCACTGTTATGCTCAAATTCCTCCTAGAAAAACTTATTTGGGCCATAAATAAATATTGATGCTACAATCCCTTGGCTCTTAGTCTAAATTCTTAAGCTAAATCTGCATCTGTTTGAAATTAAAATAGGGATATATAGAAGCCTTAGATTATCAACTCTTTTAATCTGAAAGTCACAGGAATTGTTCATTGGAAGATAGTGAAGTGCAGTTTTACTCAACGCTGAACTGTTAAAGCCTACCAAAATTAGTACTATTTTTAAAAAGGAATGAGAATAAGAGAGAAGATGCTATGAGGGAAGCAGCAGCACTAACCACAAGCTATGGAACACTCCGGTCACAAATCAACTAGCTTAAACCTAGATGGTGGAGGATGCTAAGGAAGAAATGCTCCACCTTGGATCTCAAGCAGATTATGTTGTCCCTAAAATGCCAACTTTTTGAGCAATGTAGCCAGTGTGTAGCCAATCGTTCTTCGAGTAAGATTCTAGAATTGTTTGCAAAGTATAGAAGAGGTGAGCAATGAGCTTCAGGAGATCCCATCCAAGAATATAAATTATCGGGGCCAGGTGCAGTGGCTCACACCTATAATTCCAGCTTTTTGGGAGGCCAAGGCAGGCAGATCATGAGGTCAGGAGTTTGAGGCCAGCCTGGCCACCATGGTGAAACTTTGTCTCTACTAAGAATACAAAAAAGTAGCTAGGCATGGTGGCACATGCCTGCAGTCCCAGTTACTCAGGAGTCTGAGGCAGAATTGCTTGAACCTGGGAGTTGGAGGTTGCAGTGAGCCAAGATCAAGCCACTGCACTATAGCCTGGGTGACAGAGCAAGACTCCAGCTCAAAAAATAATAACAATAAAAAAAGAAAAAGAATATAAATAGTCTGAAAAAGTGTGGGCTGCAGGATTAATGGCCTTATTGTCTCTTCACAGACGAATACTGTGGAGGTCAAAGGGATTCCAAGTGGGAGAGGAGGCAGGAATCCAAGGTGGCAGCACAGAGAATCTATGGCCTTGCTATTAGCCACCGCAGCACTTGAATGTTGAAAACTCACACACACACACACACACACACACACACACACACACACACACGTCTTCTATCTTTTGGGATACAAGACATGCTAGGTATTGTGAAGAGGATAAAAGATTCAGGTTGTTCCACTTGAGGCTTCCCTCTGGCCCAGTTCACGTTTCCCCCCATCCTTCTTCATATCACTTTTCCATAGGTAGGGTGAAACAAATTTTGGACATAGAAAATGTTAATGATATTAAAAAAAGAAAAGAGCTATAAAAAAGAGATGGGTAGGAGCCAGGCATGGTGGCTCACACCTGTAATCTCAGCACTTTGGGAGGCCAAGGCAAGGGGATCACTTAAGCCTAGGAGTATGAGACCAGCCTGGGCAACACCGTGAAACCCTATCTCTGCAAAAAAAAAAAAAAATTAGCTGGGTATGGTGGCAAGCACCTGTAGTCCCAGCTATTCAGGAGTCTAAAGTGGAAGGATCACTTGAGATCAGGAAGTCAAGGCTACAGTGAGCTGTGATTGTTGCACTGCACTCCAGCCTAGGTGACAGAATGAGACCTTGTCTAAGAAAGAGAGAGAGAGAGAGAAAGAGAGAGGAACATATATATATATACATATATATACACATAAATATATACATATATATATACACACATACACATACACCTATACATATATGCTAATGTATTTATATATATTCATGCTGAATATACATATCCATATCTATATATTTATATCTATAGATATAGATGATATAAATAGAGATAGAGACAGATATCAGGAGAAATTACCCATAGGGATAAAAAAATAGCTCACAAAATAATTATACATAGCTTTGAGGGGATTTTTCTCTATAGAATTGAATTCAAGGAAGTTATACAATGGTGCAAAGAAGAGATTTTCAGATGTAAAAAGAGGTGATAATCTGGAAAAAAGAAATGCAAAATAAAATGATACTAGAGATGTAAACCATTTTGGAAACAAGAAAAACAGATAAACACAATTGAGAACAAAACAATGGAGAATAAACTTTACGAAACAGCATGAAGTAAAACAAACAAAAAAAGGCAACAAAAATTATTACAGAGAGAATAATAACATATAAGAGCTAAACAAGAGCCAACAAATGTATAATTGGTGCTATCTAATAGCATGCTATCTAATAGATGCTATCTAAGGATGGGATAACTTGAGGACTCTAGCAGCTCTGACTCATCATTTTAAAATATGCTGGATTGGCTGGGCTCAGTGGTTCATGCCTTTAATCCCAGCACTTTGAGAAGCCAAGGTGGATGAATCACGAGGTCAGGAGTTTGAGACCCATCTGACCAACATGGTAAAACCCTGTCTCTACTAAAAATACAAAAATTAGCCAGGCATGGTGGTGTGTGCCTGTAATCCCAGCTACTCAGGAGGCTGAGGCAGGAGAATCACTTGAACCTGGGAAGCAGAGGTTGCAGTGAGCCCAGATCACACCACTGAACTCCAGCCTGGGCAACAGAGCAAGACTCCAAAGAAAAAAATCTGCTGGACAATAAACCCAGTTAACAATGCTGGGAATGAAAAAACACTCGGCTGGGTGCACTGGCTCATGCCTGTAATCTTAGCACTTTGGGGGCCTAGGTGGGCGGATCACTTGAGGTAGGTAGTTCAAGACCAGCCTAGCCAATATGGTGAAACCCCATCTGTACTAAAAATGCAAAAATTAGTTGAGTGTGGTGGTGTGGGCCTGTAATTCCAGCTACTCAGGAGGCTGAGGCAGGAAAATGGCTTGAATCCAGGAGGCTAAGTTTGCGGTGAGCTGAGATCGTACCACTGCACTCCAGCTTGGGTGACAGAGCAAGACTCCATCTAAAAAAACAAAATAAAAATAAAAAACTCAGGAATAGAGAAACTATGTTAAGAAGATAAATAAAAGGCATTGAATCCATTCAAAATGTAAAGACGACATTAAACAATTGTAAAAAGTATAATCAATAAACTCCTAAGTGTGAAAAACATATGAAGTATAAAAATGACATAAAATTCAAATGTAAAATTAGTAATATAACTGACAAAACTCAGTGACTGGAGGAAGGAATAAAAGAAAGTATAGACATGTTAATTTTTTTATCTTTTATAGCAAAGATCAGTAGATACTCTCAAATTTGAGAGGTTCTTCTAACAATTCTTCAAATTTTTTTCATATGAATCCCATTTTTAGATGAAGAAACATATGCCTATAAATCAAGTTGTTCTGTTTCTTGCTGCTATTTTAGTGAAGTAAAAATATGCATTTGATTTTTATAAAAATCAGAATTGTAATTTTTTTCTAGCAATACATATTCTTTCTAGCTATATTTTAACTTGTTTCCTATTATATACACAAAAGTGTCCAAACTAATGATTTCCAAATGTTTGATGATGGTTACTTCTGCGTGATTTGAAATGACATTTTTTAAAGTTCCTTTTCACTTAACTGCTTGCATTTTTTTCTTAATTATCAGAATTTTTAACAAAAGAAAAATTGTTTATTCCCACCCAGCAAATGCCATCCCCATTTTCTCAGGGTTTCTTGGACACGAGTTACATGAGAACCACTTAAGTGCTCATCTAATGCTCTACTTTACTTGTCAATCAAAAACAATTCCCTCCCATCATTCTTTAGTGGGCCATGTGACCAGCCAGAGGCATCTGATCCCTGGAGCTGCTGGCCCTTGAGAGGAAAGGCTGATGAAGAGCCATCCTGGCCCAGAGGCCCCCATGTTCCTTCTGGGTCACCCCTCCACAACAGCGTCCAGTGTCTTTTGTCCAGTACCCCCTGCCATGTCCTGCAGGGCCCTTAAAATGCATGCACTGCAGCCTCCCTGCTCCTACAACCCCTTGAGCACTGGTGCCTCTTCCTGAATGCTCTAAGCTCGTGCTGAATTTAGATCCTTTGTTCTTTCTTTGGCTGGAGTGCTGTTTCCCCAGATCTGCACATCTCTTCACCTATTCCACCCCAGCCTTGAAACCTTTAGCCCCTTCTTAGCACTCATCACTATCTGAAACCATCTCATCATTGATCCTTTTACTTGTTCATTGTATCTTTGCTCCAACCACCTCCCTCAAGAATTCAGGAGAGGAAGGGGGCACCTCCAGCTTGTTCACTGCTGTATCACCAGTGCCTGGACTGCTGCTGGCATATACTAAGCACCCAGTAAATACATGTGGAACCAGGGCTGGCTTCATGGACACATGACATGTTCCATTGCACATGGCCTCAAGTTCAGAATGATCCTAGACTTGAATTCATTAATTAAGCTCTGTAGTTACTGTCTTGACATTTTTAACAATTTTGAAGAAAGAGTTCTATATTTTTATTTGTCCCATAAATTATGTAGTTGGACCGATATGAACAAATGAATGAATGAATGAATCCTACCTAAGCGATCCTGGGCAGGTCATACAGACTCAAAGCCTGTTTTCTGAAAGGTAGGAATAGTAACCCCTTCAGTGCCTGATTCACAGAGCCTCGTAGGATCACAGCACAGAACTTAAGGAAAGCCTGCCCAAGCAGAACTCTTCAAGACACGTACCTACCGGACACACAGCTCCTCTACCTAATTAACCAGGCTCAACCTACACTTCTCCAGCTTTAAGCAGACTTTTTTTATTTTTGAGACAGAGTTTCGCTCTTGTTACCCAGGCTGGAGTGCAGTGGTGCTATCTCAGCTCACCGCAACCTCCGCCTCCTGGATTCAGGCAATTCTCCTGCCTCAGCCTCCTGAGTAGCTAGGATTACAGGCACACGCCACCATGCCCAGCTAATTTTTTGTATTTTTAGTAGAGACGGGGTTTCACCATGTTGACCAGGACGGTCTCGATCTCTTGACCTCATGATCCACCCGCCTCGGCCTCCCAAAGTGCTGGGATTACAGGCTTGAGCCACCGCGCCCGGCCTAAGCAGATTTTTTTAACTTCAAAGGAGCTTTCCTTACACTGTTTCCTGTTTGAAATGCCACCCTGTTCCCTCCCGGTTGGCTGCTCTAGAAAGCCTTCCCATCACAAGAGGATTAATAGACCCTCCTCTAAACCCCCTCAAAATTCTTTGCTTGTGTTTTTCACAGTGCCATTACCCTCTTAGGCAGGGACTGTCATTTATTCATTTCATAAACCTCTCCTGCTTTTCTACTCAGTGCCATGTGCTGTGATTGACACCTGGAAGCCAGAGGAGCCTGAGGCTGCACCTGGCAGGACAGACACAGATCCCATCTCTTCTGCCATTGCTGATGAGCCCATGGGAGGTGCTCCATAATCATCTGTGGAAAGATTGAATGACTCAGAGGGAGGATTGGGACTTGGGGGACCTTGCATCTAACCAAGACTTTGCCACTAATCTGCAGCACGACCTGGGAAAAATCCGTGGTCCTCTCACGTGCACAGTTTCTCCTTCTGCAAAATAGGAAGATGGAAGAGTCAGACTAGAATACCTCTTTCTCGGTTTCTTTTTGTCAAAACCCAAGCGTCTAGAAATAGTGGATCAAATGGCAACAGAAGCAGCATCGCGAATAGCATCTCCTCCAGTCCTAACAAAAACCTTGTAAAATGGAGAATTATTCCAGCTTTTCAGAGGACAAATGCATGGCTTAGAGAATTTAAACACATTTTCTCCCTGCTGCACAACTTACAAATGACCATTCCAAGATTAGAATTTACCTACCTGCCTCCAAAGCCCATGTGTCAAGCCACTCTACAAGGCTTCTAATCCAATTCAATCCTATCCAATCCAATCTAATCTCCAGTCCTCAGGCCCCTAGCTGATCTCTAAACAAAAAGCCCAGTTGGATTAATAATAGAAAGCATAAGACCCCGCACGTTGCAAGTAGTTTTCCCCGATCCCCACCTAGTTGGCCAGGATTTGAAAGCAGGGGATTCCCCTCTTCTGGCTGACATGAAGCACTCACTGAATTCATGGGAGTCAGTCTCCAGGGCCCTGCTGTAAATCCCTCCCACAACATAGAAAGCCTCGCACTCACATCCATATGGGTCAAATAGAAGAGGTGCTCTTGCCCCGAGAAGCTGGATTCCACATTCTCTGTCCATTGATCCAAGGTATTCACTCAGGTGCTTGAGTTGGTGACAAAAGAGCTCCCCATAGGGCTGTCAGGAAGCCGATCATGTGATGGATCCTCTGTGTGTAGCTCTGGCCCTTTCACCAGCCTCACCCTCTGACAGTTATTACTGCTGCAATAAATTCTTCAGTAAAACAAACAGGCACGCTGTAAATTTATTAGTCTGGGAACTCTCTGTTACTTAATGTAACGGCTAGTCTTAAACAGGTAACTACTGCAGTAAATAAACCGGTTTATTTAGGCACTGTCAGCCCTAAGTGTTCACGGGGGCCTGGAGAAATGGCATTGGGCTTTATAAGCATGATGTATGCCTACATAAATTACACTTGCCCACTCAGATATTTGATGGTAACACGCCACCCGGGAAGAGTGTGGCAGCTCAAAACATCTCCGTAAACTTCAAAAATTCTATTTACGGGAGACATAGTACTTTATATGAAACTCTATATGTAACTAGAATTTGTATATGTGGTCTCAGTATAAAATAAACTGGTAGCTTGAATTTGCATATTATGGGAACTCATGCAAAATTGACTAAGATTTTCTGCCGAGCTGTTTGCAGAGGACTCAATGCAGAACAGAAATAAGAAAGAAAGAGACTCATGTTTATTGAACCAGGCCAATGTCTAGGCATTTCCAGACACCAGGTTCAAGCAAATAATAAATCCTGGGCCTCTGTGCAGGCTCTGTGCTAGGCTATATGTAAAAATATTTGTTGGGTAGTAGATCCTTTCTTAGGACTGCCATGAGAAAAGTCATCGCAACTGGGTGATCACTTAAGGACAACAGAGATTTATTCTCTCACAGTTCTAGAGGCCAGAACTGCGAAGTCCAGGTGTAGAGTTCTTTTCTGCCTCTCCCTGGTTTCTTTTGATGGTCTGGCATCCTTTGTACTCCTGGGATTGCAGCTGCAAAGCTCCAATCTCTGCCTCTGTCTCCACATGGCCTTCATCTCTACATATGGCAAGTGTTCCCCCAAACCCACCTCAAAACAGTCTGAGCATCTGAGAAGGACGTGAATTTGGGGGGACGCTATTCAACCCTGGACAGATACCTACCCTGCACCAAAGTGCTTTGAACCATGTTATCTCATTGTACCTTTGCAACACCACGGTGGGTAGGAATTCTCATGCCCATTGTACAGACGAGGACACTGAGACCGAGAGAGATTGAATGACTTCCGGAACATTTTAGAGCCAGTAGTTGATAGAGCTGGTGTTCCAACTCAGCTCTGATTCCAGAATCCCCAGGCACTGAAAGACGATTCTCTGAATAGTGCCTGATCCACATGAAGCTTCCTTTAGAACACGCTCTTTAAAAAGCAGTGTGCATGCAGGTGTGCATATGTGTCTGTGTGTTTAATGGGGATAATTTCACTGAAAAACCTAGTTAGAATTGTTTAAAGGACAACGGCAAAAGCTAAAAGAGTGGGGGCCAGGAGAAGAAGACAGTATGTAATAGAACTCAAGTTTTCTCCAGGCCATATTTGGATTCAATTGCCTGTTGCTCAGAGCCCTGAAAATAAATGTACTGATAAATAATTATTTCCTGCCTCACACATAACCAAATATGACTGTGCCTGGCCTGGTGGCCAAGCAGACAACCCATTGTTCAAATGCCTGGCTCCACTCCCCCTGGCTGCAAAAAAAATGTGGCTTCACTTTCCTGTGAATCCCAACTCAAAAAATAGAATGGCACACAGTCAGCAAATGCCTCACATTGGCTCGCCACTGCCCAGCCCTGGGATCAATTAGATAAATAAGGAGCAACGAGGTTTCCTCCGAATAAGGTCAGGAAAACAGTCTCCTCTGGGTCTGGTGATCCTGGCACCTTCTGCTTGAGACATGAGCCCTACAATTGGACAGCATCCCATTCGTAGCCACTCTTCTCCACGGAGTGGCCACTGGAAGGTACAATGTGACAACCCACGGCATCTTGCCTCAGGGTAAATTCTAAGTGACAGTCAGGACAGTGGGTATCAGCTAGTCCCACCCAGGGAGGCAAAGTGCAAGGACAACAGCAACAACAACTAAATGCGTGGGATTTGGGGGCCAAATTGGTCTCGATTTAATACCTACTCTGCTGCACACCAGCCTTGTGATCTTGATCAAGTCATTTAACCTCCTTAGTGTCTGCTTCTTTGTATAACCTCTCTATAGGTCAAACGAGCTAACACCGCTAAAATGCTTAGCCTGGGGTATCCCTTTTTCCCTACTCAACAAATAGGGAAACCAAGGTGAATGTTGATCATCTGATGCTAGAGTCAAGATTCCATCCCAGGTCTCCATGACAGTCAAGCTTGTGCTGTCCAGAGTGGAAGCATCTTATCTCCCTATACGATGCTACCCTAAATAGGCATATTTTGGCCCCAGTATCTGTACTCTAGAGTGATCTTAATTCTAAACCCTGGAACTATCTGTGTGCATGCCCATCTGCCCCACTAGACCATAAGCTTCTCAAGAGCATAACCCACTTATCTCGGGACACCAGGTGCCCAGTAGACAGTATGCTGAGGTTTCTAATGAATACCTACTGAGGGACTGAAGTGGACAGAAACTCTTCTCATGTCCCATAGCACCCACACTTCCCCCGCCCCCTTTTGCCACCACCAATGGCCAGGGCCATTCTGGGGCATGACCACTTGTCCTTCTTCAGAAGACTCTAAGAGTTACGGCGTTGCATCTAAGTTGCTCTCAGTCACATTTCTACAATGGAATGGAATGCAATGCCTAGCACCTAGTAGGTGCCCCAGAGCTAGTAGCTGAAAAGGGGTTGACATCTACGTGACAGCGCACTGGAGGAAAGGAGGGGAGAGTGGATTGATTGTTGATTGATCGAGGTTTCATTTTTATTTTAATTTAGGTGAGTACATGGTAAGTGTACATATTTATGGGGTACCTGAGATGTTTTGACATGGGCATGCAATTTATAATAATCCCATCACGTAAAATGGGTTCTTCATCCCCTCAAGCATTTATCCCTTGTGTTACAAACAGTCCAATCACACTCTTCTAGTTAGTTTTAATGTGTAATTAAACTACGATGGACTACGGTCACCCTGTTGTGCTATCACATACTAAGTCTTATTTACTCTTTCTACGTGAATTTAATTTTGTGGAACACATAACATGTGCCAGACGCTGTACCTGGAGCCTCTTCACTATTAATCATCACAGGCAACCTAGGTACAGGCACACAGCAGACATCATCCCCGTTTCTGCAGATGAGTAAGATCGGGTTTGGAGACATGAGCCGACCTGTTCAAGACCACACAGCTAGTGACTGTCAGAGTTCAAACGAAACTCCCATCAGACTGCAAAACCCTTACAATGCCACAGAGTTTCTTCGAAATCCCGAAGAAAATGTTGCTTGCTTTGTCATTTCTCCTAGAGCCAGCTGGGAGGTTCTCCCTTTATGAACCTCTGCCATTGCTGGTGGGAGGAACCATGGGGGCCAGCCTGGCTGAATGATGGACTGTGCTGGCTGCAGGAACAAGGGAAGGACTAGGTCTTCCCACCAACACCCCTGGGATCCTAAAGGGGTGTTGGTGGGAAGACCTAGTCCTTATTTTGCACAAGTCTGGACCCCTTGGACTTCAGGGCCAGAGAACTGTGTGTGCAGGGACATAGGAGTACCCCCTCCCAGAGCCCTGCAGGGAGACGGAGCCATGTGCCGGCATGAGTTGAGCCTCGTGCATTGGTGCATGTCCCTGTGGCTGGCTGCCATGAGCCGGGGGATGGAATGCTGCTTGTGGTGGCCATGGTTTCTGTAGGCATGTGGAAGTCCCCTTCACAGCTTGACGTCCAGCCTCCACATCTGCGCCTGCTCAGCAAGGAATCCCGGTGCAGGAGCAGGGGGACTGCTGGGCAGTACTGGGGATCCATGAAGATAAACTGACATCCAGAGGCATCCAGGGGAGGAGGATCAGCAGCCACAGTATTAAATAGAGATTGAGCATGGGTTAGGCCCTCAGCCAGGCTTCTTACTCTCCCCACCCCATGCAAGCCCCAAGGCAATGCCTTGACGGCCGTGTGCAGATGACAAAACTGAGGGCCATCAGACACTTAGAGAAGAAAATGACGGAGTGGAGTGTTTCTATTCCACCCTGAATATTAACATTGGGAGCAAGAAGCTTAAACTTGAATCTGGAGATTTCTTGATCAGATCGAGAATCATCTGAGAGTAAACCTGGAGAAAGGGGACCTATACTGTCCCATTGTTTCCTCGTTGTGAAACCCAGCACCAGTTCACCAGTATGCACTGTAAAGGAAATGAACAGACACTTTACAAAAGAAGACATACAAGAGGCCAACAAACATATGAAAAAATGCTCATCATCACTGGTCATCAGAGAGATGCAAATCAAAACCACATTGAGATACCATCTCACGCCAGTTAGAATGGCGATCACTAAAAAATCTGGAGTCAACAGATGCTGGAGAGGATGCGGAGAAATAGGAACACTCTTACACTGCTGGTGGGAGTGTAAATTAGTTCAACCATTGTGGAAGACTGAATTCCCTTCTTTGCTCTTTTTTTTTTTTTTTGAGACGGAGTTTCACTCTTATTACCCAGGCTGGAGTGCAATGGCGCGATCTCGGCTCACCGCAACCTCCGCCTCCTGGGTTCAGGCAATTCTCCTGCCTCAGCCTCCTGAGTAGCTGGGATTACAGGCACGCGCCACCATGCCCAGCTAATTTTTGTATTTTTAGTAGAGACGGGGTTTCACCATGTTGACCAGGATGGTCTCCATCTCTTGACCTCGTGATCCACCCGCCTCGGCCTCCCAAAGTGCTGGGATTACAGGCTTGAGCCACCGCGCCCGGCCCTGAATTCCCTTCTTTATCCACTTTGAAGAGAACTGGAAACCTCACGCAGTGCTCTGGCTTCACGTAGCGGTTTCTTCGGGGGCTAGATGGTGTGCTCTAAAACTTATATGTATTTGTCCACCTGCAGATTTTTGTCCCAGGTTTTCAAAATCACACCAGGCATTGTACAAAGCACGTGGCCATACATGGGCTCCCATCTTTGTGAAGTAGAACCGCACCCATCTAATGGTGAGAAAAAGAGACGGAGCCGGGAGTACTGGCCAGGGCTGGAGAGCAGCAGAGAGCTGACTCTGTTTCCTCCTCCAAACTGCTTTGCCCAGAAGGGTCTGGATTCTGTGGTCCAGGGAAGCTCCTCAGAGAACCCCTTGTTTGCTTGCCACCCATGAGGTCTGTGGTCTCCAGTTCCCCGCTGGGTCTGCTTCCAGGTTCCTCTGCAGACATGACCCGAGCAAACTGAACTTCCCCTCCCTTCTGCTTCTCCTCCTTCTCATCTCCAGCGTGCTGGACACATCAGCCTAAGATGTCTTTCCAACTAGGCCAGTTCGGAGCTGCAGGAAAACGGGAAACCACTCACCACCTCAGACCCATCCAGACTCCGGAAACCAGGCAGAGACAGTGGCAGTCCTGATCGTGGCGTCAGCCCCGAGACACAGCCCAACACAGGCAGCCTCTTCCTGCCTCCTCCCAGGCACTGCCCATCCCTCCCACTGCAGGCTAAGGGCCTGGCCCGAGGAATGGAGACAGGAGAACATGCCTTTAGATCCCCCAGAAATGACCCCCAGGCAGAGTGGGCTGAGAGGCTGATCCCGGATGGAAATCTAAAAAGCTAAACAGCCCTGTGTTGTGAGTACTGGCTTTGGAGCCATGTGGACATCAGTTTCTACCCAGTCTCACCATTCTGTAGCTGTGAAGTCTTGAGTGGACTTCTTCTCTCCTGATGATTCCTGCAAGATGGCGTGATCCCTCTTTTGAAGGGCCATGGTGGAGACACACATCGTGAGATAGTGTTTGAACAACCCAGTCCAGCACCTGGCAAGTGGCACGTACTTATTTGTCCCAAACAATCTTCACAGGTGCTCTGGGAGGAGGCTGTTTGTGGTCCCATTTTACAGTCAAACTAAATCCAGGTCTATGTGAATTGCAGTGGAAGAAGCATAGACTTCAGAATCAGGTGGATATGGATGGAAATCCGAGCCTTGTCATTTGCTAGTTTGGGGCTAATAAATGTGACTGCTTAGTCCACATCTACCACTGTGCTTGAGCAGGTCACCTCACATTCCTAAGTCACACCCTTTGGATGGTGTGCTGGCATCTGTTCTACAGTGGAGGCATTTGAGGCCCAGAGAGTTTGCCTAGTGTGCCCAAGCTCCTGCCCGGGAGCGGAAGAGCTGACATTTGACTTGGGTGTCTATGGCTTGCAGGCAGATCGCGGTAGCTCTCCAAGCTCCATCTCCTTTGGTGTAATGTGTCTAAAAATCTCTCTGTGCAGGCTTTGGCAAGAATTCACAGTACCTGGTGCTCCAGGGAATTTATGTAGAACAAAATTCGAAATGCTGGAGCAGCTGGGGTCTGCACGGGAATGGTGCTGAATCAGCAATGTCCATGACAGAAGAGATGACTCAACCCCTTGAAGCCTCTTGCAACTAACTCATTTTGCCTCCAAAGGGCCAACTGTTGCCCTGTGAAAATCCACACATTTGCAGACCCCAGCCCAGAACTCAAAGGCCAGCTAACAGCATGGGAGTTCCTCAGAACGTTAAACATGAAATTATCATGTGATCCAGCAATTTCTCTTCTGGTAATATACCCCGAAGAATTGGAAGTGGGAACTGGAATGCAGATTTGTACACCCATGTCCATAGCAGCACTGTTCACACTAGACCAAAGGTAGAAGCAACCCACGTGTCCATCCATGGTTAAATGGATAAATAAAATGTGGTGTACACACGGTGGAATATTATATGGCCTTAAAAAGGAAGGAAATTGTAACACACACTACAATACAGACACACCTTGACACCATTGTGCTGAGTGAAGAAAGCCAGTCACAAAAGGACAAATTCTGCATAATTCCACTTACAGGAGGTCCACAGAGTAGCCAGATTCAGGGAGACAGGAAGTAGAATGGTGGGTGCCAGGGGCTGGCAGGAGGGGAAATCAGGGGCTGTTCAGTGGGGACAGAGTCTCTGCTTTGGATGATGAAAAAATCTTCGAAATAGATAGTGATGGTGGTTGTACAGTATTCTGCATTGTACATCTAAACATGGTTAAAATTATTAGTTTCATGTTATGAGTATTTTATCACAATTTAAAAAAAAAGAAAAGGCCAGGTGTGGTGGCTCACACTTGTAATCCCAGCACTTTGGGAGGCCGAGGCAGGCAGATCACGAGGTCAGGAGTTCAGGCCCAGCCTGACCAAAATGGTGAAACCCTGTCTCTACTAAAAATGCAAAAATTAGCTGGGTGTAGTGGTGTACGCCTGTAATCCCAGCTACTCAGGAGGCTGAGACAGGAGAATCGCTTGAACCTGTGAGGCAGACATTGCAGAGCCGAGATCACGCCACTGCACTCAAGCTTGGGTGACAGAGCAAGACTCTCATTTCAGAAAAAAAAAAAGAAGAAGAAGAAGGGGGGAAAGAAAGAAGGAAAGAATGGAAGGAAAGGAAAGGAAAGAGAAAGAAAGGCAAGGCAAGGCAGGGCAGGGCAGGGCAGGGCAGGGCAGGGCAGGGCAGGGCAAGGCGAAAATATCAGCTGGATGAATTTACCTGGGATTCTCCTCTCAAGAGTTCACATCTGCACCTGCGTGAGATGGTGCCTTGATGGTGCCTGTGTGATCAGCAGCTCAGCACGTCCTTGTGTGGCCCCTGTGGAAAAGCTCCCTAGGGGAGCTGACAGGAGAGAGGGTTTTGTTCCTGGGGACCCTCCAGGAAAGTCCCACGTGCTGCCCTGGCCTGGCCCCCAGGACCCGCCCCCTCAGTGACCCTCAAGGTCCTCTTTTCCCACAAGCCGTGTCCCTACAAATGGGATGGGGAGGCCCCTGGAGAGTTAGGGTGCAAGGAGATGGAGCCACTTTTAGTGGGAGAAAATAATTTTGGAACGAAGTTAGACAGGTTGGTTCAGATTTTCTTGGAAGGTGGGGAGGAAGGGTTAATGTGCAAAAGAAAGATCCATGTTTCTCCCTGAAATTTTAAGTCACAGATTTTAATGCAACGAAGCTGTGGAGTGTGAGCTGGGAATCTTTGATGAAAATGAATTCAGCAAGACCAATGCCTTCCACATTGACTGCACCTCCACAGAGCACCCAGCCTGCTTGCAGAGGCTCTGGTCCCCACTTACTCACAGAAAGAATGGGAGGGCTGGGTGTGGGGCCTCCTCTAGTTCCTTTAACTAACTTTCTTTTTCAGGAAAAAAATTCGACTAAAATGAAGCAAAATAAGAAGCTATGGGTAGTAAATGTGATGTGTTTAAACCCCAGTGAGTAACAGTCTTCCAAGTCAAGAGTAGTGCTAAGAGCATGTGACTGTGACATAAACCTCTCCCTGCACCCCATCTTCGCTTACGTGGCCATGTGCAAACTGTATCTGCACACGCACACACTTAGCATTAGTTCTTTCATCCAGATGGACTCTGGCTTCATTTCATACTGTCATAAAATCCATTTGATAAAATTTAGGTCTTTGGTATTTGATTTAGTAAGACTCTGTGTGTGTGTGTGTGTGTGTGTGTGTGTGTGTACATGTGTGTGTGCAGCTATCTTGCCAGTACACAGGCAGTTTTACAGCTGTTTTCCTTTTTTTTGAGACAGAGTCTTGCTTTGTCACTCAGGCTGGAGTGTAGTGGTGTGATTTCAGCTCACTGCAACCTCTACCTCCCGGGTTCAAGCAATTCTCCTGCCTCAGCCTCCTGAGTAGCTGGGACTATAGACACATGCCATCACATTCAGAAACATTTTGTGTTTTTAGTAGAGACAGTTTTACCATGTTGGCCAGGCTGGTCTTGAACTCCTGACCTCATAACCCACCTGTCTCAGCCTCCCAAAGTGCTGGGATTACAGGCGTGAGCCACCATGCCCAGCCCAGAGCTTTACATTTATAGATGCGAGCCTTCCCCACAGCTAAAAGGAACCAGCGATCTCTAATCCAGAATATATTTCCAGAGAGAAACAGAGCCTTGGAGTTCGTTAACTTGTCCAAGGTAATTTAAGAAGCTTTCCATCCTCCTCATCTACTTGACCTTGACACTGTTCTCGGGCCTCTGCTCAAAGAGTGACTTGAACCTGAAGACTGGACCCAGTGAGCGGCCCCAGAGCCAGCCAGCCTTTTTAATATTTATCTAAGATGCTGCACTGTTTTAGCGAATACATTTTTAAACAGCAATTGTGCCCCTCAGACCCTATCTTCTAGAAATAAGTCAGCACCTCGATATGACATATATGACAAAGCAAGGAATTGTTTTTACTCAAGATTCCATTCATACTTGTTCCACCGACATCCACTAACTTTTGAATCATAATATTTCCTTCTCTGCTTTTAACCAGAGTCCTGCTCGGTCTTCTACACCCTATCATCAAGGCGTAATTTTTCAGCAGTTGTTTCTTTTTAAGAAAAAAATCAATAAATTGTTTGTGATTCCTCTAACTGAGACCACATGGCTGCAGTGTAGAAATTCAACATTTACCTTGAACAGTAAATCCATTCCGTCAGCCACTATGATGTGGGAGTTGTTATGAAAAGATAATGATCTCTTTCCAGGCACACATACACATACACACAGCAGTTAAAACCAGCTTCCATAGAGAAGACGCCTGGTGTGTTTCACTGGCTCTTTCTAGCACCCAGCAGGGCACCATGTGCACATCCACAGTACGCAGACGTTCGGCGGTGTTCACTTGCCCCAGGTCCCTCCTCTGGATCTGACATTCCTTCCTGTTTTGAGCATGACTTGATCTGGATGTGGAAGCTTATCGAGTGGCCACTGATGGGACAGGAAGAGGACTGAACTAGGAAGCAGGGGACCCAGGTTCAAGGCCACATCTTGCAGCATCAATCATCAATGTGACCCTTTGTGCGGGGCCATCTCCTAGGTGGTAATTGTGTGTATATTCCTGAGAGCCCCAGCAGCCCTTGTTTATAGGGGAGGTACCAGCCTACTCCAATGCCCATGCCTTTCCCACGGTGTCCCTCAGGATCCTTTAGCCTTCGGGAACTCTTAGCTTCTTGGATACTCAGTGTCTTCATTTGTCAAATGGGAGGGTTGAAAAACAATGACTTTAAAAGTGTTTTCTGGCTCATCACTGACATCACAGCATCACCACTTGAAATGATCACGTCGCCATCACTCTTTACCTCAATCCTTCTTTGTAAGCAGGTCTAGAAAGCTCACGGGAGCATCCCAAGAATGGCCCCAACTAACCCCCTACCCACCCCACTCCCCATATCCACAACCTTCGCACTGTGACCAAAACACCTGCCACCAAGAGGCAATGAATTCACTTCCCACCCCTTGACTCTGGGCTGGCCGTGTGGCCACAGTGGAAGGAACAGTGCAGTGTGCCCGTTCTCAGAGAAGGCCTCGAGAGGCCCCGCACTCCTCCGCCCCACAGAGAAGGCCTCGAGAGGCCCCGCACTCTTCCACCCTACAGAGAAGACCAGCCTGTTGGAGAAAATCAAGGCCACACGGGGCGGTTGCCCCAGCTGTGGACAGCTCCTCTAGTTCCCCGTTGCTGTGTAACAAGCCACCCAAATTCTACAGCTTAAACCATGGTGCCTCAAAATTCTGATCAAAGGAGATCTTTTAGAGCCTTGTCATATGGCCCCTGGTGTTTGTTATTCTCTTTCCCGGTTCTTCCCATTTCTCTCGCCTCTGCAGACACATGACAGCTAGGGCTGAAGTCCTCTGAAGGCTCAGCTAGGTTGGACATCCAAGACAGTTTCCTCCCTACAAGTCTGGTGCCTCACCCAGGGTGGCTAGAGCAGTTTGGGTTTGGCCAGACACCTCTCTTTACTTCTCACTTTCTTTTCTCTTCTCTCCTCTCTCCCCTTCTCCTTTCCTCCCCAGTCCCCATCCTCTGCCCTCCCTTCTTCCCTCTCTGTCTCCCCCCATCTTCCCCTCCAAAGAACAAGGATTGTACCTCCCTCACTTCCATCTGCCTCCACCTTAACCCGGCGTCTGGCACCTGGAGGCATGTCACGTGTCTCCCTGGCCATCTGCCGCTGCATTCCTCCAAGTTTGGGTTTTCTCCCTGGGACTAAGTCTCAGTCTGAGAGTTACTACCCAGGGGTGCCTCTTCTGGCCTCTGGACTGACTCAGAAAATATTCAAGTAAGAGATCTTTCAGGGGACAGAGAGCATGATTCTAGCTTTAGAAGTCCCATATTTAGCAAATCAAAGAGTCCCCTCAATGGCCCTCAAGTCCCACCGCCATCCCAGCAGCCTCTTTTCACTATACTCCTGGAGGTCTAGATGGCTGCAGAAATGTGTCACCCAAGCAGAATGCAACCCTCAGGACACCGCTGACGTAAGCCAGGTACACTGACCGGATCGTCTTCCTCATTTTAAGAATCATTCTTCCGTTCACGTGGCCAAATCCTGCAGTATCCCTCTTGACATCCACACTAGTAACGTGAGACTGTAAAAATCAGTGCTTCCCAGATCCAAGACTTTCAGGGTCTCAAGGGAAAATGCTCATTATGCTATTTCTTTCTCTTCCTCAATTAGGAAAATTGTTTATTTGTTTGTTTTGCAAGGCCTCACATCTGGAACTTGTCTCCACTCCTTTAAAGAGAAGAGAGCCCTATTTTACCAAACAGGCAGAAGGCGTGGAGTCACAGATCCAGGCACAAGTCAAGGCTTCAGCTTTCCTCACTGTAGGTAAGGGGCCGGGAGCACCTCAGTGCTAGCTTCTATTTCCTAGTCTGGAAAGTCGGGACAGCTGGCCTGCTCTCTTCTCAGCAGGAGCACAGAAGCATTTCAAGTGCCCAGCACAGTGTCTGCCCAGAGTGCTCTGACTAAATGGAAAACGCTGGAATTGATAAAAGTATTAACAATCATGAAAATGATAACACTTATATGATGATATATTCCATGGCGTCTCAAAATTCTGATCAAAGAAGATCTTTTAGATCCTTGTCTTATGGCCCCAGGTATTTTCAATTCAGCTTCTTGTCCTCCACAAACTTGGTAACACTGTCAACATTTTCAACCGACTCATTAAGAGCGCCTTTGAATCAGACAGGGATGCTAAAGCGGTCGGGATGCTGTGGAATCTCCTAATATTTGTCATGGGCAGTCTTTGAAATAGTTTTTTAAATCTCCCTAACCTTACCATTATGCTGCCCATATTTCCCCATCATGGCTGCATAATTAAAAATCAAAGTGAAACATTTAGCTCTTAAATTTCTTTAAGGCTCTCATATTATTTTATTTTCCTTCCATCCCCGGAGCATCCTTCACCTCCTTTCCCAGCTCCCCCACAGGCAACTTCAAATGAATGTAATCTTCCCATTACCTCCCTCTCCCGAAATCGCAACTTGACACCCCATGCTTGGCCTGCCCTCTTTGTTAGAATATGTTCAGTTCCTATTGTCTGGTAGATAGGGAATTTTTAAAAGTTGCTTTGTTAATAAAATGCTTCAGTTTAAAAAGTTTGCTCAGCAGCGAGTGTCTCTTAATATGTGTCAACTTCTGTTTGGATCAATTGACGTGGGATGCTATATTAATTATTCATTTTTGCAGAATGGAAATTAATTATTGTGCATGAAATTCTAAACACATATGGCAACAGTGCCGGCTGGACTGGCCCCCCTGCCAGGATTTCAGAGATTCAGATTCAGAGGTAATATGTTGTTTTGCAAAGCCAAGACCTCCTAAGGGTTCCAAGAGAGAAGAATTGAAAAACTGACATGTTTCTGTACGCAGTCCAAGTCCTGCGCCTCCTTGAATGCACCCCTGACTTCCCTGCTATCTATTCCCGAATCCGTGCTGGCGAGGGGGACTATCCGAGTCTACCACAATAGCTGCAACCACCTACAAACTTCTGGTCGTGATCTTTGCCTCCAAATCTGTCTTCCTGCAGCAGGTGGTACCATTAACCACTTCTCCCTGAATCCTTCCAAGTGAGTCTTCCTGGAGGGGAAGACTGGATCCAGGGTGTTCCCTTTGCAGTGCGTCCTCCCTCTCTCTTTTCGCTTGTCATGTTGCAATGGAGTTGTCTGCGTGTGCGACTATCACCGCTACCATTTGTTGAGTCCTCTGTGGGTAAGAATTGTGCCTCGTTCCTTCTCATACACTCTCATGCCCCCTGAAGTAGGGAGCTTATTAAACTGAGTTGAACCTATTCGTTTTAAGGGGGGAAATGCTCACAGAAGTGCCTATCCACTTCGAGGAAAATGAAGAAGGAAGGTAATTCCTGTTAGAAGAGGAGGCAGGGTGCTCATTTGAAAGCTGAGAGAAGCTACTGAAAATTTTGGATGCCACAGGAAACATCTAGACCGTTTGGCTTTGAAGAGAAGAAATATTTCAGATCAAGCAAACAGACATTGTGTAATTTCTCAGCCCGGGTTATCCCATCCTCTTTCTTATTGTGTTACCACCCAGCACGGTACTGGGCAGGAAGCAGCGGCTTCACAAATATTTGTTGAATTGATCAAGACAGAAAAGAATAAATACATAAAATTAGGATTGTTCTGGTTGTAAGTGACAAAAAAAAAAAGAGCCCAACCCTAAATAGGCTGCACAGACACATTGTGGTGATTCAGATATTCAAATTCCAAGGCCCAAAATAGGAAGGCAAAGCAACGCGAAGCCTTTGGCAGGTGTTTTGCACAAAGTAGCAGGTCAGCCTCTGAATCTGCACATTGCAGCTCAGCTTTGGATCTCAGAAGCTGACACTTCCCTGCAATTTCCACACTTGAGTTTTGACCCTAAGCTCCGTGAACACACAGAGAAGGCCTAAACCTCTTTATTAACTACCATGTCCATCATGAGATAATGCCATGTCTGTGCTGGTCATCTCCAAGATAACCCAGATGTTGCTCTCCTTCCTCTGTCTTCCTCTTTCTCTTTCATGAATCACCAGTTTGCCCTCCATCTCCCTTAGGAAATGGAATTGGGAAGTCCAAAAGAGTGTATGTTCTGCACATGTACCCCAAAACCTAAAACGCAATAAAAAATAAATTTTTTTTTAAAAAAAGAGTTAAATCTAACAAAAAAAAGAGTGTTTCTCAACAAAGTTTTTGTCTTTAAGGAGAAAACGTATGATGGAAATTAGAAAAGGGAAGAAGGCAATCATGAGTGTCATTTGGTTGATTTAATATCAAAATTAGACCCAGAGTCTCCTGGTGCTCACGGCAAAAAGGGAGTTACAATATTTAACACCTCAAGTTATCAGACTAGTAGAAGCACAACAACTTCTCACTGCAGGGAGCAGTGGGGGCAAACATGTTCCAAACAATAAACCAGGAAAGATGTTGCTTATGTAGAGGCTTTAAGTAATGAGCTAGATGATGTGATTTCACCCGCTATTTTTAATCAATTCTTTTATTTTAGAAAAATCTTTAGATTTACAGAAATTTTGCAAAGATAGTGAAGAGTGTTCTCACATACCTGCACTGAGTTTCTTCTGTTGTTAACATCTTGTAATGCTGTGATGTATTTGCCAAAAGTAAGAAACCCACCTCGGCACATCACTATTTACTAAATATACTTTACTTAAATTTCACCAGTTTTTCCGTTAACATCCTCTTACTAATCCAAGACACCACAGTGTACTTAGTTATCACGTCTCCCCAGCATCCCCTAATTTCTCAGCCTTCTCCTTGTGTGTGGTATCTTGACATTCCTGAGGAGTACTCTCAGGCACCCTGTAGAATATCCCCAGCCTGTGTCTGTCTGATTTCTCGTGACTGGACTGGGGTGACAGCTTTTGGAAATCATACCACAGAGACAAAGTCCTTTCTGATCACATCACATCAGGGGGGTTATGATAGCCACATCACATGATTTTATTAAACAAATATAAACAGTTCTTATTTCATTTCTCACTTTATTAAATGCAAATTTCTCTTAAAACAATCAAAACTTACTTTCAATTCTGTTGGGTCAGAAATATTCTGATATTGACTATAATCAACCTAATCTCTCAGACTTTTGCTTACTAAACCTATCGAACCACAACCCAAACCCTCTCTTTAATTTTTCTGCCCTTGTTTTGGTTTTTGGTGTGTTTGTGTTCAATAAAAAAGAAATCTTATCTTTTTCATGGTTAATGAATTTTCATCTTGTTTAGGTCACCATGACACCCCAGTCGATTAGGTGCTCCTGGATTTGGCCAGCCAGCATCTGGGCTTTCTCTCCAGGCCTGGTCTTCCCAAATTCTTCCCTGTTGTTCACACTGCTGATAAAATTATTGAACAGGCAGAGTTGAGGACTAAATTCAGGCTCAAAGATCTAGAACTTCAAACTTTGTTTTGGACCAACTAAGGGCCAGAGCCTGCCTTTTCAATCACCCACATCCTTCGCTTTGTCTGACTTCATTGCCCCCAGCTGCCAAAAATGGTATAATCCAGCCCAAGCCGTCAGTAAGAAGGATTAGAGGCAGAACTGCGTAATTGTCAACACATGCCTGAAACCAAATTTCTTAGCGTCAGTGTTTCGAGTGAATTTGTATCTGAGTCTCCAGTTTTGAAGAATCCCATGCATCCCACAGGCATTACTGTGGGTCGAATTTGCCTTTTTTTCTTCTCTTTAATTCATTATTCAATTTAGAATCAGAGACATCTTAAGCTGGCAAAGACGGAGGGAACCTTCAGTCCCATATGGGTGAATGAAGATGGGCATGGAAGTGGGGTCTGGGTGAAGCTCCAATGCTACCTTCCTCTCACTGGAAACCTCTGGCAACTGCCTCCTGCTCACTTGGTGTTAGGTTCCCATGTCTGTAAAACAAGGGGGCTCTAATTAGATGCTATCTAAAGTATTTTTCAGCTCTGGCATGCTAATTGGGAAGGATTCAGGGAGAGAGAAAGAGCAAAAACACACAGTATTAGCAGTATGCTGGATCCTTTGTATGCTATCTATTCTAAGTTGCCTTACGAGTTAGCAGCTGCCATCCCATTTTACAGAGGAGGAGACTGAGGCCCAGAGGTTGCATGTCATGCTGCAGTGGTTCTCCCAGCATGGACAGCATGAAAAAAAGTCTGAACATCAGTCTATGACTTCATTGTTCATGGCATTCCTTTCACTGCACAAATGTTTTTTCCTCGCTCATTTTAATGCTTCCCATATTATTAGATTCCATTTAGACAAAAAAATACTCAGGCTTTAGGTAACTGAAAGCCTTTCTGCAAGGTAGTCTATTAGGAAATTACTGAAAAGGATGTCATCTCCCTCCACCCTTCTGAAAATCTAAAGCCGTGCTTATGACCTTCCACTTTAACAGGGCAGCATAAGGAACCTGGAAACTGGTGGGCTCTGGCAGGTCTAGAACCATGAATTTGTCTGGCTCAAAGATAGCTGCTTAGGGTATGGTTAGGCCATTGACCTGACTCACCTCTTCACTGGGGAGAAGTGGAGTCAGGGCTTTGGCACTAACGAAACCAGTGATGTGACAGTCCAGTTATTGAACCTGACAGACCAAAGAAGCAGACAGAGGGGGCTGAGTCTGGCACTGACGTGCACCCTGCCTTGTACACTGTCACTATCTACATGCTGAAGGATTTCCCAGATGTGTTCCTAAAAACGTGGTGGGTTTAAATTTGAAAACATTGAGGAGGGGAGGGGAGAGATGGGATCAGGAATCTGTGAAATACTGATAGTATCATCAGGGTGAATTTTTTTTTCCCAAAAGCGCCTGGCAAACATAACTCTTTCAAAGGATGACATTGAATACACAGAAGATTAATAATAGCTGCAATCAATGTATTGAAGAGCTGCATTGGGAGACATTCCTTCTGCTCACCACAAAAACTCCATGAAAAAGGCACTGTTTTCCCCGGTTCAAAGATGCAGAGACAGACTGGATGCCACTGCTCACTCCTGTAATCCCAGCACTTTGGGAGGCCGAGGAGGGCAGATCACCTGAGGTGAGAAGTTCAAGACAAGCCTAGCCAATATGGTGAAACCCCATCCCTATTAAAACTACAAAAATTAGTCAGGCGAGGTGGCAGGCACCTGTAATCCCAGCTACTGAGGCAGGAGAATCACTTGAACCTGGGAATCGGAAGTTGCAATGAGTTGAGATGGAACCACTGCACTCCAGCCTGGGCAAGAGAATGAGACTCCATCTAAAAAAAAAAAAACAGAGAGAGAGATACAGAGACAGAGGCTTACAGAGAATACATAGTTTTTGCCAAGTAGCAAAGTTAATAAAGGACATTAAAATTCTGTCTTCCTGATACTTCCTGATGTATTTCCTGATATGTTAAAATTCCACATTTCCAGTGTTCATCATGAATGCTGTGGTACTCAAATGATTTGAAAAAGAGCATGTTTGGGTTTATAGCACACATGTACACACTCCTATGCCAGCATACACAAACACACATACACACTGTTTATTTGAATGTCCAAGACATTTATGATCCAAAAACTGCAATTACGCTGTCAAAATTATTTCTTAAAAATAAAGGTGAGACTTTACCACCAACATGCTTCAGCAAAGAAATGTATAAATGATGCACATAATTGAGAAGGAAAAATGTACAGCAACGAGGTCTGAGACACAAGAAGGAACCATGAACCAGACTGGAAAGCACAAAAGGTAAAACTAAGCAAACACGAACTGCATTTTCAACAATAATAATGCTAATGGGTATGGTTAAATATAACATAAGACTACTTTCTGGAAAACAACAGAGTGGCTGCTTCCATTCTAAGGAAGCGAATGTGCACGCGCCAGTTGTGCCTGCGAAGAAGTCTCGTTGCTGCCGGAAAGTGTGGCGGCTGCTGCGGGAGCCTTTCCCTTCACTGCCCCCAAGGAGCTGGAAGGACAACAACGACGTCATTTCCGTTTCCACCGCTTCTTCCTTTTCCCGTCCTCGAGGACGCCGTGCCAAGCGGTGTTAATTAGCCTCCAGCCCTGGTTGTGGAAGGCGACAGTAGTCATGGCGATGTTTGAGCAGATGAGAGCCAACGTGGGCAAGTTTCTCAAGGGTATCGACAGGTACAATCCTGAGAACCTGGCCACCCTGGAGCGCTATGTGGAGACGCAGGCCAAGGAAAATGCCTATGATCTGGAAGCCAACCTGGCTGTCCTGAAACTGTACCAGTTCAACCCAGCCTTCTTTCAGACCACAGTCACCGCCCAGATCCTGCTGAAGGCCCTCACCAATCTGCCAAACGCCGACTTCACCCTGTGCAAGTGCATGATTGACCGGGCGCATCAAGAAGACCAGCAATCTGGCAGATTTTGTACCTCGGGGACCTGCTGGAGACCTGACCCTACCAGACCTTCTGGCAAGCCCTGGATGAAAACATGGACCTCTTGGAAGGTATAACTGGCTTTGAAGACTGTCCAAAAGTTCATCTGCCATGTCGTGGGTATCACTTACCAGCACATCGACCGTTGGCTGCTGGCCGAGATGCTCAGGGATCTATCGGACACTGGCTAAAGGTGTGGATGAGCAAATATGGCTGGAGCGCCGACGAGTCGGGGCACATCTTCATCTGTAGCCAGGAAGAGAGCATTAAACCCAAAAACATCGTGGAGAAGATTGACTTCAACAGAGTGTCCAGCATCATGGCCTCCTCGCAGTAACCACAGGTGTTTAATAAAGATGTGTTGACTCAAAAATAAAGATGTGTTTCCTCCTGGCAGGTAAAGTCCAAGGAGAGAGGGAAAGTAACAATCAGCAGGCTTAGAAGTAAGACACAAACTATGGGAAGCCTTACATGTGCTTGTGTGTTTACTGAAATAAAACGCATTTTGTAGATGAAGACAGTCACCAAATAAAGAAAATAGCAGTGAGTGTTTGTGTTACTTACGTTAGTAACAATAATTTGTACTTTATTACTCATGTTTCACAAAAAAAAGCCCCATGAGGGCAGCAGGAACTGTGTCTTGTTCCTATCTGCATTCCAGTTCCCAGGCAAGAAGCTGGCAAAGTCAGTGCTCAAAAGGTATTTATGAATTAATTGATTGAATTGAATTCTATTGATTAACTTTGAATTCTCCTCCCAGGGGGATGTGCACATCTGCCAGAGTTTTCTCTGTGGAAGTTCCTGCTGGTCCGATGTGTTGGCACAGTCACTGGCATACGAACTTCATAAATTAATGTTTCCATTTACACTGCTACATCTGGCAAGAACACACATTCAGGTGCCAAGTCAACAACTGACTCACCTAGCTCCTCCCCTGAACACAGAAGAAACCTTTTGTGACTTCTATCCAACATATATTGAAGGGCCACCAGAATTTCTTCTTCTTCCTCTTGTGTTTCTATGTTAACACCTGTTGCTATCTTCCTGGCCATCAGAGTGGTCTCCATGTGTGCAGGAGAATGGCCAGAGGACCACCCTAGTTGTCCGATGCTCCCACCACGTGTGCCGTGCTGTCCTGTTCCAGACACTGAACACCTTCCATGTGGTTGGCCAGAGATGGTTTCCTGGGCTTCAACATACCCAGTTGAACAGGGCCCTGTGCTTAGAAAGGCCCCAGGCTTGGTTTCATGCTCTGATGTCACCATCTTGAAATTTGTAATTTTTTAACAAGGGGTTCATTATTTTCACTGTGCATTGGTTCCACAAATGAGATAGCAGGTCCCGTGCCTGGCACCATCCTTAGCCCTCATTTCCCAAAGACAGATCATCTTCCAGGGAAGACCCTGCAGTCTTGCCCAGGACTCAGACATATGTGAGCAAGCAGTACAGATACTGCAAAAAAAAATCCCTCCTCTCCTCCAGCTGCCTGAACTGATCCTGCAGATGCTGCTTCCTTGGGGTTCCTACTCACCCCTCCTTGCGGCAGTAACTCAGGTCAGACCCTCCTCCTGGCAGGCTGTCCCCACTCAGCTCAGGGCTCCTCACCTCATCCTACAGCCCACCTGTTTACAGCAACCCTGATCAAGTGTGTACTGTCTCCCTTCTTGGCCTCCCCCAGCTTCCTTCCTGGACCTGCAGAAGTTAGCTCAGGGGCTGTTTCCTCTAGGACTCCTTCCCTGACTTCCGCAGTCTGGTCATATCACCCTTCTCTGCCCTCCCACCGTGCCCTTGGCTTTCTGTCTGTTTTAGCAGCACTCCTGTTCCCTGCAGTCACACCTAAAGCATGTGCCTGTCTTCCCCACCAGATTCTGGCCTCTTTGCAACAGAGATGGTGCCTTTTCTCATTGGAACTCTGGTGCCTGCAGGGGTGCAGTCACTGTTTGTGGAGTAAAGGGGTGAGGAGCAGGACTCTGGCAGGTTCCCTCACGTGCAGGGTGTAATGGGGAACCCAGAGATGCACCTTGCTTTGCTGCCAACATTGAGATCTGGTCACAGGTTGGCCTCTACTTG
This sequence comes from Leontopithecus rosalia, assembly GCA_028533165.1. Lineage (NCBI taxonomy): Eukaryota > Metazoa > Chordata > Mammalia > Primates > Cebidae > Leontopithecus > Leontopithecus rosalia. Next base: position 117,611,697 of record CM052655.1, read on the forward strand.
GCCAAACTTCCCTGGAAGGGAAGCCATCTTTGCAGACAGTCCTCTGTCTCCTGGCCAAGGCGCTTTCCCCAGCAGCGCCCCCTACTGTGGAATCAGATTTTCAAGATTTTCAATGCTTGTCCCACTGCTGAATCTGAGTCTACTTGTCACCACCCGTCTTGGCCACACACAGACACTAACGCCTTGTTTTCTCCTACAGGCAGCTGCCTCCTGAAGCAGGGATCTCCTCTGTCTTCAGCATAACCCAATGTACACTCCGAAAGCTCTCAGAAATGCCATTAATTATAATAATAGTGACACTCTGTACTTTTATAGCCTCTTTCATCAGAAGATCTCCGAGTACTTAAAAAATATTATCTCATTAATCCTCACAACACCCTCGTGAGACAGCTGGCAGGTAAACCTATCCCAGTTTATCAGGAAAGGGAATGAAGACCGAAAGATGATGTTTGTAGAAGGGACCAGGATCAGGCAAAGAGATGGAAGCACTTGGGACCCTGTACCCAAGCCGGCTGCATCATAAACCCGGTTCAAGGACCAGCCCGGCGTGTGCTCTATAAAAATGTATCTGCATCGCATGAGTGAGGAATGAGCAGGTCTGACACTTCATTGGTGTTTAGGAGATGATATCAAATCACTGACATCTTCAGAAATCACCTTTTCGTTTCTCAGCAAATACTTGCAGTGTCTGCTCAACACCAGCTCCCACTGGCAGCGCTGATCAATGAAGCTTATCAATAATGTTTATGAACCCTTCTTCCTAAATTCATCTGAGTGCTAACGAAGCTTCCAGCAAAGAGGAAAGAAGATAATCGTATATGAATTCCAAGCCCCTTTCAATGTCAGGAACACAAAGCAAGCACCTGAGAAAAAATATTAATTATGTCTTTTAACGAGGAATCAGGACTCTGTATCACTGAGCCTTCGTTTACATTCCACGCTCTGAGCTGAGCAGGATTTTGAAGGTATCTGGTCTAACCCTCTCATTTTGCAGAAAATGGGGGAAAGGAGCCTCAGAGATCTTGTGGGGGCTCCCCCTGAGCCCCTGAGTCACAATGAGCAGGACGGGAGCCAGGTCAGTAGCCAGGTAAATGGTTTTCTTTTTCTTTGTCTTCTTCTAAGAGGTGAATGTTGTTTTCTCTGCTATTTAGGAACACGCTTATTTATCGACACAAACAACTATCTACACCTTTGACAGCACTTGAGAAAGTTCTGGTAAATATCAGTCCTCTCATTTTTACTTCCAAAGAGAACGGTGAGTGTTGAATCGAGGGGTGGGAGGGGGCAGGAAGCTTCCGGCCAGCGCTCAGTGAGGGGCTTTGGCCTGGGACCCACATAGGCTGGGAGGAGAGAGGCTCCCTCTCTGAGTGAAATGAGCCCAGGAGCTCTGATGCATGTGCAGTGTATAATAGATACCTGTCTGATATAATTAATTGTATTTTTCCTAAATTTAACATTGCCCGAAGGGGAAAATCGTTTTGCTTGATAAAACCCCTCCTGCCACACAGCTTCTACGAGCCGGCCAGATTTAATTGCTATGATAAAAACCACAAGAAAGACCAGGTTCCCACTCAATCTATAACCACATCTACTGAAGAATAGCTTTAATCACCTCTGAAAGGGCGACCACAAGATAATTAAAGGGGAAGGGTGCTCAATGGGAATTATCCAGATATATCGAATCTCCGTTTATCACGAAGTTCAACTTAAAATATCTTGGCATGGCTTTGTTCCCAGCCCCCACCCTGTTTTGAGTTAAGCCGTTGTGTTTTCCATTATCTAGTGGTGGAGAAAACGGGCCTGTTCCACTCGTCTATGTCCACCAATAGGTTGAAAGAGGGAAGAGCCAACTGTCAGCTGAGAAGAACGTGGGGTCTGGGGAAGGCCACACAGAGACCAGAATCCTCTTTCCTCTATGACCCTCCTGTGTGCTGTGTGACCATGGGCAAGTGCCCTAACCTCTCTAAGCCTCCTTCCAAAAGTGAGGGCAATAGTGGTTATTCCACAGGATTATTTCAGCTGAACGCCCAATGTATCTGAATCCCTTTCAGATATCCTTCTGCAGAATATCCATGCGACTCTAGAAACTAACAAAATAAATAAAGGCCTGAAACCGATGAGGCAGATTATCTGCAAAGGGGTGGAGAGGACAGGGGTTGGCTGTGACAGTAGGGCTGGCTTTCCAGGGCTTGATTTTCTCCTTCTATTGATGCTCTTCCACATTGCCCAGGGCAGGACTCTGAGGGGCAGGCGCAGGAACCAGTGGAGCGACATTCTTGGCAGCCTGTTTGTGCTCAGAGCAGAGAGGCTTTGTTCCAGACCCAAATTCCCAGGCCTCTCGCTGTCTGGGGAGGCTGCTCAGGAAGTGCACGTCTGCCTGGCCTTCACCTCCCTGAGGGTCCCCCGACCTCCCCGAAGTGCAAGCACAGGCTGAGTGCTTGTCTAAATTCCTGGGACAGAAGAGACTCTGCCCAGGACCTGAACCCCTGGAGGAGGGGAGGTGGGGACAGCTTGCTTTTTCTCTCACCAGGAAGCGGGGACTGAGGAGATGGAAACTAATCTGTATATTCATTCATTCCTCCCTCCATTGTAACGATGGTGGCCGCTGTGCCCTTCCCCCAACCCCAGCTACTTAAACTTGACCCAAGCTTTGAGTCGCAGTCCTAGGCCATGAGCTCCACTTGTCTCTGCAGCTCTTTCTTTTTTTTTTTTTTTTTTTTTTTGAGACAGAGTCTCCCTCTGTCGCCAGGCTGGAGGGCAATGGCGCGATCTTGGCTCATTGCAACCTCCGCCTCCCGGGTTCAAGCAATTCTCCTGACTCAGCCTCCTGAGTAGCTGGGACTACAGGCGGGTGCCACCACACCCAGCTAATTTTTGTATTTTTTTTTAGTACAGACTGGGTTTCACTGTGTTGGCCAGGATGGTTTCGATCTCTTGACCTCGTGATCCATCTGCCTCGGCCTCCCAAAGTGTTGGGATTACAGGCGTGAGCCACCGTGCCCGGCCTCTGCAGCTCATTTCATGCTTCTGTGTGCCTTGGCGCTCCTGCATTTCAGTGCTATATCTACCCCTGCCTCCACCCCCAGCTCCAGGATCCAGTCATGAAGAACAACTGCTCGCTATTTTAAAAATAATCCCGTTGTGTCTTCTGTCATAGGTAGGATAACGTCCCTCCCAAACATATCCATGTCCACATCCCTGGAACCTGTCAATGCTGCTTTATATGGCAGAATAAACTATGCAGATGCAATCAAGTCAAGGATCTTGAGGTGGGAAGATGATCCTGATGGTCTAAGTAGACCCAGTGTAATCATGAGTGTTGTTACATAAGGCATGCAAGACTACTCATGGTCAGACAGTAGGAGTTGTGACAATGGAAGCAGTGGTTGGAGTGATGCAAGATGGGGATCTCAAGCCTAGGAAGGCGGGCAGCCTCTAGAAGCTGAACAAGGCAGGGGAAAGTATTCTCATCTGAACCTCCAGAAGGAGCCATTCCTGGTGACACATTGATTTTAGATTTCTGGACACCAGGGCTGTAAGAGAATAACTTTGTGCTGTTTTAAGCCACTGAGTTGATGGTAACCCAGCAGCAATGGAAAACATTAATCTCTAACACATGGGGAGCTATGCAGTCCGTAGTGTCACATCCTGGAGTACTTGGCCTTCTACAAACAACCTCCCCACCCCGTTTTCCCCAAGAGCATGAGGTAGAAGTGCTTTTGTTGGCAGGGAAGGGAAAATCTAAGTGCCAGTGCCCATGCACCTAACTCCTTTTCCCCACACAGCCAGAGCAGGGAGGTTGGCACAGGCATGGTGTAGTGGCAGTTCTCAAAATCCTTCACTTAGGATGCCAAGGAGGCTGCTGTGACTTCACAAATCATATTGACACCAAATTCTAGAAGAAGGGGTTGGGCATGGTGCTAGACAGCAGTTCAGAAAAGCAGAAGTTTTTCCCAAAGCCTCCAGAGCTGCCCTATCTTTTGGTATCATTATCAAAACTGAGTCCCACAATCACCCCTTGCCTTCAGAGAAGGCCGGAAAATCACAGGATGGGATGGTCATACCTCGCTTAGTCCACATGTGCTCCATTGCCTTAACACACCGGTGTTGCAAACAAAATCCATTTTTATAAACAAGGAAAAAAATGTTGGGTGTTTGGGTGCAGCCAATGTGTTGGTGTTCCCATGATCACCGCTCTCCTGCAGGGCACACCGGCCCAGCTTGCAGCTGTGCTCCTCAGCCTGCAGCGGAGAGGAGAAGCTGGATGCTAACAGATCTAGCCCTCCACCTAGATCTGTTCCCCAGGGGCCTCCACCATGATAGATGGAAGATGGGGAACAGATCCCCAGGCTTCCTTCCCTACCTAGATGGGATAGTAGCTCAGAGATGTGCTCTGTGCTGTCTCCCAGGGTGCCCCAGCAGGGTGAGCCTCTAGGTTTCCACCAGAACACTTGCATGGAAATGCCCTCATCCAGGGTCACCTCCAGGATGACTCCCTGGACCACATTCCAAACTATGTCCTTGCACAGTATCCCCTGTCTCAGCATCTGCTTCTGAGGGGCCTCAAATGAAGACCGCCAGTATTTTCATTTTCTCTCAGCCCCATCCTCATGCAGGAACTAGGGGTATCAATGCCTACCCTCAAATGGTCTTTCCAAAGCAACTTCTCAACAGAGTGAAGACTTTGTTACAAGGACTTCTTCCACAAGGTGCCTGAAAGTGAGAGTAAATGTCATTGCACATGTGTTTGTTTACCAAGCAGTCACCAGCGATCAGCTGGACCAGAGACTAGGCTTTTTGTGAGATTTACTAAGGCATATCAGATATAGTCCCTGCCTTCAAGGAGCAGCCAAACTGAAAGAGAGGGGAGGAGAGGTGGGAAGACCAGGCAGCCCAGAAAGGAAGGGATTAAGCTTGCCTGACGGAGTCACATGGGGAGCCAAATAGAAGACAAAGATAGGGAGAGAGGGGTTATCTCAGCCCAGGTACAGCACAGAAAAGAGAAACAGTAATGACAGAGGGAACTCGTGGCCCAGACTGCTGAGTGGTGCAGAAAGGTAGGGTAGAGGAGGGCACATACTGGGAGGAAGATAGAGCTGGGGAAAGCACATGTATTTGGAGACAAAACTTGCCACCTGGAAGAGCATCATCCTTCTGCTGAGTTCTGCATCTTGGTGCTCGAAAAGCTAGCCCATCTCTGGGTGAGGCTGGTATTACTGAACCCTTTCATTCATACAACTATTTCTAGTGTTCTGTAATATAGAGATTTCTATTAAATCTTCCCTACAAACTTTCCTGCCCATTTCTCAGTGAGAAAGTAAAGCTCAAAATGCCAGTCTTTCCTAAGGCCACGGAGATAACAGGTGAAACCTCCACCATTTGAACGAAGCCTCATGCTCTTTTTAAGGGACTCTAGCCACCCTCCTTTCAACTGGGAAAACAAAGGGACAGAAGACAAAGAATCCATTTGCCTAACACACCTGGTTTCATTCATGGCAAGTCTCCATCTTTATGAAAAGTTATTTTATCTTCTTGCCAGGTGCTTCAAACCCTACTGTCCAATAGAAATATAATACAAGCCACAAGAAAATTAGTTTTAATTTTCTAGTACCACATTTTTTAAAAAAGTAAAAGCAAACAGGTACAATTAATTTTAATAATTTATTTTAATTAACCCAACATACCCAAAATATTATCAACACATATCAATATAGAAATCACTTATTATTCATGAGATACGTGTACCCTTTGATTCATACTGAGTCTTCAAAGTTCCGTGTCTACTTTACACTCAAAGCACATCTCCATTTGAACCAGCTCCATCTCAAGTGCTCACCAGCCACATATGGTAATGGCTGCCATATTGGACAGGACAGCTCTAGAATTGCATGTGAAATGGCAGAGTGGTTTGCACCCTGACTTGGAGGTCTGGCTTGGCTTTCTCTCTTTATCTTTGTTTAAAGCCACATTGTCAGCTTTTCCCAGTATTCAAGTGTGGAGAAAATGAGATCATTATGCAAGGCATAGCCACGTTGGCTCATAGATTTAATGGTAGATAAGAGACCCATGATCTAGGTCAAAGGTCAGCAAACTACGGACCATGGACCAAAATCAGCCCCAAGCCGGTTTTTACATGGCATATGAGCTCCGAAAGGTCTTTAAATTTTCATAGCGTTGTAAATAAATAAATAAATAAAATTTTATAAATATACAACCACATTCTACATGGCCTGCAAAGCCTGAAATATTTATTAGCTGGCCCTTTACACAAAAATGTTGCCAACCCCTCATCTAGTTAGCCATATTATTATTTTTACACCAATTGGTTTTTAAATATTTACATTCCAATCTATAACCACAATCCCTACGTGTTTTTACTGTTAATTTGACATCTCTGTAGTCTCAATGCTTACCATCAGTCTTTCTCTTCAGCTTCCCCATTCTTGAGTTCTTTATTTAATTCATCACTTGGTTAGCTGAAATTTCCTGTCAATTTCTTTTTGTTCTTTTTTTTGAGACGGAGTTTCGCTCTTGTTACCCAGGCTGGAGTGCAATGGTGCGATCTCGGCTCACCGCAACCTCCGCCTCCTGGGTTCAGGCAATTCTCCTGCCTCAGCCTCCTTAGTAGCTGGGATTACAGGCACGCGCCACCGTGCCCAGCTAATTTTTGTATTTTTAGTAGAGACGGGGTTTCACCATGTTGACCAGGATGGTCTCGATCTCTTGACCTCATGATCCACCCGCCTCGGCCTCCCAAAGTGCTGGGTTTACAGGCGTGAGCCACCGCGCCCGGCCTCTTTTATGTTCTTTTCAAGAAAGGCGCTTATAGAAAAAGCTGGGTTGAGAGGGCAAAAAAAAAAGAGAAAGGCAATTCTATGCTGTGTTACTTGAGATTCTACTGTTCATTAATATTCCATGTTTTTTGTTTGTTTGCCTGATCATTTGTGTCACTATACTTAAGGAGAAAAAACAGACTCAGCCCCTTCCTTCAAGTGCTGAGGCTGGATGTGAAATCGGGGGCTGGAAGTCACATTGATTTCCTTCAGAACTTTACATATCAGCCTTCTGGGGACACTGAAGACTGTGCGAGTGCTCTTACTACCATCTTCTGATCACCTTCTGGTTTGCTGGACCTTAACATAGAGCACCATTTCTTCCCAAGGCCTCGCAGGACTCTATTGAGTAACTTAGTTCGGGTTTCAGATAATATCTGCCTGTAGCATTTATACCTGAAATACAACTTACTTGCACATGAGATTCTTGATTCATACCTCATATCATTTAGAACTCTACATACTGTTCTCTGTCTTTGGGTGTGACATATTGCTGCAGGGAAAATCTAAACCTTGATTTTTCTTCCCGCTGAGATGTCTGAAAAATTCCACATGCTTTTGATGTTCAATAAATTAAACAGGATATGTCTTTGCGTCAAATGTTCTTTATTGACTTTTTATAAAATATAATGTGGTCTTTTAATATGAATAAATGTCTCTCTTCTCTTCTTCTTCTCTTTTTCCTTTAATTAGGACTATGAACAGTTGACCCATTTGTTGATTTCTGGATATTAGGGCCACAGATCAGTCATATAATACATTATCTTTGTCTATTAGCTTTCCTCTGATTGAGTCAATCTCTCTTTTCTGCATACATTTATATTTTCTCAAGCATTTTCCCAAAGTCAGTTAATTCAGTATTTCAACCACATAGTTCTTTTCCTTGTTGTTTGTGACTTATTTATTGATTCTGTTGTTTCAGAATTGTGGTTTTCTTAACATTATCCTATCATGTTCTTTTCATCTCGTGACGTCACATTGTTGTGATACATCAATGATACGCTGTTGATTTCCTATTTTACTAAGGATTTTCTTCAGTTCCTGGGGTTATGTCTTTTTCAGAACTAGGTTCTTCATCTATATTTGATATATAATGGTCTACAATTTTTTATAATTATCTTTCGATATAGCATATTTCTAGAGTGGCCAAATTATTTCTTGTCACCTAAATTGTCTTAAACAAGTGCATCTCTTCCCAGATCTTCTATTTTCTCAAATAAAGAACCGTCTTGCTTTGATAACAGGGATCTGCTTCTTCCTCTTAGCCCCTAGCAGATGTGCATGACTGCACTACACCCTGTGTGAGTCCACTGCATTTTGATGGCAAGGCGAGACACCCCAGGTGGAAACAAGTTTCGTAACTCCAGAAAGAGTAGGAATAAGCAAATTTCACTCCAACTCTATGCTGTAGCTACCTTGACAGATACAGCCTGGTGGTACTTGGAGAAAATGCAATGGATTTTCCCTGATATTTCCTAAAGCTGCCTATTCATCTCCTCAGTCTACCTATCTCAAAGTTAGGAAACGGGGCTTCTGCCAAAATGTATTAGAGAATTTGGTCAACTCACTTCTTAATTGGACAGTTATTATTTTGGGGGTTGAGGTAAATATGCATACAGTCATTTCATAATGTTTCTTTTTTTTTTTTTTGAGACGGAGTTTCGCTCTTGTTACCCAGGCTGGAGTGCAATGGCAAGATCTCGGCTCACCACAACCTCTGCCTCCTGGGTTCAGGCAATTCTCCTGCCTCAGCCTCCTGAGTACCTGGGATTACAGGCAAGCGCCACCATGCCCAGCTAATTTTTTGTATTTTTAGTAGAGATGGGGTTTCACCATGTTGACCAGGATGGTCTCAATCTCTTGACCTCGTGATCCACCCGCCTCCACCTCCCAAAGTGCTGGGATTACAGGCTTAAGCCACTGCGCCCAGCCCCATAATCTGTTTCTTTCTTTGATTTCACTTTTGCATGCAAATAGCATGAAATTGGGTCTAGTTCCTTGCTTTATTCCAATTACTCATTATTGGCTGCTTTTTGTCAATTTTTATCCATTTAATTAAATGTTGTAGAAGAAAGACTCTGTGGTCCATCTTTATTCCACCTATTTATTCAAAATGGCCCTCTCCTTAATCCCAAACCTCAGTAACTTGAAGTCTACTCCTCCTTCCTCTCTGTGTTCTCCCACAGCGGTCCTCCTGTCAGCAGCACCCTTCCTCCTATCTCCAAATACCCAAGTCATGACCACCCTTTTATACCCTGATCAAATGACACAGCTACATGAAGACTTCCGTGTGGCAAATAATGATCTGTTTGTTCATCAAAATTCCCCCATTATCTATTCCATTTTTGTACCACTCGTCACTTTATAAGTTGTCCTAAATTTTCTTGTGTCCATGTCGGCCTCTTTCACTGCATTGTCATCACCATGATGGCAAGGTCTGTACATTATCCAGATCTGTATCTTTTATATGTAGTGAAATATATAATAGTGTAGGAACTCAATTAATGTTTCTCAAGAGAGATAAAATTTTGCTCAGCAGAAAATGATTTGCCTTATGCCATGTGCATTTACAGAAAGCATGAAGGGATAAGAGGTGGAACTCAAACAGCAAATTTGGAGTCCACAGTGAATTCCACTGTAATGAACATCATCAAAACAAAGCATGCCGAGTGACAATTAGATTTCTAGCTGTACCATTTAGCCCATTTGCTTGCAGCATGATTTACACAGTAACACAGGTAATAACAATAATGTAGATTGACAACCATCTTTACCTGTTGTTACTCCAGAGTCATCAAAATGCCTTCACCTTTCTTACCCCATTTAACTTTTGCAACAACCTGGGGAAGTCATTCATTTCAGTCCAATTTTACAGATGAGGAAAGTGAGGGGTAGAAATGTCAAGTATTCATTCAAAGTTATATCGTTAGTAGGCAGCAGAGCTGGCACCTGGCTAAGTCTGTCTGCTTGTCCCACGGAATCTAAGATGCTCCTCTAAACAGTACCTGCCACCACTCATTGATGGCAGGCAGGGCTGCCCCATAGGTTGTACAGGTTGTTAACTGCCAGCGTCATCTGGATAAGAGGTCAAGTGCAGAGGAAAATCCGGCCTATGCCCCTCTTGCCAAAATGTGTGTTCTGGCAGAAGGCCACCTCTGCTTAGCAGAAGCCACTTCCTGTAATTCCCATGAAGCTAGCAGGGGAGAGCTGCTGGCAAGGTGTCTTACTAAATTCTGCCACCCCAGAGACCTGCTGTGTGCCAAACACACAGTAGGTAGGTATTCGTGCATTGCTGTATTGAATGAACATGTTCTCATTTGCAAATCTCATTTTCATTAACAACTGCATTCAGTTCCCATAAAAAATTCCCAGACAAAACTCAGAAACATAAAGGCTTTCTTATGTCCCCCATCCCTCCTAGTGATGAGATTTGACCAGAAGTCTCCAGCGGGAGTGTAGGATCACCTCAAAGTCAGAGACAAAGAGTGCTCCTCCTTGGCCCCAGAGGAAGACAAGAGTAAGAGCAGTTCTCTGTCCTGTCTCATACCTCATCCAGCTCCAGATGAAGGCAGTATGTTCTATGATCTTTTAGGGTTAAATTTCCCAAAATTTTCCTACCATTTGCAAAAGTGAAGGCAAGAGAATGAGTCAATGTCTTCATGTAATTTGATGTGCACAAATTTTCTATAAATGCTGCAAGTATGTGGATCCCAGCCATTGGAAACCCAGGTCAGCAGCAGGCCAAGTGGATGGCAGTGCCATATATGCAAGACAAAGAGGAAGAACTTAAGAAGTCCAGGGGAAGAGTGGACAGGACACATGTAGGAAGGGGTGATCGAGGGAGGGGAGCAGAGGGCTGAGGAATGGCAGGTGTTAGTCACTTTCTAGGGAAAGGGCAGTAAAGTGGAAATGTGTAGAATCCATGGAGCTGATTTATTCTGATTTTCAGTAGAGAAAGAACCTGCTTCCTGAGTCCCGGTTTGATAACCTGGGAAAATATCTGCTTTTTCAAGCAATAGTACCCTTATTGGAAAAGTAAAGAAGACCTAATTCATCCATTCATTCATTCAACGAGCAAACACTTTCACTGTGTCCTTGGTATCAGGTCCTGTGCTGGGTACCATGACACAGAAGGTAAGACGCGGTCCCAGTCTTGAGGAGGTTATATTCTGAATGGCAGATGGGCTTGGCACAAGCATCTCCATGAGAAGTTTGAAATGGTCAGCTCTAACAGAAAGGAGAAGAGAAAGACTTACAGAAGTTGAGAAGGAGGCATTGTAGGCAGGATGCAGGAGTCCCCTCAGAAGGCATCTTCTCGTGAGGCTCACATGAAGTGGGCCTGGTGGGTTCTGCACATCACAGAAGGGTGTGTAGCCTGTTGCTTTCACTTAGCCCTACCTGGATCTCCATGGCCCACTCAGTTCTCTTGTTGGCATACTACATCATAAACTCTAAGTTTTCAGTTGCAAAGGGAGAGAAGGAACAGGTTGGGAGACCCAGCCTTCCACAACCCTTCCTGGCCTATGACGTGATCTTCACACGGCAGCAGCTAGCATGTGTCACTAAGTGCTTTCCTTGCATGATCTTTCTGAATATTCATGCCCTCTGAAGAGGGAAACCCTGGCTGGGACCACATGAGCAGAAGCTAAATGAAACCAAGGAGCATGCCCTGCAAGCCTCTGGGGGAAGAGAGTGCCAGGCAGATGGGAGAGTAAGAACAAAGGCTCTGAGATGACTGCATATTTGGAGTGTGACGAAAAGCCAGTATGGGCTAGGTAGACACAGCAAGGGGATGGGATGGGCCAGAGGAGTAGCAGGAGCTCTACCCTAGCACTGGAAACTGCTAGGTCACTGCGAGGACCTGGGCAATGACTCTGAGTGAGATGAGAAGCCACGTGACCAGTGACGTGACTTTATCTATACTTTGGAAGGATTGATCTAGATGTAATTGAGACCTCAAGACACTTTTCGAAGGGTTATTTGGCTGTTGTGTTTTTAATAGACTTGGAGCAGAGGAGTACAGGTGAAGTCAGAGAAGCCAGTGAGAAGCTATTTGTAAAGTACCAAGCATCGTGCAAGGCACAGAGTGGGCGTGAGTGCTTAGAGAAGGATGTCGTTATGACTAAGCCCCTACTCAACCCATGCTGGGTGTGAGTAACATGGAGAAAACTGAGAGTCAATCTCTGCCATGGCCTTTATATGGTAAAATGCAGTTTTGCTTTGCTAGCTGTTTGTCGAATAAATGAATGAGTCACCCCCTGTGTAATTCAGTTCTGGTGGGGAGACCAATAGGGCAGCAACTGAGATGTAACAGCAAGGGCCCCAGAGGAGGGAGCAGCAGCCTTTTTTTCTGGGGAGACAAAATGTGGGCAAAAGCTTTACAATGGTGGTGAAATTGAGCTGGGCATTGAGGGGTGCATAGGAGTTTTCCAGGCAGACGGGAGACCAAAGACACACCACAAAAGGACAGCTCTAAGAAATGTGCAGAAAGAAGAAGTATGTGAAACATTGACAAACTCACGAAATTGTCCTGTACCTGAAACATAGTTGGTGCTCAGGGAATATCGGTTACATGAATGAATAATTGCTATGGGACCAATTGGATGCATGGCTGTGAAGATACCCCAGGGCCAAGCGCAGGTGGGCTTTTCCAAGGAGCACTCAGGAGGTGCTGAAATGGAAACTGATGGGAATATTATGTGTCCTTTGAGCAAATCTGGGGTGAGGGAGGAATTGCATTTTTGTCATTGCCGTATTCAAAATGCAAAACTAGGACCTGAAATAGAGTAAAAGATATTCACTCGTAACTGCACATTTCTATGTCAAGCCTCAGCTTCTCTCCCTGAGTCCTGGGCTTTGATACCCTAGTCCACTTATTCACCTAGATATTCCATATTTACCACATACAAGGAAAAACTCCTCCTCCCCCACCCAGACATGCACCTCCCCTGCAGCAGTAGACATCCTGGTACTCGAAGATATCCAGCTCATAGCCCCTTGTCGGTGCACAGTGTGTCTTCCCGGACTGGTTCTGGGCAGGGAGCTAAGAACCAAAGTGACATGGGTCTTTTCTCAGCCAGAGCACAGAAGAGGGGTCATGGGATCTCCATGCTCTCCTCCTTTCCCCACTGCGGTCACTGAAGTGGCCACATGTCCCAGAAGGAACAGCTGCCAGAGGGTGGCTGTGCACCTGCACTGGATAAAAACATTAAAATAAATATTTGTTGTATTAAGGTATTGAGATGTGGGGGGTTATTTGTTACTGCCGCACAACCTGTCCCCTGCTGATGAATACACCCTGTCTTGCACAGTATTCACTAATAGTACTGCTGCGTTACTCAGGCCAGAAACCTATGATGCTTCTCTTTAGTGTCCCAGCCTGGCACACTTTTCTGACCCATTGCTAAGTCCTTCAAAAGTATTTCCGAAACTGAGTGTTTATCACTATCTTCATCCCATCCCCTCTGTGCAAAGCACCGGCAATGCTCCCTGGGATGACCGGAGCAGCTCGTTCACTGATCCTTCTCCTCTCATTGCCACACAGAAGGAATATTTCCCAATATTTACCACGTCTAATGTTCCTTGCTTACAGTGATCCACTGTCTTGAGAACAGACCTGAATTCCATACTGTGCCCTGCAAGGTCCTGTGTGCCTTGGCTCCACATTGCTTCCTCTGGTTCCTTCCCCTGTCACCCTTGCCTCCTGCGTGGCTCTCCCACCTCAGGGTCCCTGCACCAGTTGCTCCTGTCACCTGCAGTGCCCTCTCCACCAGCCCTTCCCACATTTCACAACTTCTCTTCATCTCTTCTCCGATAATTTGTCAACTCCTTAAAGAGGTCTTCCCTGATACCCCTTTGCTAAGCCAACCATCCTATCACCCCAGTAACGCTACGTCACCTCATTTTATTCTACCATCTTCACAAAACATACCTCCAACAGAAGTTACCCTTTTGTGTGTTTACCTAATTTTTGACCACGTGTCTCTATCAGAATATCATGTTCACTAGACCCCCAGCACCTAGGAAAAGCCTTGGCCCATAGTAATCTCTCCACATACAGTCAGTGAATGACTGAGTAAATGAATGAGTCTACTAGCACAAGCTTAGCTGTTGGTAGAAGAAAATGAGATTGCTGTGAACTTCATCAAAAATGACTTCTTGGGACTGCCACTGTGTTACAATTCTATTCCCTCATTCAATATGAAGAAGGAAAAGAAAGGAAAGGAGAGAAGGAGAGAGAATACGGGTGAGAATACAAAGGCATTGTACACGATCCTATTCGGGGTGCCTCTCATGCCCAACAAATAATGAATTAGAGAGAGATCAGAACATCCAAGACCAAAACAGTCATTAACTGCCACTCCCCCCAGACCCCCTCCCAGAACACGCCGGCTGCCAGAAGCCGGCCCAGACAGTCCAGTTAGGAAACAAAAAGATGGAACAGAAAGGCCCCTTTGAGCTGCCTGGTTATTAAGAGCTCTAGGCAGGGAGAGAGAGTGTGTGCAGCTTAACTCAAACATTCGTGCTGAAATGTAAAAAACAATTATGACATTCAATTATTCCATTAAGTGAAATTAACCATTCTTCTTGTTCTTTGAAAAGACCAAAAGAAAGCACAGATCTGAATAATTAGGTCAGTGAAGAATTGTGAAGAAAGGATGTCTAGACTTTTATTTTCATTTGAAAGTAGGAGGAGGATTTCGCATTTGGTCTGTGTGTGTGTGTGTGCGCGCGTGTGTGTGTGTGTGTGTGTGGTGTCCGTTTGCTCTAAGAACGCCTTTGAATTCCCGGGGTGGTCATATGCGAGGCTCTGTGCTGGCAGGTATGGCCAAGTCCGGATCAAGGAGTGGCATTCCCTCTTTGATGTTGACTGTCACGCTCCGCTGCCTGACGATCTCTTTGGCTGCCTGCAAGTCTGTTGTCCTAGGCGACCAGGTAAACCCGGCCGGGAACGCAGACCCTGTCTCCCAATCCTCCTTGGCATCCCTTGCAGAGGAGAGATTTGTAGGTGGAGTCTTTTCTCCTCATCTTTCAAATTCCAGGAGGGATCTTGGCCCCTGAGAATCATCTGCCGAGGTTGTGTTACCTGGGGGCGCATCTGGACGACACATATGCATTTAGCCGTATGCTTACACGTGTGTGGGGGGGTCATGCACTCACACACCACACACGTGGCTCAACTGTGAAGTGAGGGAGTGAGGACAGAGTGCAAAGACAAGAGCCACCGCTAAGTCCCCGGATGTGTTAGTGAGCCCGTGACCCCTGTGTTGGTAGCTACAAATAAAGACAGCGCTAATATCCACCTTCCCCAGAGTGCAGGCAGTAAGGAAGCCGCCATATCTGCCCTCCAACCTGCATCTAAAGTTACACAGTGTGGTTTCTCCAAAAAAAAACTAGTCTTTTCTTTTTCATGATGTGATCCGCCTGCAAATACTAAGTATGAAGAGCATCTGGGTCTTTTTGCTTGTTTGCTTTGTAATGTTGTAGTCATCTGTTGAGTGGTCCATCGCTCCGAGGATACTTGGGACATCAAGCCTGCTTCTTTGTGAGGTCTGCAGGTCTCTGCAGTTTGCTCTAACAGTCTCCCCACCATAGATCCAAAAACATATGATGTTAAATTAGGCCCTGGACATTGCTTTTAAAAAGTTTTTTTATGATAGTGGTAAAACACACATAACATAAAATTGACCATTTTAGCCATTTTTAAATATACAGTTCAGTGTCATGAAGTGTATTCACATTCTTGGGAAGCCATCACCACCACCCATCTCCAGAAATTCTTTTCTTCTTCCCAGACTAAAACTCAGTCCTCACTGAACCATAACTGTCCATTCCGTTCCCTTCCACCCCAGCCCACAGAAACCACCATTCAATGTTCTGTTTCTATGAATTTGCCCATGCTGGATGCCTCAGGTAAGTGGAACCACACAGAATGTGTCCTTCTGTGGCTGGCTGACTTAGCACAACGTTTTTAAAGTTTACCCACAACATAGGATGGAACAGAACTTCCTCCCTCTTCAGAGCTGGGTAATATTCCACTATACATATATACGGTATTTGCTTTAGCCATTTATCCATCAGTAGACACTTGGGTGGCTATGGGCTATCATGAATAATGCTTCTATAGACATGGATGTACCAATATCTCTTCAAGTCCCTGCTTTCAATTCTTTTGAGTATTAAAATGACTTTTAGGCCGGGCGTGGTGGCTCACACCTGTAATCCCAGTACTTTCGGAGGCCGAGGCGGGTGGATCACGAGGTCAACAGATCGAGACCATCCTGGTCACCATGGTGAAACCCCGTCTCTACTAAAGATACAAAAAACTAGCTGGGCACGGTGGCGCGTGCCTGTAATCCCAGCTGCTCAGGAGGCTGAGGCAGGAGAATTGCCTGAATTCAGGAGGCGGAGGTTGCAGTGAGCCGAGATCGCGCCATCGCACTCCAGCCTGGGTAACAAGAGCGAAACTCCGTCTCAAAAAAAAAATGACTTTTAAAGGAGAAACAAATAAAAGTATCATTTTCTATTCAGTGTATTCAGCTAGTGTGTTATCACAGAAAGTGGATGTTCTTTGTATTCAAATAAAACACAATTGAAATTTTGTTGTTAAAAGTTAAAAGAATTGTCGATTTAAATAAATTATTTAACTTCTCCAAGATTTACTTTCTTTACAAGTATAATGGAAAAATCTAGCTCTTTCCAACTTAGAAAGGTAGTTGTGAAAATTGAATTGATTAGCAGTTTCGAGAAAAAAAATAATACCAAGAGAAATGGAGGAAGACAAACCAGGGAACCTTGACCAAGAATGTGCCTGAAGATTGGCCCCTTCCATCACCACGCTCCAGCCCAGGGCTGACCGCATCCTCACAGGGTGCCCCTGACATAACTGCTTTTCTCCTCCTATACCTGTTCTAGGTCAGGCCCTCACACTCCAACCCCAGACCTGGATTCTTCTTGACCTCCAGCCTCCAAAGAGCCAAGAACCAAATTCCCAGTTGGTAGGTGGTCCCCTCCGGCTTGGGATAGCCCCAGTCACCTCTGAAAGCCCCTCTTCCATCTGACCACAAATCTGTGTCCCTGGGGCTTCTGCCCACTTGTGATTCCAACCTTTCCTGCTTGAAGTTTCAGAAAATAAGTCTATCCTCCTTCCATAGGTGGTCAAAGAAGCCAGGGAGAAAGTGAGGGGGTTTTAGATGGCAACAGGGGAGACTCCAAGGTTGCATGCAGAAGCAGGCTATGAACTCACCTGCCAAGTTTGGTGAGGAAACAGAATTTGAGACCCTGTGAGTTGGTCGGGGGTGGGGACTCAAGGAAAGAAAGAGACAGGCTGGCAGTGGAGATCTGGGGGTTAATGCCTCGGCTGGCAGCTACAGGACAGTCACCCTCCCACATCATCAGGTAAAGAGACTGGGAAGGGACTCATGAAAATTGTGGACTTTACAGCCCAGGGATGAACGGAGCTGAAGAACGGATAACTTGAGCCTGGGAAGTTGTGACCATCACACAGTGGGGCCGAGAACATCAATCACAGGTGGAGAGCATCTCCAGCTGTTTGAAAACAAGTGTTTAGTGAGAGGCCAGAGGGATCTGGGAAGTTCCAGGGAGAACCACTGTTGGGTGTTCACCGAAAAAGATCTGTTTTACCAGAGACCAGTTCACACTAGGCCAAGAGAAGCAAGGCAGGAAACAGGACCTCTGGAAGGTGGCCAGCCTGTCACAGACACGTGACAGAAGAGGACCTGAACACCTATCTAGTGAGGCAGAAATGGCTGGCTAGAAATCTCTATAGGGTGGGCCAGTCTGGCTCTGTTGGTAATCTAGTCATTAGTACGCCCATTTTGAAGGTATGTAAAAGAAGCCTTAGAGAGGCCAATGGGCCCATGAAAAGTTTTTTGGGACAAAAGAGCTTGTGTTCTCTCCCTTCCACCCACACTTCCCACTGTCTAACATGAAATATCTGTGACTCAGCAAAAATATTGTGATAATCAGGGGTACTGCCCAAAATACCTAACATGGGGAGAGCAGACATCCAGGTAATCGGAGAAATCAGAGACCAAAGGGTCAAAGCAGGGTCCCAGAGACGCCCTGCGAGGCTGAACGTTAACCCTTTACTTGCTGGATGGTGTGTCCCAGAGAAGAGGCTGGGTGGATAGGGCAGCACTTAGGGACCTCAGAGAGTGGCTATTTACCAACTTATCTTGTTGAGAAGAGTTTGGGTATTTTAGCAGCCAACAGAAAGGTACCTGTGCACATGTCAGCCCTGTCATGGAATTAGTATTTTGTGTACCCTTTAGTGTCAACTGGGACCCAGCCCTGGACTAATGGTTTAAGAGCAGTATGATTCTGAAATCTTATGCCTTGGAAAGCTCCTCCAAGGAGCTTTGTGGGTACTGCACTGACCAGGGAATTATGGGCAACCCCTGCCACACTGGTCACTATTCGCTAGTCTACCAAGTGACTACACTGGATCACTAGTCTATCAAGGCACCCAGAGCCTTCCACTGGTCCCCAACCTGCACCAGCCCTCTGGAGCCTGTGCCAGCTCACAGACCTGGGCTAAGCCTCGGGAACCCAGATGTCCACGCCCCATCGGATCCTGACCTTCCAACGTTCAAGGAGGCAGCTTCAAGCCAGAAGAGACTCAGAGCTCTGAGACTAAAATGCAGCTCTTCTCACTCCTGGGCCCAGGTTCTATTCAGGGTAAGTAACTGTGTGATGGCTGGGAGAAGTCGGGGGGTGTCAGGCCAACCCCAAAGTCAGCAGGACCAGTAAGAAGTTCTCACCAGGAAGCCCTGTGATGCTTGCAGGGTAAATGGCTCCAACAGGTGTCAATGGCATTTCCTCTGGAAGAAGCATGCACACTCACACACAGGCTCACATATGCTCATGCTCACTCACACACACGCTCACACACATCTGCTCACTCACACTTCATGCTCACACCCACTCACACACACAAACCAGCCCACTCACAGACTCACCCACACTCAGGCTCACACACTAACTCATTCACACTCATGATCGCACACACACACTCATGGTCACACCTGTTCACTCACACACATACACTCATGCTCACACACACTCATGCTCACACCTCCTTACACACAAAAACCAGCTCACTCACACAGACACACTCACACACTTAGGCTCACACTTGCTCACTTGCATTCACACATACCTTACACACACAAGCTCACACACACTCATACCTGCTCACTTGCACTCACTTATGCTCACACCCACTTACACACATTCACTCACACATGCTCATACCTGCTCACTTGCATACAGACATGCTCACACATATGCTCACACACAATCACACATTTATCCACACACATCCACTTACTCCCACTCACTTGCACTTACACACTCACTTGCACTCACCCACACACTCACTCACATTCACCCCCACACACTCATGTTCACACCTGCTCACTCAACCCCCAACACACATACCTGCTCACTCACCCACACACTTTGACTCACCCACACTCACCCACTCTCATGCTCACCTGCACACACTTATCCCTGCTCACTCATGCTCACACACACTATTTCACACATGCACACACATCTGCTCATAGTCACCCACACACAGCTGCTCATGCACACTCACCGCCCACACAGGCCACAACTTACTCATTCACACACATGCATAGACCTCACATATACTTTACACACACACACACACACACACACACACACACACAGTGTGAATTTCCTGTTTCTGCTATAACAAATTACCACAGATTTAGTGACCTAATACATATGTATAGGCTTGCTGCTCTGGACATTCGAATCCAGCATGTGTTCCTCTGGGCTAACATCAAGGGCCAGCAAAGCCACCCCAGCTCTGGGTACTCCAGCAGAGAAGTCCTTTCTCACCTTTCCAGGCTTCTGCAGGCTGCCGGTGTCCCTCAGCTCTGGGACCCTTCTTCCATCTTCGCAGCCAGCAGGGGTGGGGCAGGCCTGCCTCCCGGAACAGCACTGTGGCCTCCTCCAACTCCCTTTCTCAGTCTTAAGGACCCTTGTGATGACATCGGGTGCACCAGGATCACCCAGGATGTCTCCATTTTAAGGTCAGCCCCTGGAAAGCTTCATCCCACCCGCAATCCTAATTCCCCTTTGCCTGGCAGAGCCCTGGGTTCTAGGGATTGGAACATGGATGTCTTTGAGAGGCCGTCATTCTGCCACACACACACACACACACACACACACACATGCACATGCACACCCGACACTGGCTCTCACACACCTTTTTGAAAAATTAAAAGACTCGGATGATTCTACTTTGGGTTTTTCTGAGCCCAAAGCATTTGACAATCAGTGGCCACTTCTGTCACATCTTGCAGAGCAACACCCTCTATCCTCAGTCATTGTCTTTTTTTTTTTTACAAGGATACAAACAACAACAAAAATCAGAAAAGCGTGCTCTTGTCACGTGCACTCTCTGGTCGGCCCCTCAGGTCTGGCTTTGGAAGGCTGAAACAGGACGTGCCAGAGGCAGCCAAGAAGGGACCCTGGAAGGAGCCCAATCTCTCTAGCAGTGTCGAGAAGCCAGGCTCTGAGAAACAGGGGGCTGTGCTTCATGCTTGGGAGATGCAGGACAGAGGATGCTGGATGAAGCACACAAAACCCAGTCAGGTCGAAAAGATGGACCTCTCAGTGTCCCAGGACCCTCTAGCCATGCACAGCCCCTCCCTGTGCAGACACTAACTCCAATGCACAGATTTGAGGACCTCTGACCTTTCTGGGCAAGGATCGTGATGTCAAGGGTCTCTGCAGGCAGAGGTGGGCAGTGGGACTCAGGGCTGTGCTTGTGACACAGTTGATTAGCACCAAGGGTCTCTTATCAAAGCTCATCCCATTATGCAGATGAGAAAATTGAGGCATGGAGGGAAAACTTGCTGGAGTCTACACAGCTGGTGGCAGAGGCACAGCTAGAGCTCACCATGCTCAGCGCCTGGACTAAGATCTTCATCTCTGTGTCATACTCCAGGCTCATACTCTTTCTCCACAGTCTAAGATTGCCAGAAGTCAATCCATCACTTTCTTCCCTAGGCTGCTAATAGTATCTGTGCCTCCACAGCCCATGGTGCATGCATGGGCTCAGGGCATGCTCTGCGGCAGGCCGGGGATGGGCACTGAGGTCTTGGAGATGGATGGGGCACAGCAATGGCTTCCCCTTCTGTAGGCTCACAGTCCCATGTGAGACAGAAGGGGCCAGTACTGGACAGAGGCAGGAGCCTTTCGAGAGGAACTTGGCAGCGGGAACTTGGGGGTCTGGCAATCCTGCCCTGAAATCTCTGAAGTTACATGACAGCTGTGTGATGTCGGGCAAGTTCCTTCACCTCTCTAAGCACCAGTTTTCTCATAGTACACCTGATTCATGTGATTATCATGAATTTAATGTACTTCAACAATTCAATGCACCTCTGACTCTCCCACATGCAGCGTGTCTGGGTCCATACACCTGAGCGAGGCCTGACTGACCACCCATGGCAGGTGCTGAGAAGCCAGAATAGAGAGTGGAGAGAGCCAGACAGCTGGCGGTGCCATTTCCCACCCTGACTTTTGCAGGCACCATCCTGATATGGTGAGACACCGCCTCTTCAGGCTGTCTGAAAGTGAAACATAGAATCTCCATATGACCCTACAATTCCACTTCTGGGTATAAGCCCAAAAGAACAGAAAGCAGGGACTAGAACAGATATTTGTATTTCCATGTTCATAGAAGCATTATTCACCAAAAGGCAGAAATAACCCAAGTGTCCATAGAGTGATTAATGGATAATCAAAATGTGGTATATCTCTACCACGGAACACTATTCAGCCTGATAAAGGTTAGAAAATTCTGACACACGCTGCACCACAGATGAGCCTTGAAAACATTGC
Organism: Leontopithecus rosalia; assembly: GCA_028533165.1. NCBI lineage: Eukaryota > Metazoa > Chordata > Mammalia > Primates > Cebidae > Leontopithecus > Leontopithecus rosalia. The sequence continues at coordinate 117,633,431 of CM052655.1, forward strand.
TAGCGAAATAAGTCAGTCACCCAGGACAAATCCTAAATGACCCCACACATAGGAGGTTCCCAGAGTAGGCAGATTCATGGAGAAAGAAAGTGGCATGTTGGGGCCGGGGTCTGGGGGAGGGAGGATGAGGAGGGAGTGGTTACTGAGCATGCTGCTTCTGTCTGAGATGATGAAACAGTTCTCGAGATGGTCATGGTGATAATTTCACGACTTTGTACATGTACTTTATGCCACTGAACTGCACACCAAAAACAGGGACAGTGGTAGATTTTGTTATGTATATTTTACCGTGATAATTTTTTTAAATAAAAGAAGCAATGGCCATTAACACGGAGTGGCCCTGCCAATTAGTAAGTCAGAGATGAGTCAGAGGCATGACTTTTCTTCCATGAGCTAGAGGGGGTAGTGAGGGGTGGTAGGAGGGTACTATCACAGCAGTAAAGGTGTCCTCCCCCAGGGCTGAGAACCAAGAGCAAGGCCAGGCCCTTCAACCTCCACCTGGTATCATGCATCAGGCCCTTCTCAGCAGCAGTGAGGAAGCACACGAGCTCAGAGCTGCATTCCCTCACAGGAGCTTTCCTTCCATCTAACATCAGTGGGGACCGTAACTCAAGGGCCCATGTTATCTCCTGCTTCCACACATTCACAGGGCTGATTTCTTCTTGCAGGAACACCATCTCATCTCTTCTTCAACTGAGCAACTTCTTTCAGACACTGGCCTAGTGTCACCTCTTTCAGGAAGCTTTCCCTGGATGCACCTCCCAAGTCAGCTGAGCCCACACCTTCTTCCCATCTAACCCCAATCTCATCGCCATATGATCACTTGCCACACCCAACTATGCGTAGCCACGTCTTCTTCAGGGTCTCCCACTGAAGTAAGAGTTCCCCAAAGTCAGGAACCCTGTAATATTTGCGCAGTAAAATCAGCACCTGCATGTTCCCTGGCACACAGTAGATGTTCACTAACAGTTTGTGGGTGAATTAGTGAGAGTGAATGAATGAATGCATTGTAGTAACAGCAGCGGTCATTGGAGGGCTACCTCCTCTGGGCAGGACAATCGGTCATTTAACGTCCACAGCGGCTCAATTAGAAGAGACCCATGTGGTTGTCAGTTTGCAGACAAGAATAGTGAGATTTAGGAAAGTTAAGTAACTTGTCCAAGGACACCCAGCTGAAGCTGGAAGCACATTTTGAATGGATTAAAGGCTACATGGCTGCCTAGGAATTGGTTCTGTTTTGGTTTCCAGCTTGAACTTCGAGGGTTAGAGATATCACCACATCACCACTCCTGCCCCACGTTCTTCAGTGCCTATGCTGAGCTCCCAAATTGCCTTTGTTTGTATCCCATTCAAAATGATGGTTAAGAGCATGAGATTTTGAGTCACACAAATCTAAATTACAGCCCTGGTTCTCCCAACTTGCTTGGGCAAATCAATTTCTCAGTTTCCCCATCTGTAAAACAGGGATCACGATGAGGATTAAGACACTACACTCCTGAAGCCCTTGGCACATGAAAAATTAGCAGTGAATAGTCATGCTTACCATACGTGGGAACGGGATCTGGGGCTTGGTCAGTTCTGGTGGGAAGAGCTGGCCTGGCTGCCCATTCCGTTGAGACTAATCAAGAAGGAACGACAAAGCAAAGAAGCGAGTTAGAGAGGAGAGTGCTGACATCGAGACAGGAAAGTGGGTCCCTCATGGGTTTCCAGCCTGGGATGCAGGAGACAAGAATCCACTTCCAAGGTTTAGAGCCGAAAGGGGCTGGAGAACCAGGAGAGCAAGTCAGAGCCAGGGAGCATGAGCAGAGAGGAGTTTGCAGATTCCAGAGACAAGAGGTCATGCCCAAGACTGGGCTTTTTCTTTTCTGAGCAGCAGCACACAAGTGCTTGGGTGGGCTGGTCCCACTTAGAGGGGCCTGTGACAGGAAGGACAATTTTCCCCACAGCTGGAGACTCTTGGCATGCTGGAATTCAATCCCCTGTTGAATGGGTGGTCTGCATCTGCCCCACCCTCCCCGCCTTTCTTCCTATGTTGGAATATGTCTTTGCAGCCCTGAATCCAGCCAACACAGAACATTTTCCTTGCTGCTAAAATTAACACATGAGAAGTAAATAGAGATAGAAATCACAGTTCACTTAACACTAATTATTTCCCAGGAAATGAAGATTAATATTGAACTTGTTACTTGCAGTGAGAAGAGTAAACACACGGGCACACACCCCTACAAGTAAATGTGCAAATCTCATCCTCCAATTGCCCAGACCCAGCACACGGAGCAGCCCTGGTGGCCAAATATTTTCAAGTTGGTTGTTATGATCAAATCCAGAAATTTGGGAATGTTCACGCTGGCCCCAGGGTAGAGACACACCGCGGAGGAGACAGGAGTTCCAGGGAACTCAGTGAGTTCTGGGGCTCCAGAGTCCCCCAGAAGAGTATTCAGTCTTTCTTAAAGGACAATGGGTGTCAGGGCTCTCCTACCTCCGTGCGCCCAGCAACTCTGGGGGAAGCTCTGGTCCCAGATCTCTTGTTCGGACCGTGAGAATAGGCAAGTGGATGAACGAATGGGTGTGTGAACCTGTGTGTTGAGTGTGAATAAAGCACTGGCTGCATAAACAGCTCACCCAGGACCACGGAGTGAGCAGAAGCAGAACAGACAGCCAGAGGTTCTGGCGCCTGGTTCAGATCTCAGCCACACCTCCACAGCCATTTCTGTGTGCAGCCAGCAACCCAGGCCAGGCTTTGTGGAGGAAGCAGCAATGAAAATTAAGCAGCATTTTAAGGGAGGAAGATTATTCTAGCACAAGTGTCAGTAGGAGTTAAGATCTGAAAGCAGAAAAGTTGGAGACATAAAGATGGAAGAGAGGTGTGTGCATGTGTATATATGGGCATGTGCATGTGTGTATGTGTGTATATGTATGTACACGTATGCATGTGTATATATGGGCATGTGCATGTGTGTATGTGTGTATATATGTATGTACATGTATGCATGTGTATATATGGGCATGTGCATGTATGTATATGTATGTACATGTATGCATGTGTATATATGGGCATGTGCATGTGTGTATGTGTGTGTATATGTATGTACATGTATGCATGTGCATATATGGGCATGTGCATGTATGTATGTATGTGTGTATGTATGTACATGTATGCATGTGCATATATGGGCATGTGCATGTATGTATGTGTATATATGTATGTACATGTATGC
>CM052655.1:117645783-117686557 GCA_028533165.1 Leontopithecus rosalia
GCCTGGGTCTGGTTTCTTGGTGTGCATTGTCTCTGGGTGGACATGGCAGGCAGAAGGGACCCTCAGTGTCTGTTCCACAACCAGAGACTCATATTCTTTGTCTTTGTCATTGGTTCTCAGATGGGGTGTCCCCAATGTGCCTGGCCACCCTCACCTTGCCCTAGCACCCAGCAGCATCCCCAGACCTCCAATGCCTGGCCCATTTTGCATGTCAAACTGCCCCCTGTCCTCACCAGGGCCTTGTATGCTGGAAGCCGGCCAGCCTTTCACTGAGCTAATGCCGCCCCCATCGTCCATAAAGCCCCAGAATCCACGTTGCAGTTTCTTGCTCTGTCCTGCCAGGCCAGGAGCAGGATTTTTAACCTCCCCTTCCACAGAGGAGGAAATGACCCTGATGTGCTTGAGCTCACCAGCCGAGCCTCCCACTGGCTCGCCCACTTATGTGCTTTCATCTTTCTGCCCTTGGAATGTGTGACTGGAATATGACTCTCAACAGTAAACAAAGAATCATAACCGAGTCACAGCTGGTGCCATGAGAAGTTCTGGTGCCTTTTGGGTTAAGGAAGAGGATGCTGACGGGAGACAGGGTGCGTGGACTCTGGCTACCCACAAGGCAGGGGCTGAGAAGGACCCAGGCCCAGAGGAACAGCCTGGGAGGTGGACTCCAGGACCCCACAGCTCTTGCCATCCTCTCAGTCCAGACCCAGGGGGAGAGGCCACAAGCGATGTCATCTGGGAGCACTGTCTGCTAAGCGGGAGTAGACAGGGAGCCAGAAATGTACAGGCCCTGGTGACCCAGGCTGCTGGGGTCTCTGAGACCCTGTATTTCTGTCCACATTTCCCAGCTCACTGGAATCCAAGCAGCCTGCCCTCAGCTGTGCTTCGGATTAGACAGAGGGGTCACTTGGCCACACCTGGGCCGAGCATTAAAAGAGAATTAGGAAGAAATGAACAGCTGAGTTCAGGCTCCAGCCCCAAGCTGTGGGAGCTTGGAGGCCAGGAAGGAGGCAGCTTCCATCCACAGAAAAAAACACTTTCTTAGCCCCTGCTCTGCGCCAAGCCCCAGCTCCATGCTGGAGACCCAGGGATGAACAGCACTGGCCCTCAAGCTGCAGGGCAGGCTCACAGCTCAGTGGAAGGGGAGAGGGCAGGAGACGCTGCTGCAGTTGATGGACTGACACTGCCTAGGAGGAGCTTATCAGGTGGACACCTAGGGAACAGGAAATGCAGGCAGGAACTTGGAAAACACTGCAGTCCAAGAGACGGCCCCAAAGTGGGTTAGGGATGAGGGTGGCAGGTGCAGAGCACACACCTGCAGAGGAAGGGAACCAGCCAGGGATGGGGAGTGGACAGGATGTGCCCTCATAGAAACCTTTCAGAAGGGTGACTCTGCATGGGATTAATGAAGGATTCAAGAAGAGAAGACAGAGGCTGGGGGCTGACGGGACTCAGGGAACACAGGAGCCAGGGCCTGGACACAGTCAAGCAGAAGCCCATCAGAGGCCAACTGCGGGGCAGCAGGGGCCAGGCTTGGGGGCAGTGGCCACAGCATAAAATGCAGGAGGGCTGGGGTAGAGCGTGCCTGGGCTAGGGAGTGGAAGCACTGCTGCCCCATCTCGTGGCAGCTTGCTCCTTCTTTGCCTCCATGGGGCGGCGGTACCGCAGGCATCTGGGCAGGGGAAACAGCCATGGACGTGTGTGCTGACTCTTAGAAAAACAGCCATCCGATTTCATTTCACTCATCTGTTTGGAGCATCCCAGGGCCTGATATCAGGACCGCCTCACAGGCAGGTCACTTCCAGGAACTTGGGGAATGACAAAGTCTCAAGGTTATTCCCAATTTCCATTCCACCTCCCATCCTGCAACCCAGACTTTCATCAAAGAAGTGAAGTTCCAGAACCCATGACACTTGCCAGCCACCGTCTTCAGCCACTCAGCTTCTTTGAGACACGCCAGCCGAGACACAGTGGCTCAGAGACAGACACGTGGCTTGATTTCCATGTTGGTGAATCTCTGTTCCTGTCTCCATGTGGCTGTTCTTGGATGAAGAAAGCTCCAGGAGCTACATGCTCCTGTTCCGACTTGAGGGCTGTAAAGAAATGACATACCCCCTGGTTACGAAGTACCATTATTGTATCAGACCCTGGAGAAGGAGGCATTTTTGTCTGTGATTTGATATTGCTTTTGTTAAGCTCCCACCGTGGTGAGCTTATGCCTAACAGAAAGCTCTGCAGTGAGACGTAATAAAGAAGAAAGGGGTGTGCTCATGCCAGCTTACACCCCCTTAAAATAATACAGCATGTTTACTGGAAAATGTGTCCTTCAGAGGTAAGGTACCTTTGGTTACCTCTCAAAGTGGGGGTCTTAATTCTTCACAAATACCTAGGATCGTGGGTCGAATGTTTCCTCTCCCCACCACCGTGCAAAAATAGCTCCACCCAGAATCTGTGAATGGGACCTTAATTGGAGAAATAAATTTTGTAGGTGAAATTCAATTGAGGATCTTGAGATGAGATCATCCTGGATTACCTGGATGAACCCTAATCCAATGACAAGTGTCCTGTGAGAAACAGGTAGAGGGAGCTTTGAGATACATGTACAGATCCAGGCCGAGATTGGTGTGATGCGGCCACAAGCCAGGAACACCAGGAACCACCATTAGACAGAAGAGGCAGGGAAGGGTTCCCCTGCAGAGCCTCTGGAGCGAGCCCAGCCCTGCATGGATGTCTGACCTCCAGAACCACGAGAGAATCAACTTCTGCTGGTTCAAGTCCCTGCCCCATTTGTGCTACATGTTACAGCAGCCCTCAGAACAAGTCCACCTAGCCAGAGTGAATGCACAACTTTTGATCAGAAAGCAAAAGCGAGGGTCTTACAGAAAACAAATCTTAATCGATGCACACCCATTCCTAGGAGAAAGCCTTAGGAATTAAATTTAAGAGTTTTATTCAACCACATTAACTGAAGTTAATATTAACGAAAGCCTGAGTTGTCCTTTACAGATGACAAAGCTATGACTTGCACACTTGACCCTTACCGAGAAGAACACTGTGAAGGTATCATCATCCAGTTTTCATATGGAGAAACCAAAGCTCAGGAAGCTGGTGCTTCCAGAACCTCCCAGCTAAAGGAGCAGCAAACTTGCGAAAGAATCCCAGGCGTTCTGCCTTGACAAACGATGTCCTTGTTTCCGAAGCAGCTTCCCACCAGCTGTGACTTTTACAGTGGTTGTAAATAGCTTTCTTCCTAAGATATAACATAACTGATAGAGGCAGTGTGTGAATCAGAGGAAGTCAGCCTGAGTAACCAATGGAAACATCCACCCCTTCTGAGAACATACAGTCTCCAAGCCCAAACTTTGAAGCCAAGAAGCTCAGTTGTTGTCTTTCTGTCTTGTCCATGTAAAACCAAAGGTTAGAGCTTCTTTCAAAGACTCCTTTAATACATACTCAACTAGGATGATGGCAGAGCCTCAAAATTGCTACAAGATGGTTATAAAGTCTTTGTGTGGACAACTTTTCCATTTGGTGGTAAAACTCGAGGGTCTTATCACTTTTTTATAACTTTCCATATAATTTTTATGAAACCAAACAGCCAGCATCAAAGACTACAGGCTGAAATTGCTCCTGTAAGCCAACCCAACTGGCAAAACGGAGTTCTGAGAATCTCAAGTCTTACATCTGGTTTATGGCCTGCCCAGATGACTTGGCCGAGGAACACAGCCCCAGAGTAGACGGATGCAGGAGGAGGCTCGAATTTAATAATCACGTTCAGTTACTGAACACAGTCGTAAAGATGGAGGCGATGAAATGTGTACCCACTGTGCCTTCATTTGTCACGTACCAGAAGACCAAGAGATACGATGAAACAGACACAGAACTTGGAGGCAGAGTGGTCTACACTTGGGGTCCTACGTCATTGAGCAGGTGCAAATCCCAGCAGCCCCAGGCGGACACCCAGTGCTCTTAACAAGACACTACGTAAAGGGAGAAAGGAGAGTTCAAAGTTTGGAATTCATCGATGCTGGGTCCAAACTTGCCCATGGCCTCTCACTTGCTGTGTGACACTAGGCAAGACATTGCACCTTTTTCAGCCTCCGTAGCCTCCACTGTCCAAGGAAGATGGTCACATCATTGGTCAGGGATCACAAGGGGATTAGAAGTGTTTAGAAAGTCAGCAATAACAGAGGGTGGCTGTTACTATTAGCAACTTAGGAGGAGGGGAAACAATTTGATAGTTTGATATCTAGGAGTGTGAGTTTTGAGTCAGACCTGAATTTGAGTGCCAGTTCTGTCCATCACTCAGGGTTAAGTCTAGAGCAATGTGTTTCATTTTTCTCTGCCTCAGCGGGGAGGATACAAGAAACCTCATCTGTAGTGAAAAGGATATTTCTTCCTGGAACCTGTGAAGATGATCTCACCTGGAAAGTCTTTGAAGATGTAATCAAGTTAATGATCTCAAGACAAGATCCTCCTGGATTGTCTGGAAGGGCTCTGAGTGCAATGACAGGTGTCCTTATAATGAAAATGACAGAGGAAGGTTTACATAGACACAGAGCAGAGCATCACAAGGAGGTAGAGGCTAGAGTGATGCATCCACAAGCCGAGGAACGAGGGTTTCCAGCAGCCACGTGAAACTGGAAGAGGCGCAGATGGGGGTCTCTCTCAGAACTTCCAGAAGGAACCCTCTGTGGCCACCTTGGTTTTGGACTTCTGCCTTCAGGACCCCGAGAGATGAGTTTCTGTTGTGGTAAGTCACCTGGTCTGTGTGAATTTGTTATGGCAGCCTTAGGAAACAGACGCTACCTTAGCATAGCACCTCGAACGAGAGGCGCCCTGCTGAAGCAGCAGCTGGGAGAGGCAGTGGAAGCACTGGCACCCTAGTCTTTACTTGAGGAATGAGGAGCCACAATCGTGGAGACATTGTCTCTCCCATCTCCCAGTGCCTCCTACCCCCATGCGGGGGACACTCTGTGCCTAGAAAGACCTGCCCCGCCTAACACCTCCTGTGACACCTCCACCATGTCATGTAGAGCCTGTAGAAGATGTTAAGGCAGCCTGGTGAAGGCCACATGGTGAAGGCCACATGGTAGAAGGTCACATGGTGGAAGGTCACATAAATGGCAGAGCCAAGACACAACCTTATTTCTCCTGATCATCAACCGAGTGCTTTTCGTCTTCATTTTGCTTTGTTTTCTTCTGCTAAGGAGAGATGCTTGTAAGTTGTTATTTTTGCCCTTTAGACAAGCGTCCCTAAGATATCAGCCTCACACGGCCTTGGTTTTGCAACGTGTCTGGAGTTGTCTCAGGATGGTTCCAAGCACCCTAATGTGACAGTCTCAAAATATTCTTAAGGTAAAATTCATTGTAATTTACTTTAATGGAAAAAAGAAGGTGAAATGTGTGCACATTGCTCTGCCACTGTTAGGGTCAGGTATGAGCACACCCGTGCCCGCAGTGAGGCAATGCCACCTGGAAGTCAGGGGCTGAGCAGAGGATGCCCATCTTTGGGCTACAAATTTTAAATGCAAATGGGCAGAGCCAGATGTGTGGCATCCCCAAACCAATGTGTCCAAATCATGGCTGGAACCCCCAGCCCTATCTAGAAGGGCTTTTAACAGCTGCACAAACCTGCAAAGCAGTTTCAGGAAGGAACGTAAATCCTCTCCACTTCTAGGTTGCCCCCTTCAAGGACATGGGACAGACTGTCCCACATCCACTACCTCTCCAACTACAGGGCAGCAGACCATGGGCACAGGGCCACCCTGGTGTCCCCGCAGAAATCAATGAAGCCCACAGAGAGCTGATCACCTAATGGAGTGAGAAGGTGAGACCTAGAACATCTCGGTGGTGAGCAAGAAGGATCTGTCCTTGCCTTGCTGGGCGGAGCTACAGCTGAGGGGCATGGCCCCACCTGAGTCCTCTCGCCACACCTGATTTCAGTGCAGCTGGGTAGATAGTTCCATGCATGTGGCCAGAGCAGAGCGCCTCTCTGCTTTGCTACCGCAGGGCAGGGCCTGGGTGGGATTCCCTAGGAGTCCGCCCTCAACAGTGGAGGGAGAGTTGGTGCATGAGTGGGCCAGCCTCCCAGCCTTCAGTGACACAAAGGTGAGGCACATTCATTTAGCCCTTCAGAGACTGCCTGGAGGAAATGCGCCCCACTGCCCACAGCAGCCACCATCTCAGTTATGTGTCATTTATTGGCTTCTCTCCTCCCCGCACCTCACTGTCCCCACCATCAGCTCTGTGTGCTGGCGTCAGCAGGGTGTGCTTGAGAGGAGGCACTGAGCAAAGACTAAGCACGTGAAGGAAATTGCAACCATCTTCTTAAAAGGGCGCTTCCGGGAGCTCTGTGGAAGGCCATGTTTGTCTCCCAGCTGAAAGCAAAGTCAAGGACAAGTTTTGAAATCTGAGACTCGCATCCAAATCTTGACCAACATGTCCTACCTCTGTGGTCGTATGAGACGGACCTCTCTTTGAGCCTCAGTTTCCCCATCTGTAAACTGAGGGTTGAAAGAGCCAACCTGCAAGTTTGGTGCGGGATTCAAGTGAGAAAGCGTTTTTGAAGAGTCCCATGAGACCTGAAGTTTAAATGCAGAGCTATCAAATTTCTCAGAGACCTAGGAGAAAGTCTATAGGCCTTGGGTTAGGTAAGAATTTCTTAGCTAAGACACGAAAAGCACAAGCCCTAAAAGAAAAATATTCATACATTGGACTCCATCAAAATCAAATATTTATGCTCTTTGAAAGACATTGCTGTGAGAATGAAAAGATAAGCCACAGTTTGGGAGAAAATGTTTGCGAGTTATTTATCTGACAAAAGACTCATATGCAGAAATCCCACCAAGCAAGATGCATGGATGGCAAACAAGCACATAAAAAGGTGTGTTCCACATCATCGGTGGCAAGAATAATGCAAATTCAAAAATCAAAGTGAAATACTACTACGCATTTATGAGAACAGCTAATAGTCATGGTACCTACCTCACGTGGTTGTGCGTGAAGTTTAAAATGCACCAATCATACAAAGCACTTGGAACAGGTCCCTGGACACAGAATGACTCAGTAAGTATCAGCTGTGATTATTGCTGTAGTTATTATGACCATCGTTACTATCTCTTTAAAAAGAGCACTAAACAGGGAGGACTCAGGAGTCCTGGCTCTGGAAGCAGCTTAGCGTGCAGTGTGAACACGGGTTTTAGGGTCAGACAGGTTTCAGTCCCAGGCCCATTCTGGCCCATGCCTGCCGTGTCGCCCTTGGGTGCCTGAGCTGTGGTTTCATGTGTCAAGTGAGGCTGAGCAGCCCCGGGGTTCAGACAGGGCCCCAGGATGACATGCACAGAGCCACTCAGGAAGCGCCCGGCACTGGATACTGAAGAGTCAGGAGCTGTCACTATTGCCCATTGACAGCTGAGAAGGGTTGGACAAAGTTGGAGCAACCCAGGCAGGGTCCCATAGTCCTGGGATCAGGCAGGAGCTCAGGTCTCACCAGCCTCTCCACCCTCCAGCTGGGGGCTTGATAACCTGTGGGGACCTTTTTCTTCTACCGGCCAGTCTGCAGAGTGAGAGACACTCCCACTTGCCAGCAAGCATGAGGCTCCCTATCCGGGCAGCTGCGCAGGGCTGACTCGCCTGACCTTGAGCCCCCTCAGTTGCAGGCATCTTCCTCCCAGGAAGGATCGTGAAAGCCCTTTCCCTCATGTTGACTTGAGACCTCGGAGCATAGAAGGGAGCATTTGAAAAAGCATGCATTGTTGTTTGTGTCACCAGTGTAATGATGGACTAACAAAAAAATGTAACGCAATACCCCAAAGTGAGGGAAAACATCTTTTCCCATGGCCTGATAATACCTAATGATTACAATTCTGAGAGCTTTAAAATGCTTGGGGGATCAAAGACAGAGGAGAAAGGCCAAGACTGCGTTACCTGGAAGTGTACTTAATAGATGATGGAATACTACTCAGCCGTAAAAAGGAATGGATTGTGGCATTTGCCTCCAATGCGTGATTGAAGACTGTAACTCGGTTGGAAAACCAAACACTGCATGTTTTCACTAGTAAGTGAGAGCTGAGCTATGAGGATGCACAAGCATAAGAATGACACAACGGACTTTGGGGACTCAGGGAAAGGGCGGGAAGGGGGTGAGGGATCAAAGACTACAAATTGTGTGCAGTGTATACCGCTCGGGTGGTGGGTGCACGATAACCTCACAAATCACCACTAAAGAACTTACACATGCAACCAAATACCACCTGTTCCCCAATAATCTATGAAATAAAAATATCAAAAATAAAATAGCATCTTTGGTATTTGGGTGCTTAGGAAAACGAGGATGGGGGGAAGAGTGACATTCAGAGGACCACACCTCCGAGCCTGAGAAAGGAGGCCAGAGGAAAGGCACTGGCTGCCTGACCAACCGCCAGTGTCAGAGAGCAGAGCCCCTGAGACCAGACGGAAGACATCGCAGATGCTACAGTCAGACCAGAGGTTTCCTTCCAACTGGGTGTGCTTCATAGAGTCCATGTAGTTCCACCCCAGAGCATGGCAGAGAGCAGCCTGGAAAGATGAGAGGACCTACGATGTGCTGAGCCCTTTATGTGCATGACCCAAGGAAGCCTCCCAAATAGCTTCCTAAGCAGCAATTGTAGACTCATTTTTCAGAAGTGAAAACGAGGCTAACAGCAAATGAGTAACCATCGCAATGCACTGATTGAGGGCTCAGTGCATTCAGGGTCTGGGATGGTCCCCAGGATGCAAAGGTGAATTCGATGAATGAGGTCTAGGCCTTGCCCTTGGGTAGCTCAGGTCTACAGAGGACACCCTCAGTAACCCAGCCTGACAAAGAGGGTGGCAGGCACTAGGATGGACACCTTACTCATTACAGAAGTATCGATGGCAGGTCCTGCTCAGAAGAGGTAACCTGAGCCATCTCTTGATGGAAAAGGATCCTTACCAAGGAGACGTAATATTGCAAGCAGCAGACCATACCCAGCTCACAGATTTCATTTGGCTGCCAGTGTTAAAAATGTTTGGATGAGGGCGGACCTTTAAAGATCAGATTTCACATAAGATCTGGCAACTGGCTAGGCTCAGTGGCCCACACCTATAATCCCAGTACTTTGGGAGGCCAAAGCAGGAGGATCACTTGAGGCCCAGAGTTCAAGACCATCCTGGGCAACATACCGAGATCCCGCCTCCACAAAAAAATGAAAACAGCCCAGCGTGGTGGTGCACACCTCTGGTCTCAGTTACTGGGGAAGCTGAGGCTAAGGGATTGCTTGAGCCCAGGAGGCTGAGGCTGCCATGAGCTAGGATTATGCCACTGTAATCCAGCCCAAGCAATAGTAAGTCTCTGCCTCCACTGAAAAGAATTGAAATTAAAAAAAATCTGGCAATCCAGGACCTGCTTAGCTGCGTGACTTCAGTCAACTGGAGTGAAACAATAGACACCCCAGTTTAGACAGTCCTCTAAATGTGCAGGGTCCTCACCCCACCCTGCTGCACTCCACCCGTCAGCTTTATTCCACATGCGCGGTGCCTGCAGACATTTGAGTTTGTGCTTTCTAAGACCACAGACTTCAACGAAGCCATTAATCAAGCTCTTTTTGTTTTGTATGGAAAGTTGTTTTATTTAACATGTTACATATGGTATTCAGCCAAAAACACCCAGAAATCCCTGAATCCCGCTGCCCATTGTACAGAAGAAAACACAGGAGCCAGGAAGGCAAAGAGCTGTGGCCTGCCTTTCACATTCATTTTGCATTTAATGGAACCACCCGGTAACTCCATCAAGTAGGTGCTGGGCATTTTGCAGCAGCCCAAACGAGGCTTTGAGAAGTTGGGAGACTTGCGCGAGGTCACCCAGCTAGTAAGAGCCAGAGCTTGGACAGGACCCAGGAGTTCTGACTCCATATCCATTGCTTTGCCCACCACATGACAAGGGCTACCTCCCATGTAGAAAGAGCCATGGAGGACAACAGAGTCAGAGACCCAGGGAGGCCCAAAACCACAGAGGGTCCGATGTCACCCAACTGTCAACAGCAAGAGTCGTCAGCTGATGCTCCAACAGTTTGCATCTGTTCCACAGCATTTTTCTGAAACCCCCAAAGCATAAAGTATGAAGAAAAATGTTCTGTTTCACACACACACACACACACACACACACACACACACACACACACAGTGTCACATTGTTATAAGCCTGTTCTTTGGAATACACTTGAGCATCACCAGCCCCCCACAGCCTGGAGATGGCCCAGTAAGCATCCACCCTGGGCCACCAAGGCACTTTTGTTTCATATTCAGCTAATCTGGTCTAGATCAGAGATAAGTGGGAATAATTCTTTCAAATGAAAAAGCAAAATCTTGGAACAGAATTTCCCAGTCCACAGTCATGAGAGGCCAGAGCCTTAGGTGTCCGAGGCCATGATACATGCAAGTGTCTTTCCCCAGCAGGAAGAAGGAAAAATATCAGAAAGAGGGATTGTGATCCTTTGTGATTACCTGGGATCTTGACGATACCTCTCACTGCTCAGACAGTCATAGAATGAATGAATCATTCATTCAGCCCTTGTTCAGGGCATGCAAAACAACAGAGGCACAGCCCTTCCCTGTGGGGACCCCCAGTCCAGTGGGACAGAAAGACACAGACTGGGCCGGGTGCGGTGGCTCATGCCTGTAATCCCAGAACTTTGGGATGCTGAGGTGGGTGGATCATCTGAGGTCAGGAGTTTGAGACCAGCTTGGCCAAAATGGTAAGACTCTATCTCTACTACAAATACAAAAATTAGTCTGCATGGTGGCTCATGCGCCTGAAATCCTAGCTGCTGGGGGTGCTGAGGCAGGAGAATTGCTTGAACTTGGGAGGCAGAGGTTGCCGTGAGCTGAGATCACACCACTGCACTCCAGCCTGGGTGACAGAGCAAGACTTCTTCTCAAAAAAGGGGAAAAAAAGAAAGGCACAGACAGGAGGGACTGCAGAATGCTCCCGAAGCTGCTCTCACAGCTGCTTCCCCAAAATGTGTCCTCCCTCACCGTGCTTCTCATCAGATGTCCCCGTCATCCACCCAGGAGGTCAAGTCTGACGCCTGATCCATACCTGCACCTTCTGTCTTATGCACCTTCCACTTCCAAGCCAGAAGGCTGTCATCCTGGCTGAACTCCAGCATCCTGTCTGCTCCCATCGCCTCTCCCCTCCCCAACTTCCTGGTCCGCACCTTCGTTCAGGATGTTTGTCTCTCACCTGGACCTCGACCACAACCCTGTCTCTGGATCCCCCGCTCCCAGGTTCCCCATCACCCTCAGAGCAGTCTTTCAGAGGCTATAGGTCAATCTCCTCCCAGCTTTAAATCCTTCAGGGGCTTCTCATTGTTCTTAGAATAAAATCAAACCCTCCTGTCGGAATTGGCCCCAAAACGGACACATGGCTCCCCGACCCCATGCAATGGCTCGCTCACCCATACATCTCAATGATGTCAAGCAGTGCTCACTACGGGGCCTTTGCCCTGCTGCCCCCTCATCCTCAGTGCCTTACCTGGGCTCTCAAAACTGCCCAACCCCTCACCCCCGCACTGGTCAACTCCTTGGGGAGGCCTTCCTTGTCTACCCTCTACAAAGGAAATTGGAGTCGTGACAGATTTATTGTGCCTACAGCACTTGAAACATGCTTTCTTGTGGCTTAGTTATTTGTGTGTATGTGTGTCTATCTGTCTGTCTCTCTGTCTTCCCCACTAGACCAGAAGCTTCTTGAGGGCAGGAACAAGATCTGTTTTGATACTCTAGGCATGGCTTAGAATGGTCACAGCAACAGAATCTTTGAACTGAGCTGGAACTCACTGTGTCTGGTACCCCAGGAAGTAGTGGAATTCCCTTTGCAGCTCCCTAGAGGCGCCTGTTCCTCATCTGCCTGGCTGTCTCCCGTAGCAGGAAACACACGTTCTCCCAAGGACGCTGATCCTGTCTTTAAAGGACTTTGATGAATAAGTGGGTCTTTCTTACATGGACTGTGCCTTCCTGCAACGTCTTCTTTCTGAGCCTCCTTCCCTCCTTTAAAGCCTGCCATGGTAAGCTGCTCCTCCATCCCTGTAAGGGCACTCCAGTTACCTGACGATGCTGCTCTGGCTTATTCCACATTTTCTCAAGCGTAATCTCAGTTCCTCTCACTCTACTCCTCACAGGACTTCTCTTGAAATTCTTAGATATCTTGGTCACTATCCCTTGGACCTGCTTATACTTTTAAAAAATGTTCTAGTCAAGATTTTAGCCAATTGATCCAATACTCCAGACGTGGTCTGAGTAGCACAAAACAGAATTTTCACCCCCCTTATTGTAGATACTATACTCCTGTTATTACAACCCCAGTGCATAGTACTTTGGCAGATGCTTGTGCTCAAGTTTCTCAGAAATGGACCAGGGATTTGTTAGAGAAGTGATCCCATTGGAAACTAGTAAGAGAGTGTGGTAAGGAGGGCATCAAAAGGAAGCCTAGCAAGGCTGTGGCCGCAGCCAAAGCCCCAGGAAGGTGTATTAGTCCATTCTCACACTTCTGTAGAGCAATATCTGAGACTGGGTAATTCATCAAGCAAAGAGTTTTAATGGCTCGTGGTCCTGCAGGATGTATAGGTGGCACGTCTGGGAAGGCCTCAGGAAGCTTTCAATCATGGCAGAAGGGGAAGGGGAAGCAGGCTCATCTTACACGGCCAGAGCAGAAGAAAGAGCAAGAGAAAGGGGAGACGCAACATTTTACACAACCAGATCTCATCAGAACTCACTATCACAAGAATAGCACAAGGTAAGTCCACCTCCACCAAACAGTCACTTCCCCCCGGGCCCCACCTCCAACACTGGGGATTGCAATTCCATATGAGACGTGGGTGGGAACACGCAAATCCAAACCATGTCAAAAGGGCAGCCTCAGACTGACCCTGCAGGGGTGCTCTGGAGTGATCATTATACCTGAGTTTGTCAGACTTGAGACCGGGAGCTGGTCAGAACCATAGCTAAAGAAACCCTAAGGCAGTCCCTGTTCTCTTCCTGATATGGCAAAGCAGCGCCAGTAGCCTGAGGGGCACAGGTGCAGCACGTTAGAGGCCAAAGCACTGAAGCCAAGAGAAGGGCACAGCTGAGCTCTGCTCTACTCTGTTCTTGTACAGCTTTCATCTTAGACAGAAACACAAGACGACATGTTTGTCCTTGCACCCCTCAGCTTCCAGTGACATCTGAACTTCTAACTCCCAGGGACATCCAGCAAGCCAAGGTAATGTTAAATAGTGTTTTTCTCATCCGGCACAGTCTCGGTGTCTCCTACCTTCATTCCATGGGCAAATCTGCTGCGGATTTGACTGCCTTTTATCGAATCCCTTATTTCCATAACATAGCATCAGCCCTTCCGGCATTTTTTACAGCTTTGTTTGAGATGAGAACTTCCAAAAGTGTTGCCCTTTGTGGCTCAGAACCTACATCTGGCCATAACTGACCCAAGGGCAGACGCCCAGGAGAAGAGCCTTACCCAGGACCAGAAGACACCACCAAGGAACTCCAGGGAATCAGTGAAGAATGCATAGCTCCCATGTGATCTTTAAGATAAAGATGCTACTTAACCCCACTACTTGTCATGGCAGTGTGGCCCAGGGCCTAGAGGCTGAATGGAAACTGTCTCCACTCTGGAATGACCTCTAGAATGCCTGACATGATGACATTTGAAGAATGATGTATATTAATGTCCTGAGAAATGACCAGGCCCCTCGCAGCCCCTCAAACTGAGGAAAATACTGAAGTGAAGATACTAATCGCACCTAATTCAGAGGGACGTCATGAGGATGAGAGGGGACACCCTGAGGACAGTGACCCCATCCGTGTGCACAATGGCTGGGGAGCACCCTGTAACTGACATTCCTATTTGTTCCTGGGCCACAGGCTCTCTTACTCTGATTTAAATCCTTTACTGAGGACAGTTCTCTTTTAGTACCCTTAATAATTGGGTAAGAATTCAGATAAGACAAAGAAAACAAGTGGATAAATTTAGACAAAGAAAAGAGAGAGGGAGAATTGTTTAACTCCAGATTAGTCACCCAATAGCCCAACAAATTCCACACCATAAAGTCTGACAGACCCCGCGTTAATTTTTAAGGTCAATGTTGAAAACAACAACTTTCTAATGAGGTTAAAAACATGGAATAATTGAACAGGCAATTAAGTGAATACCATGTGCTTTACCTCACCCTAAATTTGTCATATTCAACATTTCTCCTAAAGGGTAGAATAGCTTTGTCGAACCCAGTGATATTTTCCTCCAGTTGGATGGTATCTCTAAAACCACAGCACCATAGAATCGCAGCAGCAAAAGGACAGGGAAATTGTCATCTAGCCTGAATCTCTCGTTTCGAGATGACATACCTCGGATGCAGAGAGGAAAAGGGAGCTGCTTGCACCTCGTGGTTACTGGCAGCACCAGGACTAGAACCTACAGACATGTTGCCCCAGGTCTCTTCCAGTTTGAAAAGGTCATGGCTTGGTTGAGCACTAGGTTTGAAGCTCCTTCGAGGCAAATGGAAAGCTCTCTGAGCAAGGCATTCAGCCCTTTAAAGCCTGTGGCCTTCACATGTGAGAAAAGAGGAAGAAGATGCCAGAATTGAAAAAGGATGACATTGAAGGATTCACACTTCCTAATTTCAAAACTTGCTACAAAACTACAGAAATCTCGCTCCTAGGCGGGCGATGAACAATGAGAACACATGGACACAGGGAAGGGAGTACTACACACTGGGGTCTACTGGGGGAAATAGGGGAGGGACAGCGGGGGCGGGGAGCTGGGGAGGGATAGCATGGGGAGAAATGTCAGATGTGGGAGAAGGGGAGGAAGGCAGCAAAACACACTGCCACGTGTGTACCTATGCAACTATCTTGCATGTTCTGCACATGTACCCCAAAACCTAAAATGCAATAAAAAGAAAAGAAAAAAACTACAGAAATCAAGACAGTATGGTACCGGCATAAGGATAGACACATAGATGAATGAAATAGAAATGAGGCTTTACATTTATGGTCAACTGATTCTTTACAAAGGTGTCAAGGTTAAACAGAAAGAATAGTCTTTTCGACTAATGATGCCGGGATAACTGGATGTCCCCACGTAGATGAGCAAAGTCTGACGCCTCCTTCATACATATATAAAAGTTAACTCAAAATGGACCAAACACCTGAATATAAAAGATAAAGGTATAAAACTCTTAGAGGAAAAAGTAGGAGTACATTTTTATGCTTGAAATAAGCAACGTTTTCTTAGCTCTAACAATAAAAACAAAAGCAATGAAAGAAAAAATATATAAATTGAACTGCATCAAAATTTAGGACTTTTATGCTTTAGACCACTACCAGGCAAGTAAAAAGACACCTCCAAAAGCTGGAAAACAACATTTGTAAATTATGTATCTGTTACAGGACTTGTTTCCAGAAGATATAACAAATTCTTTCAACTCTATAATAAAAACTTAAATGGGCAAAGGATCTGAATAGGCATTTCTCCAAGGATTATAGACAAATGATCAATAAAGACGTAAGAAAATGCTCAGCATCGTTCGTCATCAGAGAAATGCAAATCAACACCACAATGGGACACCATTTCACACCGACTCGATGGCTGGAATCAAAAGGATGGACAATAGCAATTGTTGTTGATGATACAGACAAGTCTCATCCTAGGTGAGAAAATAAATGGTGCAGTCACTTCGGAAAAGAGTTTGGGAGTTCTTCCAAATGTTAAGGGTACAGCTACTGTATGACTCAACAATTCTATTTCTAGGTTACACCCAAGAGAGATGAGCACATAGATCACACAAAAACTTATTATGGATGTTCAAGCAGCGTTATTCATTGTCTGTATTCCAAAATCAAGAAAACAGGAAAACAACCCAGTGCCCATCACCTGATGAATGAACAAATGAAATGTGGTGTATTCACAAAATTGAGTGTTATTCAGCAACGAAAAGCAATGAAGTTCTGATACGTTACAACATGGATGAAAACATTACACTAAGTGAAAGAAGAGCGTTGTAAAAGACCACATATAATTTGATTTCGTTTGTTTGACGTGACCAGCACAGGCAAATGCATAGACAGACAAATGCATACAGACAGAAAAAGACCAGCAGTTGTCTACGGTGGGAAAAAGGGAGAAGGATGTTACTGGATACAGGGTTTCTTTTTGGAGTGGGGCAAATGTTCTAAAATTAGATTGCAGCAATGCTTGGGCAACTCCGTGAATTTGTCAAAAACCATTGAAGTGTGTACTTTAAATAAGTGAACTGGAGGTATGCAAATTATATTTCAGTAAAGCTATCCTTTTTAAATGGAAGAGATACATTTAAGCATTCATTTACTCATGATTCAACATTCATTGAATTACTCTATTCTAGATTATGGACTACAGTAATAAGTCTATCCCATATAAATACCCTACATTCTATTGGATGACAGAGACATGAAGCAAATAAACAAACTACAGTCCAAGAGCCAAACCCAGCCCATCACCTGTTGTTATAAATAAAGTTTTATTGACACCCAGCCATGCTCATTTATTTACATATTGTGTTTAGATATGTAATGCCACAACAGCAGAAATGAGTAATTGCAACAGAGACCATGTACCTGTTCCTTTAAATAAAGTTCGCCAATTTCTTTAATAGGAAGTCAGGTAATGAGACAGGCTGAGTCCAAATAAAAGAGGGTAAGAGGTCAGTGAGTGACATAAGATGCTGTTTCAGGAAGGTGAGTCAGAAGCCCTTTCTGAGCAGTGATACTGGAGTGGAGTTCCAAATGAAGGTGAGACTGGAGAGAGATCCACGTGACCACCTAGGTGAAAAGTGGTCCAGGAAGAGAGAACAGACGGCACAATATTAATCCACTTTCACGCTGTTGATAGAGATATACCCAAGGCTGGGCAATTTACAAAAAAAAAAAAGAGGTTTAATGGACTCCCATTTGCACGTGGCTGGAAAGGCCTCGCAATCATGGTGGCAGGCAAGGAGGAGCAAGTCACATCTTACGTGGATGGCAGCAGGCAAAGAGAGAGCTTGTGCAGGGAAATTCCCCCTTAAAAAACCATCGGAGCCCAAGAGACTCATTCACTATCACAACAACAGCGCAGGAAAGACTCGCCCCCATGATTCAATTACCTCCCACCTGGCTCCTCCCACAGCACATGGGAATTAAAGACGAGATTTAGGTGAGGACACAACTAAACCATATCAGCGATGGGAGCCATTGAGGCAAGACTGTGTCCCAGGAGCCAAACATGCTACAGTAGTCACAGGAGGGAACATCAGTACCCAGATGGCCACACCCACAGCACCAACCCAAGCTTGGAGACAAATAAAATCATTTCAGAAGAACTTAGGAAACCAGAAATGAGGAGGCATTTCACTTTGGGGGTGCAAGAGACTCTTAACCAAAGAGTTGCCAAAAGTCATTAATGGTGAGTAGATTGGATAAAGCTACCCTTTAAAGCGGAAAGGTCAAGCTCATCAACACTGGTCTCTCAGGCCAGCAGAAGCTGTCACAGGACACAGAGGGTTGCTAGGGGGTGAGAGGCAGCAATGGCTACAGGGGACCTAAGTTAGAAACGTCCCTTTGTCACTTACTGGCTGTGTGCTGCCATGATGGATTTGTTTATATATGTTATTATTATAATAAGGATTTATTACCTTATTATCTCCAGCAAGGCCCTTCCTTCTCTTGAGTTCCAGCTTCCTCTGACGGGAATGATAATCGTATTTCCTTCTCAGCACATACACAAGCACCCACCCTGAGACCAAGCACTGATGCTTTCCTCAGTTTGTGCCACTGAAGCCCAAAGTGGCTGATGGTCAGGGATAGCCGGCAGGGTTTACAATCCTGAAGGTCAAGTCCTCTTGGAATGCCACAAATCTCCCCCCACAACTGGCAAATAAACACCCCAAGCAGAGGTGTGGGTACACTCTCCTGCCTAATCCAGGATAAGAAAAACACAAATATCACCACTTCACATCTGCAAGCCTCAAAATAAATAAATAAATAAAATAACACACTAGAGGATGCACTGAAAATCCCAAATTGCATTTGCTCAGAAAGTCCGTTTGGAGTCAATGTCCAGAATGTTTTGGAAATATGTCCAGAGGCTTGTTTCATTTCACGGTATGCCTGGGGCATTCTTTTCTGTTCACCTCATATGCTTGCAGGAGAATGAGAATGCACCATGCGGGCATCATGCTAGCTGAAAGGAACCAGATGTCTTTATAGCATGGGAGGCCTGTAGGATGGTGTCTGCGTCCGTGAGTGGGGCAAAGATATGTTCTTGTCCTGTTGGGCAATTTGGAACCTCAGGGAGCCTTACCCCATTGTTATTTTAATAGCAAATAATTCCATTGCAGCTGAGAGGAAAAGTCTAGAGACCACTGTTCTGTTCACTCTGCCCTGAAGGAATCTTTAGTGCCCCAAGTCCCCAGAGATACCTCCTCCCCCTTTCAAAGATTGGCATCATGTCAAAATGCAGCCTGGAGTCCAGAAGGCTGTGCTTTCTGAACTCTCTTCTATACTGCAACAGAGAGGGGCTGCGATCTTCACTGGAAACTCTCCCCAACCTGGAGGACTGGGTCTCCCACGCTGATATGGCTTGGATGTTTATTCCCTCCTGATGTGGTTTGTTTGTGTCCTCACCCAAATCTCATCTTGAATTGTAACTCCCGTAATTCCCATATGTCATGGGAAGAATGGGAGGTGGGAGGTAATTGAATCATGGGGGCGAGTCTTTCCCGTGCTGTTCTTGTGACAGTGAATAAGTTTCATGAGATCTGATGGTTTTTAAAAAATAGGAATTTCCCTACACGAGCTCTCTCTCTTTGCCTGCCACCATCCACATAAGATGTGACTTGGTCCTTCCTCCTCACCTTCCGCCATGATTTAGAGGCTTCCCCAGCCACGTGGAACTGTGAGTTTTCCATTAAATATCTTTCCTTTGTGAAATGCTCAGTCTTGGGTATGTCTTTACCAGAAGCATGAAAATGAACCAATACACCTCCACATCTCGTGTTGAAATGTGATCCCCAGTGTTAGAAGTAGGGCCTGGAGGGAGGTGGTTGCATGATGGGTGAAGATCCCTCATGAACATCTTGGTGGCATCCTTGCAGTAATGAGTGAGTTCTTGCTCCATATTCTCAAGAGATCTGGTTGTTTAAAAGAGCCTGGCACCTCCCCCACTTTGGCTCCGGCTCTTACCATGTGACGTGCCTGCTCTGCCTTTGCCTTCCACCATGACTGTAGGCTCCCTGAGGCCTCACCAGAAACAGATACCAACACCATTCTTCCTGTATAGACTGCAGAACAGTGAGCCAATTAAACCACTTTTCTTTATGAATTACCCAGTCTCTGCTATTCTTTTATAGCAGTGCAAGAATGGACTCATACACTCTGCTGACTTGCCTTTCCCGAATCTCATGACACCCATGATCCACCTGGGAATCATTGTTAATGCCAACCCCAATGTACTTCCTAAAGCTAAAGAACTTTTTGTTCAAAGGAAGCTGTATTAGTCCGTTCTCATGCTGCAAATAAAGACATACCTGAGACTGGGTAATCTATAAACAAAAGAGGTTTAATTGACTCACAGTTCTGCAGGGCTTGGGAGGCCTCAGGAAACTTACAATTATGGTGGAAGGGGAAGCAAATACATCGTTCTTCACATGGTGACAGCAAGGAGAAGTGCTGAGCAAAAGGGGGAGAAGTCCTTCATAAAACCACCAGAGAGAACTCATGAGAACTCACTCATTATCATGAGAAGAGCAGCATGGGGGTAACGACCTCCATGATTCAATTACCTTCCACTGGCTCCCTTCCACAACTCATGGGGATATGAGAACTGTAATCAAGATGAGAATTGTGTGGGGCCACAGTCAAACCATATCAGAAGCCTTGGGCAGAATGTCTGCCCTGGGATATAAAACAAATAAAAAGGAAAAAAGCTCTGGATGAATTAGTGACTGTGAAACTTCACCTATCCCACCAGCGTCTGTTCCTCCCAATAGACTCCACTCTGGAGCCAAATGGGGACCATCAGAAATCCAGAAACCACAATTTGAAAACCAGTTGAACCCAAACTTTTCATTTTACAGATGAGGAAACAGAGCCCCAGGGTCAGAAAGTGCCTTGCTCAAAGGCTAAAGCAAAATCAGGCCAGAGCCTCATCCCATTAATTCAGGAGTTGGCAAATTGTTTCTGAAAAGTGCTCGTCAAAAGTCCTGATAGTAAACATTGAGAGAATATGGTCTCTGTAGCAAACACACAGCTCTATCATTATAGCTCAAAAGAAGCCTTAGATAATACATAAACTAATGGACATGTTGGTGTTCCAGTAAAACGTTATTTATAAAAATAAGCAGGAATATCTGTACAATGTTCATAGCAGCATTATTCACGATAGTCACGTGTGAAAGCAACCCAGATATCCATGAACAGATGAATGGATAAACAAAATGTGTTACATCTATATGATGGAATATTGTTTAATCTTATAAAGGAAGGGAAGTTTCACCCATGCTGCAACATGGATGAACCTCGAAGGCTAAGTAAGATAAGCCAGTCACAAGAGGACAAACATGGCATGATTCTACTTCTTTTGTGTGTGTGTGAGGAATGGATTCTCACTCTTGCCACCCAGGTTGGAGAGGCTGCCCAGGAGTGTAGTGGCGTGATTTTGGCTCACTGCACCCTCCACCTCCCAGGTTGAAGCGATTCTCCTGCCTCAGCCTCCCAAGTGGCTGGGATTACAAGCACCCGCTATCAGGCCTGGCTAATTTTTGTATTTTTAGTAAAGACAGGATTTCACCATGTTGGCTAGGCTGATCTTGAACTCCTGACCTCAGGTGATCTGCCTGACTTGGCCTCCCAAAGTTCTGGGATTACAGGTGAGAGACACCGTGCCTGGCCGGCATGACTCTACTTCTATGAGGTCCCTGGAGGAGTCAAATTCTAGAAAGTAGAATGGAAGTTGCAGGGGCTGGGGGCAGAGGGAAGTGAAAGCTAGTGCTTAATGGGTGCAGGACTTCAGACTGGGAAGATGAAAAGTTTTGGAGACAGACAGTGGCGATGAAAATACGACTAGGTGAAGATCCTTAATGCCACTGAATTGTGCATTTAGATATTGTTAGGATGGCAAATTTAATATTATGCATATTTTACCCCAATTTAAAAAACAAAAATAAAATAATTTTTTTTAAGTAATGGGTGAGATTTGGCCCATGGACCGCAGTTTGCCAAGCCCTGGGACAGTTCAAGCTACTTGTCTTAAAACAAAAAGGTGATCAGGCAGCAGCAGAGAATGCAGAGGGATCATGAGTGTTCTGGAGGCATAGGGATGTGGCTGTCTACCTCTAAACGATCTCTGATCCATTGACTCAAGAAGCCAACTGTGGGTCAAGAAAACTTGTACAGTAGCATGTCACCTACCTGGAGCCATGCACTTTCAGTCACTGTGGCCACAGCCAGGTTAAAACTGGCAGAACACAGGCATGGCAGCAGATTAACTGCAGTTGGCACCCTGAAACCTCCATTCAACGACTGTGTGCATCTGAGCAAGGATTTGGCTTTCTAATCCAGTTCCCCACCTATAAAATGAGTATTTTGTACTATATGATCTCTTAAATAATGAAATCTTCCACACATTATAGGTTCAATGAGTGTTACCTAATTTCTTTTTGTTTCTAGATGTTAAATTAGCAATGACTAAAAAGTAAAGGACTCTCTGAAGAGAAGAAGAAAAACATTTTAAAACTCAAAAAATGTAAAAAGCAGGAGAAACTCTGGGGAGCTGCCACAGCTGCCAAAATGGAGCCGTTTCTAGGCTTGTCTTCCAGGCTTGTCGTGAAGGAGGGCAGGTCTGGAGGCCTTGACTCTAGGCAAAAGCACAGCCTCAGGTTCTTTCCTGAGAACAAAAATCTCTTCTCAGCCCAGGAAAGAGTGTCAGCTGCTGAAGAAAGAAGTTTCATTTTAAGACTTTCATTGCTTCCCTCCTGTGAGGAACTAAATGTTTGTGTCCCCCACCAAATTTATATGTTGAAGCCCTAACACCCAAAGTAATTATATAAGAGTTAGGGTCTTCAGGTGTTCATGGTTAGATTAGGTTGTGAGGATGAGGGCTTAAAAGGAAAGAGGAGGGGAATTACTGGCCTTAAAAGTGGGGGGGAGAGGCAGAGAGACAGAGAGAGAGAAACACGAGAGATGACTGTCTCTGCCACATTATTCTTCACTCTGTGAGAACACAACAAGAAGGCAGCTGTCCACAAGCCAAGGAGAGAGCCCTCACCAGAACCTGACCATGCTGGCTCCCTGACCTCAGACTTCCAACCTCTAGACCTTGGAGAAAATCAATTTCTGTTTTTTAATCCACTCAGTCTGCAGTATTTTGTTATTGCAGCCTGAGCTGACTAATACACTCCTCTACCCAGTGTTTCTAAAAAATCATTTCAATAGCCAGTTCTAGGGCTTCTGGAGTGTATTTCAATTCCCTTTCAGCTAAAGAGACTGAGATGGAAGGGACAAAGATGAAGGAAGAACTTTGAGAGGCTTCAGAATCTCTGCCATGAGCCACACTGTCAGAGAGAGGACAGCTTCTAAAATATGAATATCCAAGGTTGGGTTGCCCCAGGAGTGAACCCAGGAGAGGAGAGATGAGGTGAAGCAGTGAAGTAGAGAAAAGGTATCAAGTCAGTAACCTCTGTGGGCAATGGGAGCTCAAGCCCACTGGGGAACTCTGGGATCCAATGCAGAACACACCTGAGAGTTACACCCCTGGGATGAGAGCTGTGGTATTTACACACCAACTTGTTCCATCATTAGTCGAAGTGAGTGGAGGACCCACAGCTTCTGCAGCAATGAAACAGTGTGTTGCCTCCTATTTATTTCCTTTCTGTACTTTTTTATTCCTTTTTAATACATCACTTTAGAGAAGATCCTTTTTTCAAACTTTGGGACTAAGATTTTTAAGGATAAGACAGAAAAAAGTAATGACATGATAAAATTAACTCAAGCAATTGCCTACAGAGCCCAACTATAAATGGAAGACTCGCCAGTCATCTCCTGTCTGACCCTCCGCGTCCAGCCTGCCCTGAGACTGCTTCCTTCAACCTCCTTTTCCTTCCAAATCTCCTTCTTCTCCATCCTCATGGCCTTCCTCACATCCTAAATCGTTTCCTGTCTCTCTTCTGCCCTTTCTCCACCCTGTGGTCACCAGAGAGATCTTCCAAGATCATGCCCATTATCAATCACGCCTTTGTCCCAGACTCATTGATGGACCTGAGTGATAAAGTCTCATTTTGTCTCATTGGTCTGGAGCCTGTAGCCCTCCTGACCACCCCAGCCTACCCCTCCAAGTCATCTTCTGATTCCTCTGTCTTCTTGTTCTCACTATGTTGGTCTGCAGATGGCCCTCCACCTGCTGGCTCATGCTCCTCCATCCAAAAGGATTTTCTTCTCTCTTTCCCTTTCCTACTCCTCTTCACCCTTGAAGAGACATCAGGCACTGTGCCCTCCAGAAGCCCATCTCTGAGCTCCTAGAGTCTCTGTGGCACATTTTGCATTGCACCTGGGAAGCCACGCCGGGAGGGCTCTAGGGGAGTTTGTTGCTCCTCTGGGTGATTGCAGTGGCAGAGCCTTCTCAGGCTCAAATCCCAGGCCCCAACACTAAGACCAGATCCACAGCCTTCTCTCTGTGTCAGTGAAATCAGTCGGAAGGGCCTGTCTCTTTCCACCAGGACAAAGGAAGTTGCACATATGCTCTGGTCACCTCTTTGAGTGCTACTGTGGTCCTTTGAAAGGAAATGATTCTGTGCTTTGCTAAATGTGAGATTAAGAAGCTTTGCAGACTCCCCGGGACCACTAGAGCTGGGCTGACCAAACCGGACCCAGAAAACAGAACACGTCCAGCCAAGGGCCAGGCTTGCGGGTGTGTGGGCCGGCAGAGGGACAGGCTTAAGCCGGCCTAGCTACCACACCTGCATGCCACAGGGGCGACCACAGGCTGCAGGGCCCCTGTAAACACGCAGGTGTCACAGGTCTTCGGCCACAGAGGAAGCAGTCCCCACCCCAGGCTGGGGCTCCGGCCTCACAAACCAGTGACACTCCTGGGCACAGCCCTGCACAGAGCCCAGCTCTGCCTATGCCCTGCGGAGCACAGAGAAACCAGGAAACACAGCTCCTGTTGCTTCTTTTCTCACTCCCTCTCCTGCTTCTTTTTCTTCTTTTCTTTCTGTTTTCAACAAATGTAAGTATTTAGTTGCCCTTGCAGGCCCTGGGACACAGCAAAATATCATAATCCCTCAAATAATTTGCTGTCACCCTTCTTTCATCACATGAGCAGCCAAGCCCCATTTTAGGCCAGGAGGATGTAGTGAGAAGGAGATGCACTCTCTGCCCTCATGGAGCTTGGAATAATACCACAAATAAACGCGTGTGGAGTCACGCCGTGGCATGCGACAAGACAGAAATCAGGATGGACCTATGGGGAAAACAATACCAATAACAGCAGTAATCAAACCCAGACAGGCTCCCTGAGGACGGGCATCGGATGGACAGTGGAAGGATGAGTGGGGAGGTAGCTGGGTAGAACCCAGGGCCTAGGTGCAGGAAGCAGGCACATTCCAGGCAGGAGAGAGTAAGGGCAAAGGAAGGCCCTGAGGTAGACAGGCTGTAAGAGGCAGTAGGCTAATAATGACCCAACACACACAACTGGGCTTCTCCTCCTGGATCCCACACTTCCAGCCATGGTGGGTTCCTGTGAGCGCCTCCTTGGAGGCCAGAGTCCCCCAGGACAAAAGAGGGGGTGAAAGAACAGGACCCAGCAAGTGGGGTAAGGAGAGAGGAGCCCAGAGGACTAAACAGGGTGTGCTATGTCCCCTGAGGAGAGGGGTGAGGACCGGTGGTCGGAGTCCCAGACAGACAGGAAGGGCAGGCCCAAGGACACTGGGGAGGCAGAATAGGAAAGAGGGCGGAAGCACGAGCAGAGCCGGCTGCAGGGAAAGCCAGGAGGCTCCAGGAAGGCCTGGGATCCCGGGGCTGGAGAAGGACTCCGGCGTGGGGGTGGCTGGGAGGCTGACTCAGAGGGCGAGCAGGGAGGCGAGGTGCCTGGAACAATGCAGGAGGCCAGCCTGCACAGGTGCTCTGAGGAGGAAAGGCGCAGCGGGAGGAGGTCAGAGCAGTGGGCAGAGGGTAACGCTGGGGCACGGCCTGGGTGGGGTGGGGGTGATTGAGAGAGGCTGGGGGCTGCCAGACACCACTCAGTGACAGAGAGGGAAGGCACCGGGTAGAAAGAGGAGACGCATGTGTTCTGGGACGGAGGCCCAGACCAGGGCCTGCCCCACAGTGCAGAGGGGTGAGCCATGTGAGTCGCTGAGCATCCAGGGGCTGCCCTTTCCTCTTCTAGGCTGGAGTCAAGTAAAAAACTCTTAAAAACAACAAGAGTTTGAGAGTCGCTGTTTCCAGTGCTGTGCCTCATGTCACAGACACCAGCTCATCAGCTCCAGCACGGTGATCACTGAGTCCAGCAGGAAGACGGGCAAACTCTCAGGAGGCAGCGGTGCTGTCACTCGCAAGCGGACTCTGCAGCAGGATGACCTCGTTTCAGTGACTACTGTGGGAATGGCCAAGTTGCTTAACCTCTCTGTGCCTCAGTTTCCTCAAGTGTAGAATGGGGTGTAACCTTTGTGAAGATGAATGAATCCGTGTACATAAACTGCATTTGGAAAAGTATCTTTGAAGTGTGTGCTCCTATTGTACCCCTTTACAGATGTGGAAACTGAGGCTCCGAGGGGTTAAGCACTGGACAGAGAGAATATCTGAAAGCCCACACTGACGGGAAGCCGTCCATCTGCCCTCTGCTCACACACTCCCTTTCGGAAATCCTGCAGAAATATGAAAACCAGATCAGAGCAAAGATCCAGAAAGACATAGATGGTACGGAGGGTGTGGTGCCTTTCTTTTTTCTTTTTTTAAAAATTCCAATTGGAAATCATGGCACTGAACTCACAGCAAGGAGTTGAGGCTGTGGCATTGCTGTGGGAGCCTCAGGCAGCTGTGTTACTCTAGGAAGTTCACCTGGAGTCAGGGCTTTGGAGCCATGCCCTGCCAGGAGAGCTCACCGACTTGAGAGCAGAGCAGGTGGTTTGGGCTTGATTCCCTCGTGAATGGGTAACTCCCCAGCTCCATCTCCCATTCTTCCCAGGCATCCAGGGGGCTGACGGTGGTGGGAGAATCCTCCTGGCTCCCTCCTCCTCCTCTCCTTGATTCTAGATGAGGTGCCCCCGGGCTCCATCCCAGGTTCCCTGTCTAAATCCACTCCCCTAAAACTTGGCCCAGCCCTGCTCCAGCTTCAGCTTTAAATGTCATTGATAAGCTGATGGCTCTCAAATCCCTATTTCCAGCCCCTCTGCCAGCAAGTCTAAGCTCATGTATGCAGCTCCCCTCTCCACCCATCTGCAATGTGCATAGCTGGGTGCCTTATTTCCTGGCAATTTGCAACTGCTTCTGTGCAGGCCAGTGGAGGGGCAGTGCTGAGTATGTCAAGGTTGCCATTTTATCAGACAAGTACCTTGGAGGGTGAGGGGCGAGGAAGAGAGCAGAGGACTGTGGATGTGACTAAGTACCGCAGGTCAGTGAATCTGGGTCCAGGGTGGGTTGGGGTTTCTGGACAGAGCTGGAAAGAGGAGTGGGTGTCAGGGAGAGGATGTTTGCAGCCTGGAGTTCACAGGTAAAGTTACAACAAGGGAACAGCGAGGTCCAGGGGTGTGTGTGGAAGCAGAGGACGGGGAGAAACGATTGGAAGCAAAGTCATCCACCTTATGTCCAAAGAATGTTCTGAATCTGCGCATCATTCTCCCATATTAGCCAGCCTGGCCCAAGCTACAACCAGTCCTCATCTCCGTGGTCTCCCTGATCTCTCTCCTGCCCCCAACCCCTCACTGTATTCTTTGCAGATCAGAGTTATCTTTTAAAACTGCAAATTGCATCACATCACCACCCCATTCAAAGCCCTCGGATGGCTCCATCACACTTAAGTTACAATCCTAACTCTGCCCTGCCTGTCGCACACTACGCTCTCAAAGCTGCCTACCTCTTTTCATTCCATCTCTGAACTATTGCTTCAAGGCTTTGAATTCCTCCAGATGCAGGAAGCTCACTCCTATGCAATACGATTTTGCTACACCTCCACCCCACGCAATGGTGAAGACTGGAATCTGACTTGGCCTCACGATATTTAAGCTACAATCTGAGTGACAGGAAGATCTGAGGGAAGAGCTAACCAGGCATGGAGGACTGCTGATGTAAGTGACCTCAGGCAGGAGCAGGAAGGCCAGGGTGGCTGGAGTGTGGAGGACAGGGGGAGAGAGTGGCATGGGAGGGTGCATCAGTCAGCCTCTGCCATGTAACAAATAGCCCTGAAGCTTAGCAGCTGACAACAACCACCAACTCATATTTCTTCTGAGCCCATGGGTTGGCTGCACAGTTCCTATGCTGGCATCAACCCCATAACCCACCTGCGGTCACACTGCCTGGAAGACTGGCCTGGCTGGGAGGTCCCAGACAGCATCACTCACATGTCTGGTAGTGGGTGCTGTGCTGGCCGGGATGGCTCAGTGCTCTCACAATGCACAGCCTTGGCACTCAACCAGCCTCAATTCCCCTGCCTGCCTTTCCTTCTCTGTCTTCTGGACCTGGAGCTCTTTCCAGTGGAGGCTTGAAGCCAACCTATCATTGTGAAGGGATTCCAGGAATGCTGGCGCAGTCCTTCAAATGCAACTCCTCAGCTGAAATCCAGGGCTGCTGGAATGAGACTGAGCTCCACAGGAGGGGCACGTGCTAAACCCTGGCCCGGTAGCCCCAGAGGGCAGGCGAGACCCTCTTCTCCCCAGAGCAGGGCTGGCAGACCTCAAGCCTCCTGGATCCAAGATGAGCCCCATCGGTGGCAGCTTGGGTATCTGTGAGATCAGCGCCATGGGCTTTGTTTGGCATCAGCGTCATGGCACCTCTTTGACCCTCAAGCTTTTCTCCCATAACGTGAAAGAACAAAACAAAGGAGATGGGGTGTTGGGTGCAACTTCAGGTACCACATGCGTGTGAATCATCCTTTGTGCTCAACCTGTCAATGGAGGATTATCCATGATATTTTGTTGATTGGGTAGCTTTGGTTGACCAATGCAGACCCCAAAATCAAACCCTTGTAACTCTGCAAGATGAAAACTTAAATCTGCATTACATGAAAAGAAAAATCACCATGTGCCTGAGAAGCGAGAGGCTGCAGCATGTGATCCTGAGCACCCAGTTCGTTTGCATTTCCAGGGAAAGAGGTGGAAATCTCTCCAGCTGCACAAACTTTAAAAAGCCAGCACAGACATCTCTTGACAGCTCTGCTTTCTGGAATTTCACTGAGGCGCTCAACGGAACACTTCAGTTGCAAAGTAACAATTTCTATTGTTCTGAGTGGCCACGATCCCCTTTACTGATGTCATAAAGTAGGTATTTATGAGACGAGGTCATTAAGATCAATAGCATAAATGGAACGCCTAATTCTGTCTTTTTCAGAGCGGCACAAAGCATTCTGTTGGCGCAATCCCAGTGAATAAAGGGACCGGGGCGCTGTCACTTAGGCCTAATCCCAAAGCAAAGAGCTCACCCTATTAACGGTGACTCCCTTTTTACATGCTTCTTAAAGTCAAAAAATCTGTTGGCCCTAAGTCGCCTTTATTGAAAATTTAAAAAAAAAAAAAAAAAACTAAAGGAGTACAGGCTGGAATTCGCTGTGCAACTGGATTTACCACATTTATAACCAGGCTGGCCGCACCAGTTTTCATTTCACCAGAGGAAGGAAAAAAAAATAACACGGAGACGAAAGAGCCTTCTGTTTGTAAAGCTGTTTGGAAACATGCAACTGGTTTAGCTAATACCCTTTCAAGGGAAAAAAGGTTCCACGCAGGGGAAAACGCTTGGTGCTCGGATTGACGCTGCTGGTTAAGGGAAGCCCTCCTCTCCGCAGAGACTAATCCCAGCCCTTTGGGAGGCCGAGGCGGGTGGATCACGAGCTCAAGAGATCGAGACCATCCTGGTTAACATGATGAAACCCCGTCTCTACTAAAAATACAAAAAAAAACAGCTGGGCATGGTGGCGCGTGCCTCTAATCCCAGCTACTCGGGAGGCTGAGGCAGGAGAATTGCCTGAACCCAGGAGGCGGAGGTTGTGGTGAGCCGAGATCGCGCCATTGCACTCCTGCCTGGGTAACAAGAGCGAAATTCCGTCTCAAAAAAACAAGAAGCCAATGCGGAGTCAAGCCCTGGAAGGCCAGCCCTCTCCTGCTTCCGAGGGAAAGAACAGCAGAGCAGGGAGTGCGGTGTTGATCCGTTTTTGCACCAGAGCGAATGCTTCCAGGGGTGTTTCAGGTGTCAGTATTTAGACAAACCCTGCCCTTTCTGAGACAACGGCACAGGCTCCTATTTACCAAGTGTGTTTTTCCAAGGAAGAAGCACCAGCAACCGTGCTCGGCATATTTGCTCACATTAAAGCAACCGAGGTAACCGGGGGCAGGGTGACCGCGCTCTCTGCGGTGGGTTTTGGAAACTAATTCTGACTGTACCCCAGGATCCCGTGTGGCAGTTCACGTCAGTGGCACTGGAGCCCAGCCAGCACCAGCACGCGTGTTCCACGGCTGTTCACAGAGGTTCTGCTGTGTGCCCGGGACCACCCTCGGCACTGGTTTGAGAAGATTCTCACTTCTGTAGCTATCTTTGCCCGCGAGGCCATTGGTGGGCACACCCCTTGCCCCGCCCACCTTCTCCCCACTGTCGTCCTTCATGCATCCTACGGGCAGGCCAAAGGCAACGACCCTGTGCTTCCTGTTCCTCCCTGTGACATCGCCCTAGGCCCTGATCCATGGGTTCAAAAGAACCCACGTTCTTTTGCCCTCTCACAAATGTGCCCCATCTTATCCCTGGATTTACCACCTCCCGCACTGATGAAAGAATCAGCACCTAAAACAGTATCAAGTTACTCCCGAGCTGCCCTCCAGGGCCTTTGCTTCAGCAATGGGAAGAGGAACTCTTCCCTTGGCCCTCAGGGCAGGGGTGAGCAACCCAGATTGAACCCCAGTCCCTCCCTGCAAACAAGCTGGGGACAGACGTGGACAGATGTAGACAGTGAGGACAGACAGCAGAAAATCTCGGAGAATGCAGGGATCGCAGAACAACAAGAGGACATGCCCAGCTACCCAGCCCACTGGTTACGAGGCATTTCCACATCCATGACCTCATCGGGTCCCTCTACCAGCCAGAGAGGCAGTGGATGCTGACCTTGCTTTGGAATTGCAAAAATCAAGTTAGGTGACCTGCCCACAAACTGAGAAGGTGCAAGAGTGCAAGTTTAAGCCCGTTCTTCCAATGCTTGAGCCATGGCTCTTTTTACCACACCGCAGGGAGCAGCACGGCATGCCCAGTCGTTCCCAGAGTCCACCTGGCAGCCTTCAGATCCCACTCCACCCCCGTGCAAGCTGTAGACCTCTTAGGGCAGGTGACTTACTAGTCCCTCTGTGCCTTGGTCTCTTGCCTGGAGAATCGAGGTGCAGTGGTGAAGTCTGGTGACTCTGATCATGATCAACACGGTTCTCTTCAGGATTATGTGAGAAGACACAGGAAAGCATTCACCTAGTGCCGGGCATACATGAAGCACCCGGTAGACACAGGAAAGCATTCACCTAGTGCCAGGCATACATGAAGCACCCGGTAAATAAAAACAATTGTTTTTCATTCCTCTATAGATGAGTGGCTGGGTGTCTTAGCTGACACCACACAGCATGGGACGGAGTCAGGACTAACCACAGACACTCAGATGGGCAAAGAGCCTCAGAGTGACAGGCCCTGCTCTAATAAGATGCAGGAAATATTTATAGCCCTGTAGAGGCAGTTAGTAAGTGGTGGGTCCAGGATGACACCCAGGTCCTTTGACTCCCAATCCTTTGCTCCTTCTCACTTTATTAGGCAGCCCCTTCTTTTGGTCCTACCTAAGTAGAGAAAAGAAGGTGCCCCTGAGTCACAGGGTGCCATGGACTGAGACAGCAGGATCTCAAAGCAATAAGGAGTGAGCCACAACCTCACAGGTCCCCATGGAGTGTGCTGGGCACCATGCCCGCTGATTTCCATCAACTGGGGCTTCCTGGCAGCACAGCCAACCTTTACAATCGTCTTTTCAGAGTAGGTATTATTTTATGATGAGAGAGACCACCCAGGTCCTGAGAGTAGCAGATTTATAATTGAACAAAGCAAAAATTCCATTAGGTCAAAGGTCCCAGGAAGTGAGGCTTCATGAGTTATCAGTAACACATCCTTTATGTTGCCATCAGGGATGGGAGTCCAGCAAGGGCATGCTCAAGTTCAAGTCATCTAAATGCCTGGAGCAATTGGCCATTTCCTAATGACATGGATGGCTCTCAAGGCAGGTGCTTTTCGTGGGATCTGAGCTCATATAGAAACAGGTGAGACATATCGTATGGAGTTCCAGAGCTACAAAGGACAGAGGCAACCCAATCTTTTGCTTCTGTTTATTTTATAGTTGAAGAAATAGAAGGGAAGCAACTTGCTCAGATGGCAGATCAGACCAGTGACAGAGTTCAGGCATTCATTCATCAAATGCTCAGGGAGCATGCCCTCTGTGTCGGACCTGCTGCTAGATGCTGGGCATGTATACAGCAAGACTCAGCTCAAGGAGCTCCTGCTCTCAAGGAGTTCACCTTCCAGTGGGGCAGAGAATGATCCGCTGAGGATTCAAATGGAGACAGGAACTACTGTCCGTCAAATCCAGGGGGGACCAAGCGCAAATGTGTAATTTCAAAGGCAAGTAGAAAAAATGACAGAAGCAGAAAGGTGTATCTCTTGACACCGTATCAGTCAGAATGAGAAAGGTTGTGCTTTAGTAACAAACAGTGCAGTCACACCATGCCCAAACAGGCCGGCGGAGGAGGCTCAGCTTTACATAGTCACTCAGGCTGACCAAGGCCACCACCTTGCAATTGCACCTGCTAGAACACACCAAGGCAGAGAAAGAATGTCAGGAATCTTGGACCTGCAATTACATTCTTCAACTCATAAGTAATAGATTTCATTTCCACTGGCTGCCCTAACCAATTCACTAACTGTCTACTAACCAACAAATTCAAACTAGTCCTGTGCCTCTACCTAATTACAGAGGGGTGGGACATTGTAACCCTCCAACAAGCCCGAAGGGAGGGCAAGTGGATGTGAGTGAGCCTTAGGACCCCAGAGGCAGACTTCTGCCCCAGTAGATGCTTGGGACTGACCATGTTGATCTTCCATCAAAAAAACGTAGCGTAACCTTCTTGAAAC
The DNA here is from genome assembly GCA_028533165.1 of Leontopithecus rosalia. Lineage (NCBI taxonomy): Eukaryota > Metazoa > Chordata > Mammalia > Primates > Cebidae > Leontopithecus > Leontopithecus rosalia. The sequence goes on from CM052655.1 coordinate 117,678,187, forward strand.
CTTGTTTCTTTAGTTTATTTTTTATTTTCCCACTTTCGATAAACACAGGAGCATAAGAGATCCTTTGTTCCTCTTTACTTTTCCATAAATGACAACTAGCATTCAGTTCAGAGTGAGAGCGACAGGAGTGAGTGGAGACCATGGCATAAGGGGACAGAGACAGGGGCAGCTTCTCCCCTCTCTTCCTTACTGTGGCCGTGTTGGAAGACCAGCAGCCTCAGTGGCACCAGTTGGTTTTCTTCCAAAGAGAAGCCAAAAATCTGATTATTGTTCAGTATAGTCTTATGATATTAATATATAGCAAGTAAGTTAACTTTCTTAAAAAATAGTGCTGGCCACACTACAGACACCAAAAATGTATGAAAGAAAAGCAAATGCCTGGCCACCAGTGGGAGAGTGCTGCTCTAATCAACAGCTTCTCCTTCTTAGAGAAAGGGACAGGGCTCCAGGGGAAGGAGGAAGTGGCCTGAAGTCAGCAGCAGCTTAGGGGACAGGGACAGACTGGGCGAGAGGACCTGTGCTCCGAGCACCCGAGTCCCTGGCCTCTCCTTAAGACTCTCCCATCAAAACCGACCAACATGGCTCCTCCTGAGATGCAACACGGCTTGGCATGGGTCCAGGCCTCTTCCCTGCTTCCTCATCTTTCCTCAACTGTGGTTATTCCAGGTCTTGGCAAGCCTTTGAACCACACCAAACTGCCAGACCCACACACTAAGAGAACTTCCAGCCTGGAGGAGCTTTCCCATGGTCCCTGCTCATGGAGATGTCCCAGAGAAGGCTGGCAGGGGTGACCTCCCCTGAGGAACCTCAGCTTTCCCAATCAGGACAGACCCCCTTCAGAGCTGGAGCCTCCAATCTCTTAAATTAATGCATGGCCAGGGGGCTCTGGGACCCCTGTTGGGGGTCCTCCTATACTTAGACCCTCTCCTTCCTGAGTTTCAGATCTTTTTCAGGGGAGCAACTCATGCTGCCTGGGATTGAGACCAGAAAACCAGAGCCACGCAATGCACCCGGAGGTAACACAGAGCTGCTCATATCATGCTGGATGCTCTCCAAGGCCCTGACAGGTAGGATTTTGCCCAAGAGCCCTCCTCACTGAGCTTAAAGATTCAGAGGGGAGACCAGGCGTGGTGGCTCACACCTGTAATTCCAGTACGTTGGGAGGCTAAGGCGGGCAGATCACCTGAGGTCAGAACTTTGAAACCAGATTGGATGACGAAAAATAAAAATACAAAATAATCTCTTCTTTAAATACAAATAAGAGTCTCCTCTAAAAATACAAAAAAAAATTAACCAGGCATGGAGGTGGGTGACTGTAGTCCCAGCTCTTTGGGAGGCTGAGGCAAGAGAATCTCTTGAACCCAGGAGACAGAGGTTGCAGTGAGCCTCCATCTCATGCCACTGCACTCCAGCCTGGTGGACCAAAATTAAAATAAAAAGACTCAGATGGGAAAGATCACTCTCTGGTTAGCAGCAGAGCTGGAAGCGGGGTTCTGGTCTTTGAACTTTAAGGACAATATTTATTTTATCCATTTTCCGTGAACAGAAAGTGAAGATTCTCAGCTGAAAAATGGGCAGTAGTTTTCACGGTCAGCACATTCACTTGTTCAACTGAGAAAGAAAATTTGAGTGTTTATCAAGTGCCAGCAATTTCCAGATTTTACATGTGTCTTCGTCAGGTGGGGATACTTAACAAAATACCATAGACTGGGTGTCTTCAGCAGCAAACGTGTATTTCTTACAATTCTGGAGGCTGCAGATCCAAGAACAAGGTGCTGGCGTGGTTGGGTTCCTGGTGAAGCATTTCCTCCTGGTTTACAGACACTTTCTTACCATCTTCCATGGCGGGGAAAGAAAGCGCTGGTCCCTTCCCTCCCTTATAAGGGCACTAATCCCATCACGGGTGCTTCACCCGATGACCTCATCCAAACCCGATCCCCTCCCAAAGACTCTGTCTCCAAATATCACCACAATGGGGACCAGGGCTTCAGCACAAGAATTTGGAGGAAATGCAAACATTTCGTTCATAGCAATATGTGAACCAAAACACACACACACACACACACACACACACACACACACCACCACCACAGATCAGATTCAGGAATGTCACAATTTGCAATTTACAGAGAAAACAGAGGCTCAAAGTCACACAGATAAGAGCCTGCGAAGCCACTGGGTGTGGAAGAGCAAGGCTGCAGGGAGGATCTGCCTTTGAATTCCCACGCCTAGATCAATGCTTCAGGTTTAATGATCTCTCAACCCCAGCCAGAGACAATGGGAGGAATGAACATCGTTGACAGCCACGTAAGATGCCAAGGACTGTGTTTTTTTCTTAACAGTTTCATTTACATACCATAAAATGTACTTGGTTTAACTGTAAGATTCAATAATATTTAGCAAATGTTCAGTTATGCAAGCATCGCCACAATCCAATTTCAGAACATTTGCAGCACCCCAAAAGAATCCCTGCAGCTTATACGCAGTCACTTCCCACTCTCCTCTGTCCCTGGTCCCTGGCAACCAGGAACCTACTTTCTCTTTCCATGGATTTGCCAACTCTGGACATTTCATGTAAATGGAGTCGTACCATGTGGGGTCTTTGGTGCCTTGATTGTTTCACTGAGGGTGATACCTTTGAGATCGACTTTTCTGTAGCGTTACCAGTATCTCATTCCTTTTTTATTGCTGAATACTATTCCATTGATGACTCTAACGCATTTTCTTTCTCTATTAACTTGTGGATGGGCATTTGGGTAGCTTCTGCTTTGAAGCTATGATGAATAATACTGCTGTGAACATTCACGTACAAGGCTCTGTGTAGACCTGTCTTTATTTCTCCTAAGTAAATATCTAGAAGTGGAATTGCTGCTATGTAAATTTATGTTTAACTTTTAAAAAAACTTGCCACAGTGTTTTCCAAAATGGCTGCGGGATTTCGTGGTTCCACCAGAAACGGATGAGGGTTCCCGTTGCCCCACACCCTCACCAACACTTACTATTGTCTATCTTTTTACTATTGACAAGTGATTTGTTTTTATCAATTAACTTAGAGAATCCTGGTAGATACCCATAGAGATAGAGGCTGTTCTTACTCCCACTTGACAGCTGGGAAGACCAAAGCTCAAGAATGGTGAAGTTACTTGCCCAAGGTCACAGGGGAGTAAGGAGCAGAGTAGGACTGGATCCAGGTCTGCCTCTCCCTCTGGCTGGCCTGCCCCTCACCACGCTTCTCTCCTTCCTCCTGTGGCATCAGGCACTGTATTGGCTTTCTCCATCCATTAACCAACACCTACCAAGGACCAGCACTGACAGGTCTCAAAGAATCCATGGCCACCTGTACTGTGTCATGCTGTTACTCACAGCTAGCTTTTCCCTGCAGAAGCTAAGATTCAAGAGAAATTACCGTCTCTCCAGAGATCAGCAAATATATTCTGTAAAAGGCCAGAGAGTAAATATTTTAGCTTTTCAGGCCCCATGGTCCCTGTTCCAAACACTCAATCCTGCCCCAGTGGTGCAAAAACAGCCATGGACGATTCATAAACGGAATGGGCATGGCTGTGTTCCAGTAGAATTGTATTTACTAAACTATGCATCAAGCCAGGTGTGGCCCACAGGCCATAGCTTGCCAACCCGTGATTTTTTACCCATTGTTACACGACCAGGAAGGGACTAAGTAAGAAGCTGAATCTGGGTGGGCCTGGCGTCTTAGAGCCCGTGGTGTCCCGCTCCTCGCTGCCTGGTAACCTCCACTTCCTACTTAGATTTCAGGATGCTCTTTCCATCCAGCTTGTACACGACTCTTCCCCTCCATTATTGCTCATGGCTGGCTGTGGTCACTAACTCATATGTTTAACACAGTTCAACCACCAGCCATTCCTCATGCCCCAGGCTCACATGAATGTAACAGGAGCACAAGCGCGGGCCCCAAATGCCCAGTTCAAGTCCCGGCTCCACACTGTCCGGCTCTGGACCCTCTCTGAGCCTCACTCTTCTCATCTGTAAAGTGGAGGCAGTCGGAGTGCCTGCATCGTAGGTTGGTTGTGATCATGAAATGAATTCTAGGAACATCACTTTCAAACAGGGCCTGGCACGAAGTATGCTCTCGTCAAATGCTAGCTATGGCCGGGTAGCCCCCGCCGTCCAGGAAATGGCATCAGTTTCATGTCCATGCATCATTTAATATCTCACGGGGGAGAGCGGAGAACGCACTGAGGTTAAAAGTTCCTATGTAATTATTGCTGGCTGCGCAGGGTGGTGCCACGCAGTTCTGCACAAAGTGGAACTGCCCGAGGACAAAACTGCAACTCGGTGGTAGTAATAATAATGGTAATAATAATAATCATAGCTCGCATTTATTAGGCATTTAGTAAGGTGACACGCTAAGTGCTTTCCAAACACGCTGTCATAATAGCTCGTATCAGGACAGCCCTTCGAGCTGACAAAGCGTTTTCCTGGGTTGTATCTCACATGTACCTCCCATCAGCCTGTGAGGGTGGCCTCTGTGTCCTCTTTAGTTTACAGATGAGGAAACCGAGACTCTGAGAGGGGAGGTGACTTCTGCAGGTGGCCAGTGAGAAAGTGGCCAGGCGGGGCTCTCACACAGGGCTCTGAATTGCAGAGTGGGCTCCCTTTCCTGACATCACACCCCACCCTTCCCAGGCCAGGCTTCAGCCCCGTGTTTCTGCCCACAGCTGCACAGGACACAGCCGTGCTAAAACACCAGGTCACTATCCACTCCCAGAAGCGGGTCTGCTCTAGAAGACCAGGAGGGGAAACGCTTAGCCTGGAGAGTACCCCGTGGCAGGAGGTTCACACGCAGGCAGGGCGTCCCACACTCTGGAAGAACTTCGGGCTGGAATCCTGCGTATGGTGCATGTGCAATGTGGAATTTAAAGTGGGGAGAGGCCCGAGCGGCCACTGTGTTTGACCTCCCTCCCCAGTGCTAGACTGTTCTCACAAGGCATACTCTGGGGAAATCCCTCCAAAAACAGGATGATTTCTGCTCCCATCCCTGGCAGCATGGCTTGGGAAAGTCTATTTATGTGACATCCTCTAGATGAGCCAGGGGAGCTTGGTGTCCCCTGACCTGTGAGAGCCTGAGAGCAGTGCTGCCGGCCACCACACTGCCTCTCCAGGGAACCCTACACTCAGTCCCCACTGTACCTGGTGTCCTTTACAGATGCCTGCCTTCAGGGTCTGGCTCCGTCATCACCGGCCATACTCATGGGTTGCTGGTTTGGAAGGACACAGGTCAACCTTGATCATTTCCCTCCCCTGTAAAACAGGAGTGATGACCCTGGCAGTGTGGCTGGTGTCTGATAGAGTCAGAGGTGGTACACGCCATGGGCTCCCTGGAGAGGCGCTGTGAAGCGGGGGGTTCTCTGGCAGTGGTAGATGCTATCGGCTCTGTCGCAAAGCCAGGAGCCCTTCCACAGGGGCCACGGGCATGCCTTCTCCATCGTGCATGTCCCTCGCACAGCCTCTCCTATTGGGTGAAAGGGATTTATGAATAGAGGAAACAAAATCACTTTAAAAAGTATTTAAATGTTTACTTGACAAAAGTTGTACATATTGCTGGTGTGAAGCTTGATGTTTTGAGGTAGACACACCTTGTGGAAAGGCTCAATCAAGCTAATTAACACAGGGATGGCCTCACATGCTTACCATTTTTGTATATGCAGTGAGAAGAGAATTACAATTTTTTATTTAAAAATGCAGGAAACAATCTTCATGGCAAACGCCGTGATAGTCAGACCCTTTCCTTAAGAGGGTGGGTGGGTCAAGGACCTGAGCAAAAAGGGAGCTGCCTGCTTCTGTCAGAGTCACCCAGGACCCCCAGCCAAGCACCAGGACATGCTCTCCATTTACCCTGCTGCTCTTCGATCTTGAAGATGCTCTCTGTCCCTTCTGTCTTCCTGCCCTAGAGTCTCCATCCTCACTGCTCTGAAGCTCTCCCAGGCAGTGTGGGTGTGAATGCTGCTGCTTCCTCTCTTGGTGTGTACTCTGCGGTGCAGTGTGAGTGCTGGCCCTATAGGGTGTCACCCACCGGGCTGTCACAGCCACGATGAACAGCCACCGTCCGCTGAGCACCTGCTGCACGTGAGGCACAGTGCTGGTGACTTAAACGCACCCTCTTGCAGGCCTCCCTGAATCCTTGATAGTCAGCCCCTTGCCCTGATCTGCTGAGGAGGATACTCAAGTTGGTGATTTTTGAAATTACACAGTTATGTCAGGGCAGAGCTGGACTTGACCCTGAAGCTCCACTCATGATCTCAGCCACCTCTCTATCCCCAGCCCCTAGCACCTGTGATTCCAGCCCAGAGAATCGCAGCCCTCTTAGGAGAACAAAGATTATCAGTTGTTGTTTTGCAATGACAGGTTCTCCCAAATACCTCATTTAGTAGCAAACCAGATGGCAGCCCGAGCCAATGGTTCCTTCTCCATTCCCCAAGGGAAATGGTCTTACCTTCAATTGCATCGAAGTTCTTGATCAAATGAGCTCAGCAAACAGACTTAAGCCAACTGCAGCCTCCTGAACCTGACCAGCCTTCCTTCTTTCCTTTCCACCTGTGTCTTTTCCCCCTTCCCTCCCACCCCTTCTCTCTCATCCATCCTTCATTCTCCTACACTCCAGGGACAGCAGCTGTGGGCTGCATCCTGGGCCATGCGGAGAAGCCAACATGTGTCCAGGACACAGAACAGACATAGAGGAGGGAAGAGGGAGACTAAGGAGCTCCAGGAAGGCTTCACAGAGGAGGTGTCGCCTGCGCTGAGTCCCAGTGGCCTACACTCTGAGGAGTTAGTGGGGCCAGCAAGACAGAAGTTAGTTCCCACAGCCCCCTGCTGAGCTGCCTCCTCTCCCTATGCCGCATTCTCTGTTGGTGCCACCAGCCTTCTCGCCTCCCCAACTCAGAAGCTCAACACCAGCATGGCCGCCTCTCCCCGAGATGCCCACTGACCCATTAGTGACCTGTCCTGCTGCATCTCACCCTCGAAAGTGTGCCACCCAGGCTCCTGCTCTTCTCCCCACTCACGGCCAGACCTCAGGACCCCTGCCCAGCCACTGTCACAGCCCCTAATCTGGCCTCCTTGCCTCCCACACCTCGCTGTCACACCCGTCCTCCAGGACACACGGAGCCTGCCTGGATAACCTCCCAAGCACAGCAGGGTTCACTGGACTGCCACCCACAGCTTCAGCAGAGCAAAGCCCACGTCCCTCAGACCTGGGCATGGAACCTCCAGTCTTGTCCTCCACCACATGGAGGCCCAGGAAGGCGCCTCCTCTGCACCCTCACTTCCACCAGTCTCCCTGCCCGAAGGGCACAGGCACAGAGAGCTTCAGCCAACTTGGAGGGTGCTGGGTCCTGAGAGGTGACAGGCCCTGAGGTATACCCACAGCCGAAACCCAACCAAGCACTAGGCACAATGCTCAGTGCTTCCCGTAGGTCACCTGTCCAGCACCCAAGACCTCCCATCAGGGAAGCATCATTAGACCCTTTTCACAAAGGAGGAAACTGAGGCTCAGAAAGGCAAAGTGGCTCACTCGGAGTCAAAAGTTAGTAAAAGGGAAATTCAAGCTGTGAGTACTGGTCCCTGTCTCCAAAGCCCATGCCCTGACCCTTATGACATCTCTTCCCAGGCATAAAGTGGGTGCCATGGGTCCCTGTTCATCTGCCTGACTTCCTCTCATTCTCCTTCTCCTGCAGGAAGCCCTCCTGACCTCCCCCAAGGCCAGGGTGGATGCTTTTGCATTGTCGGTATGGTGCACACACTTATGAAAGCATCTCTGCTCCCTGAACCCACCCCCACCGTCCAGTACACACACACACACACACACACACACACACACATACTGTGCAGTCCTCCCAGACCTTCCCCATACCCTGCATCACACTGGCACTGCTAAGAAAATCCTACAGGCTACATTAAAAGATGGGGGTGCCAGGGCTGCCACAGTGAGCAGAAGATGACAAACATCTGATTCACGGGAGCCGGGGGTGCATGGAAGAGCTCCTTGAGCAGGGCTTCATGGGTCAAGGTGGGTTTACACAGATCTGGGTGAAGGACACCCAGCAGACAGGCCTGCGTGAAGGTGGGAGGAGGAGGAGCGCCCAAGCAGGTCTGTCTTCCCAGTCTCTTTATTCTCCTAATCTGAACATTAGCGGTCACAGCCTAGAAGTTCAGTTTTGTTTGACCAGCATACTGCTTTAGATTTTTTTTTTATTTTTATTGCATTTTAGGTTTTGGGGTACATGTACAGAACATGCAAGATAGTTGCATAGGTACACACGTGGCAGTGTGTTTTGCTGCCTTCTGCCCCTTCAACCACATTTGGCATTTCTCCCCATGCCATCCCTCCCCCGCTCCC
>CM052655.1:117686657-117707918 GCA_028533165.1 Leontopithecus rosalia
CCTCAGTGTGTGGTACTCCCTTCCCTGTGTCCATGTGTTCTCATTGTTCATCACCCGCCTATGAGTGAGTATATACGGTGTTTCCTTTTCTGTTCTTGTGTCAATTTGCTGAGAATGATGTTCTCCAGATTCATCCATGTCCCTACAAAGGACACGAACTCATCATTTTTGATGGCTGCATAATATTCCATGGTGTATATGTGCCATATTTTCCCAGTCCAGTCTATCATCGATGGGCAGTTGGGTTGATTCCAGGTCTTTGCTATTGTAAACAGTGCTTTAGATTTTTTTTAGATGCATGGCCAACATTTAGTCATTGGGAATTTCAAATTAAAATCTGAATTTCTGGGGTCTAGGGGGAGATGTTTGCATCGTGGGGGTGAATCCCTTATGAACAGATTCGCGCCCTCACTGGGGAGTGAGTCCACACTCTGACAGTGCCCAGCAGAACTGGCTGTTAAAAAGAACCTGGCACCATCCCCAAGCCTTGTGTCCCGTCTCCATGGGAGCGACACACATACCAGCTCACCGTTGCTTTCTGCCATGAGCAGAAGCAGCCTGAGGTCCTTGCAAGATGCCCGATCTTGAAATTTTCCAGACATCAGAACCGTAAGTCAAATAAACCTTATTTCCTTATAAATTATTCAATCTCAGGTAACCCTTTATAGCAACACAAAACAGACGATGACACTCCCACCCAAAGGGACCTTCCATCACCAACCTTCAGGGCACCGGTAATGTCACCTGGCCAGCCACAGGCACTGGTGGCCCCTGCCTGGCTCTGAAGGCATTTAGATTACCCCAATCCTGAACCACCTCTGATGGGAAGCCCAGGCTCCTTCTACCGGACTTCCCGCTGGCCCAGAAAGGTTTCTGCCTGGGATACACTACACTTTTATACATTCTCACATATTTTCTCCCCAAAGGCAACCACACTCACCCTCCCTTGGGGCTGGCAGGCCCACACTTGAATTCTAATCCACATGGAGTCAGAGTGTGTCTCACAGCCCTCTGGGCCTCAGTTGTCACTCCAACTTTGACATAGGTCATCTTGCTGTGGGTGGAGTTTAATAATTTTTTTATTAGGTACACTTGACAGGGCCACGGTCCCCAAAGGACATTTTGTATTTCCACCCTGGGCCTCATCTCCCTCCCCCAACCCCACTACTCTCTCTCTCTCTTTCTTTAACTCTAACACACACACACACACACACACACACACACCCCGACACACATACATACACACACACACACACACACACACACACCCCACACACAACTCCCAAACCCAGAAGTATTTGGTTGAGTTGAAACTTGGCACCAGAGTCCTGAGCCTTAAGGCAAACATTTGTCCTAGAATTTGTGGAAAATCACTTGGCTTCTCCTAGCTGGGTGATGGCAAAAAAATACAGCAACCCCCTCTGTGCCTGACCTGCACCACACTGTGCCATCCCACCCCCACCATGAACTTTGGCTAATTAGAGCCTCTTGGAATTTCCCTGGGCTGGAAACAGGAGCTACTCCAGGCACGCAACTCAGCAAACTCCTGGAGAGCTTCAGAGTCGGCGAGTCACCACCCATGACTGCAGCCAGGCCGGGCCACAGACAGCAAAGGGTGCCCACAATTGTCCCCCATGTTTGGATTCCATTGGCTGGTGCTCATCAAAACTGCCTTGAGTTTTGGGTAGTTTCATCATGCCATCCTTAGGTTTCCCAGGACAGGGGTGCACTGCGGAACTTGGTCTAGAGGTGCCTGGCATACATCTGAGAGGCCCATTCATAAGAGAAGTTATCTGCTTACTCATGTCTTTACTCATGCACAAATTCATTCATCCATCTATTCATTTGTTTCTTCGTTTATTGCAGCTTATACTGTTTTACTGTGTTCTCCCTCACTCATTCATTCATTCAGTTTTACTAGTGTATGTGTAGATGTAGATCCAGATTCAGACACAGACATAGCTGGACATAGATGCTCTTGTTCACTTCCATCATCCACTTGCCCACTCACTTTATCCATTCACCCAGTCATTGATTTCCCTAGACATTGACTCCCAGTATTAATGTACTTATTAATGCATCCACCCCTCTGCTGTCCATTTATCCATCCACTCAATCACTGCATTTATTCATTAACTCACACTAATATTCACTCAGGAATCAGATCCTTCTCAGGGGAAAGCAAGTAAGAACTATCAAGGCGAGGGTGTCACCCGCTCACACCTGGGTCTCCCGCAGGAGATGAGCCTTGGACTGCAGTCAGCCCACCTCAGGGAAGAAGTGAGTCACAGCATGATTGGGAAAGGAGAGGCCAGGTTCTTTAGGGCACCAGGGGCAGATGGTAATTTGGGCCAGGGCAACCAGAGAACCCTCCCTTGAGGGCAGTGCTCCCTGAGGGCATGGAAGACTCCAGAGGTGTGTGGGTGGTGAGGAAGAATGCTCCCTCAGGCGCTGGGTGGGCACCTGAGCCAAGGAAGGGGAATCCCACCCTCCTTTGGCAGCCACCAACTTCATAAGTAAAGATATGGGCTGCTGGGCATCCTGGCTAAGGCGGGGGGATACGGAGCTGCAAGATCCTGGACTCCATTCTAGAACAGCCACCGAGGACTCCTGAGGTGCTGGGTGGCTCCCTCAACCTGATTGAGCCACCCTGTCCTGGGGCTGCTTTGAGGATGCTGATGTATGAAACCATTGTCTGTATCCCAGCTGTGAGGCCCCCTGAGGGCCCAGCCTTGTTCCCTGCTGTCTATGCAGAGCCTAGAACAGGGCTGGCCCACAGTGGATGCTTGGTAAATATTTGTTGAATAAATGAATGCTTGAACTGGCAAGGGATCTTCGAAATTATCTCATCCAGTCATTTTCAAACTTTTTTTTTTTTAGCTGGAGTCTTGCTTCGTGGCTCAGACTGGAGTGCAGTGGCGAAATCTCTGCTCTGCGACCTCTGCCTCCCAGGTTCCAGCGATTCTCCTGCCTCAGCCTCCCAAGTAGCTGGGACTACAGACACCCGCCACCATGCCTGGCTACGTTTTGTATTTTTAGTATAGACGGGGTTTCACCATACTGGCCAGGCTGGTCTCAAACTCCTGACCTCATGATCTGGGATTGCAGGCGTGAGCCACTGTGCCCGGCCTTTTTCAAATGTGTAAGGGGCTAAAGGGATCACTGGAGAGAGTCTGGGGCTGAATCCCACTTGACCCAAATACCTCTGTTTTAAACTGTTTACATATTGGGCTTTCCAAATTTCATCCACAGACTGAAATTTTACACACAAAAAATTACAAAAATCAAAATTCTGAAAAATGTGGTCTAATTCTTCCCTTTTAAAGATGAGACACTAGGGGTTGGGCATGGTGGCTCACGCCTGTAATCCCAGCACTTCTGGAGGCCAAGGCAGGTGGATCGCCTGAGATAAGGAGTTCCAGACCAGCCTGGCCAGCATGGTGAAACTCTGTTTCTACTAAAAATACAAAAAATTAGCTGGGCATGGTAGCACGTGCCTGTAATCCCAGCTACTTGGGAGGCTGAGGCAGGAGAACTGCTTGAACCCAGGAGGCAGAGGTTGCAGTGAGCCAAGATCACGCCACTGCACTCCACCTTAGGCAGTAAGACCAAAACTCCATCTCAAAAAACAAAAACAAAAAAAGATAAGACATGAATGCCCGGAGACATAATATAACGTGCCCAAGATTGCCTCTCCAGCTACTGACGGGCCCAGAAAGAGGCTCCAGACTTCCAGACTCCACATCCAGAGCCTTCTAGCACTGCCCCCACCACCTGGCCTCCCTCCATGGTAATGTTGGCTCTGCAGGCTTTCAGAGGCCACCCTACTGTCCAGCCCCCTCCTGTGGGCTTATCAGTGGCTGCCTACAGCACTCTGAGATTCCAGATGGAAATGGGAAGAATGGTTAAAAGGAAAGAATTAGGCCAAGTTGTGGAGGGGGAGCCATCTCAGCCAGGTATGCGGCTTCTCCTCAGGTGGAGAATCCAGCTAGAAATTTCGACGGGAGAAAAGCTAACTCCATATGACCGTGGTGTTGGGTTTTGAAACCCTATACATTTTTTTAAATCTATAATTATGTGGTACACACCTAATTAAAATGGACTATAATTGTTGAAATATTTTATTGAAGTCATTTTTTTTTTCCGAACGACAGGTTTAACAGATGATAAAACTTGTCTTGTGGTTAGCTTGGGCTGCCAAGCTCCCCAGGCACAGTACAGAGGGTGGGGCCTGTCCAACAGCGGACAGTCAACTGCCTCTGAATGCCAGCATTCTTTGCTAAGCACTCCTTCCTGAAGGCTCCTCTTGGGCCCCATGCCAAGCGCTCAGGACGGAGACAAATACCCTGGGCGGGCGTTTTGTGCACAAAGATGATTGAGGTTTGCTTTCGCTCGACGGAGAAATCCTTTGAAATTGCGCTCCTGGGGAGCGAGGGCAGCTGAGATCAGAGGGAACTGTTTATTCAAAAGCACAAGGAGAGAAGAGTGATCGTGCCCCACTCACAACCCACACCCTCCTCCAAACTCCAAATGACCAGAGCGAAACAGGCCTCGACAGCGTCCAGGAGCTGCATCCTCACGTCTTCCAGGGAATGAGATGGATGTTTCTCTGCCGGGGCCTCAAACAGCAGTTGCATTCACCCACAGTCTCTGGGTGCTCAGTGCTTTCTATGCTTTGTTTCTAGGACTGACTACCCACTTTACAGACGAGGAAACTAAGTCACAGATGAAGGGAAAGGTTTAAGGTCTCCCGGCAAGGAAGCGTGGCATCGTCTTAACCCCGCTTCTGTCGAACTCGGAAGCCAATGTATTTCCACAGTTCTGTTCATTCTGACTCAAAGGCTGACTCAAACCAGGCATCTTCATTATTCAAAAGACTGAATCAGCCTGTGGGAGGGACGGGCAGGAAGGCACGCCCCAGGAGTTGGGGGTTCCTTTTCATTTGTGTTGTCTGTTTGCCTGTCCTCCCTACCCAGTCCTGCAGGCAACATGGGCGGGTGGCCGGGGGGCGGCGACCCAGTGTTACTTTCCAATCCATACCACCAGACAGGGAGAAGTTCCTTCCCTTTCCTGCCTGAGAACCAGAGGATAGTCATTTGACCCCCAATTCTGAGCTCAGCGAGAGTGAGAGCTGCGAGGTAGGGCTCCAGTTGCGAGCCACGTACCTTTCTCCAGATTTTGTGATGACTTTATCCTCTGCGATTGTCCTAACCCAGCTGTGAGGTTGCTAGTGTCATCCCCAGGCTGCAGAGGACCGACAGGGGCCTAGAGGCTGACCTAACCTCCCACAGCTAAAACAAAGCTCCAAACCACCATAAAAACTGTATTCTGGGAGTTTCTCCATTTCGAGTTGGTGGTTTTTTGTTAAACATGTTGATTCCTGTCCCTTCTTTGTTCTTCCTTTGCCTATCTGCTTTCCCTCAAGCTTGTCCTTCATTTTCGTGGTCCTCATTTTTATTGAGCACCTACTATGTATTAGACCCTCTGCTAGATGTGCATCCTGTCGCGTGAGAACCAAGGCCCTGGAGGGAACACACGTCTTGAATTCCAACGCCCACTCCGCCCTGTGGGTTACAGCATTCGAGAACTCCCTGATCCTGAGTTCAGTTTCTGCCTTACAAGACTGGCCCTCAGAGTTGCTGTGTGGAAGGAGGGGATGATGTTTGTGTAGGGCCTGGCTTAGGGCCCATGAGCCCCTGCCCCTCCTCCAGCCCCCCACCTGCCCCTTCCTTCCCCTAGGGGAAGGACAGAGCAGGCTTCACGCAGAACTCATTCTGACAGCTGTCTGTGAAGGGGGGTGATTTGTACAAAGCAGCCTGACTGTGTCTAAATCCCTCCCTGGGGCACTGGTTCCAAATTAAAATGTGGCAGATTTGATCCCTGCCACCCCACCCCACCTGCCCCCGCAAGACTCTCCTCCGTCCTGGGTCCTGTGTGATAGGATGACAAGCCCATCCATCTGCCCCACGGTTCCTCCCTATGCTCCTCCCTCACTCCTTCCCCACCTGTTGGATCTGTCTGTCCATTTGGCATGGGTTAGAGCAGGTGGTGCCTACCCTTCAGCTCTCAACCCCAGGATAGTGACAGCGACAAGGGGACAATTACATCCTAGATCCAATTAGTTAACCGAATCCTCCCCTGCCAGTTCCTTCACACCACTGTCTTATCAGCTCTGAGAGCACCGTCTCATTATGCCCATTTAAGAGGTGTGGAAATTGCAGGTCAAGCAGATCACCACCCCAGGTGACAAATGGCCTGGATAGAGGTGGATGGGATGCCCTCTCAGGGCCTCCTGTCCTATTTATAGTAGAAACAGCTGCCTCTTGAACGTGTCTCCTGGCCTTGAACATGCTTCGTATAGAAGCACCGATCCTCAAAGGAACAGCGAGCTAGCTACCACCCAGCCCATCTTACACATGGGAGAACTGAAGTCAGGGAGGGCACATGACTGGCCAGGAAGCCCTAGCAAAGCACACTGGTAAAATGAGACCTCGTGTCTTTGCAGCCACCCTTTGGAGGGTTCCCTCCCTTTGGAGACGCAGATGAAGGGGGAAACCAAGCTGCCTTAGAACCGGCTGTCCCATGTGCCATGGCCATGGAACTGGGTAATGAGAGGTTGCCCTGCGCATTGTAGAATGTTTAGCAGCATTCCTTGGGAGTACTGAACTCCCCTCTCCCCGGACAGTTGTAACAACCAAAAATATCTCACCATTGCCAGGTGTGCCCTGGGTGTGGGGGCAGATGGGGGTGCGGCAAAATAATAACTCTTACCCCGATTGAAAACCATTCCCTCACAGTTTTCCTTCAAGAAAGTCTACGTTATTTCTCTCAAGGACATCTAGAAATTCACAATACACAATGCCCGAAAATGAAGGAACCCAGAGCGTGTCACGGCAAACACTGATCACATACGGCGTTATTATTATTAATCAGTAACTTGACTACGGTAGGTGGGAACGAATCTCCATCTTTCCGTGACTGAGTCCTGGGAGGTGGACAATGGAACTTCAGGACATCACAGTCGGAGTCCCATGGCTAACTCACAAGGGACTTTGGACAAGCCTGTTTGCCCTTTTGGGACTCAGTCTTCCCATCTCTAAAATGGGAACCTGAAGAATGTGACTCACGAGGACCATTTTAATCTAGTATTGCCAGATGTCCCAGATTTTGCTGCCCTGGGACTGGTGTTATCACATAGTGCAGAAGTCAGTGGGCTCTGGGTTCTGTTCACCTTGGTGCAGACTGTGGCCTGAGTCCTTATGGGCTGGGCAACCCTAATCAGGTCATGTAACCTTGCCATACATCTTCCTCGTGCTCTGTAAAAACTCTGGGATCATGGAAGAATCTGCCCTATAGAACTGTCATGAGCCTTAACTGAGAAGATATATACCACACAACAGTGTCTGACACTAGTAATCGCCTGGTAAGAATCAGTTATCACCTTCAGAAACACCATGGCAGGTTGTGAAACCACAGGACCCTCAGTCCCAACCGCACCCCGGCTGAATCAGGTCTCCCAGGGAAATCAGGAACCAAGTGTGCACGGCCCCTGAAGGATGGATTTGGTTTTGCCAGGTGGAGATACAGTGCAGAAGAAATGGCGGGAGCATTCTCTGGCTGCTTTTTTAAAATCCTCCGCAAATGATCCTGAAGCCATGAGTCTTTGCGTGGCACTTAGCAACCATGTGAGTTATATGAAGCTCTCTGATGTTAGGAATATTCCAATAACGTTTTGAGTGCCACCCTGTATGAAGCCCTGAGTGGTAAAAATGGTACAGATACTCTGTCCAAAGAGAGCCGATGCCTAAGCCAGTGAAAACGGCTCCTAAGCCGGATACATAGTCCAAGTGGTCTCTGCGTTTGGGGGCACAAGGAAGTTTGAAACATGTGCTCAGAGACGACAGAGGAGAGAATGAGCTTCAGGGTTATCAAGTAGGGTTGTGCAGGTCACCGACTGCACAGAGGTACCCAGTGAAAAGTCACTCTTCTTTCCAATTCACATCAAAGCACCTTCAGGCCAGTGGCAGGTCGGGAGGTCATTGTTCACCTAGGCTGCCCTGGAAACTCCTCCTCCTCCATCAATGAGAGCTGCCCCTTTCTCTAGGGAACATTCCCCAAGACCCAGAAAACAGAATCAACAACACAGTCTTCCATGCCATGCCCTGTTAAAGTCCTCCTTACTTCAGAGTGTAAATGCTTGTTTGAATTAATGTCTCTCCAACTTGTCTCGGAGCCTTTTGAGAGTAGTTGGTGGGTTTGTTTGATTTTTCTCGTGGTCTCGTGTCAGCACCCAACACAGGTCTGGTGCAGAATAGGTGCTGAAAAGATCCTCGTATTTTGTTTTTTGGTGGGCGGGGGCGGGGGAGGAGTTGCCTCCTACAGCTGTTAGCAGCAGATGCTTGTTCAATGAATAAATGGATGGATGGATGGGTGGATGGATGGATGAAGACTGAATGAATGAATGATTAAATAAATAAATCCCACTAACCAAGAGGGTTTTCATGAGCCTGGGTAGAAAGGACACTCCATTGCCCATCAAGCTAGCTGGAAGTCAGCCAAAGTGACTTCTTGGAGGAAGAGGAAATGGCCCCTGAATGATGGATTCAGTTGTGCCCGGTGGAGACAGTGCAGAGAAAATGGAGGGATCATTCTCATGCACAGAAAATTAGATTTAAAAAGTGGAAGATACCAGGAGTGGTTAGTGAAGTGTTCATGGTTTGACGGTTGCTGTGGCAACCTGCTCTTCATTTGGTATAGAATCACAAAGTCAATATTTTCACAGCATCAACAGGATAGTAAGACGCATGCCGCCATGTCTGAGAGGCAGACAGTCCTTTGCACCCTTGTGTGGGTGTCCTCCATAACTTGGTTATTTTGCCCACAGCTTCCCCTAAACATTGAGTAACTGAAGGACTAGACACTTGGCTCCCATGTGCCCAAGAGACACAGGAGCTCTGAATGCCAATAGGGGCCTAAAATGCACTCTTCAGCAGGTATGTTCATGTCAGTGATGTTCCTCCCTGACCTAAGGTCAGAAATGACCCTGTTTTAGTGCCTTACACATCCGTGGTATGACCTCATCTTACCATGTGACCCTGGACAAGCTGGATTCTCCTCTGAGCTTCAGTGCCTGTATCTGCATATTGCTAATACAAATACCCACCTTTCAAGATGCATAGTTGAATGAAATATAATACAACATTGACTTCCTGGGCACTTAATTCTTGTTGGTTTTCTTTCTCTAGAATGTTCCATTGATGTCCACTCAATATCCCACTGACAGGGTGAGGCAGATCATCGAGACAGAACACTAACCAAGTAATTCTGGACTTAAACCCCACATTTGACCAATTGAAACTAATAGGCATTAAATGCCTATTAGGCTTGTCTGTACATAAAACATATTCTAAGACCAATCACATGTTCAACCATAAAGCAAGTCTTAATAAATGCAGAAAAAGCAAAATAATTCCAAATAGACCCCCGGACCATCATGCAATAAAAAGACAAATCAGTACCAAGAAGACCTCCCAAAACTACACAAAAATATGGAAATTAAACAGCTTGTTTCTGAGTAACCCTTGGGTGAACAATGACATTCACGTAGAAATAAAAAATTCTTTGAAATTAATAAAAATAGCCACACAGCTCGCCAAAATCTTTGGGTTGCAGTCAAAGCAGTGTCAAGAGGAAAGTTTATAGTGCTAAATGTTTTCATTAAGAGATTAGAACGATCTCAAGTTAATGGTCTAACATTGCACCTAGGGGAATGAAGAAAAAAATAAAGAATAATCCAACCGCAAAGCTAGTAGAAGAAAAGAAATAAATAAAACTAGAAAAGAACTGAATGAAACTGAGGCCCAAACATCTATAAAAAAAGATCAATGAATCCAAGAATTGGTTCTTCAAAAGAATAAACAAGATTCACCAACCACCACCTAGCTAGATTCATGAAGGAAAAAAAAAAGATAATGTGTATTTAAAACGTACAGAATTTCTTCTGAACCAGTTATTTCATCAAAGGACTTTGCCAATGACCCAAATGGCAAAGGTTTATGCCCAACAATTTCCACTGTGCTGCCATTTTAAAAGGTAAAAATATAAGCTCTGTCAGCAATAGGGGGACGCTCGAATACACAGAGAAACACTCATACCACGGAATATTCTGCAGCACTGAGAAGCCCGGGTCGGAGGCAACGCAGGAAAACCACTCCTATATTCTTGAATGCAGCTGGGAAGCTACAAACAAGATTCAAATGCAACTTCACCTGTGGGTTCTCTGCTTTACTGCACAGCTTTCTGTTTTGTTTTGTTTGGCTACCATTAAAGTAGAGTACCTTGGGACAACTTCCTTCGTCAACCCCAAAGCAGACTCAGCAACCAAGCCTCATAAAACCACAGCTGCCAAGAGCACACAACTGGCAGGACGTCACCAGGATGCCATGTGCTTCCTCTGAAGTAAATATACCGCGTGGTGCAGAAGACCGTGGGCAAGTGCAATGCACCGGGCACCTGAACAGCAGCCCGATGCCCTGCTTCATGCTAGGGGATCTGTGGAAGTGAGGAGAACAGGTTTGCCCTGACCCGGAGAGACTGTAGTGAGAGATGAGGAGGGATATATAGAAGCTGCCAGTTCTTAAGTGAGCCCTCTCACTGAGTCCTGCAAACCCCTGGCCTTGGTTCTAAGTCTCATCCCAGATACTCATGCTAGAGGCAGCTTCCGGGTTAGGAGCATGGAGGCTGCACCGGGGCTGCCTGGGAGCAAAGCCCAGCTCTGCCAGGACCAGCTGTGTGAGCCTGGGCAGGTGACATGACTTCTCTCTGCCTGGTTTCCCCAACTGAAAAGGTACCCTCCTCATAGATGGTGTAGGGTTCCTGGGTGTGTAAAGCTCTTAGGACAGAGCACACCCCTTGGCCAGTCCTACATGATGCCTTTCTATTAATACAAGTTCAGAGGCAGCTGAGATAAAACTGACTTCAAATCACATAATCTTTCCACTCAACCCAACTGCCACATGCCCACAAATAGCTCTGAAACAAGACTCTCAGAAGGTCTCACATAGAGGGTCAAACAGGACACCATGACAGCTTCCATGGGGTGGAAACAGGATCACTGGAATTTGACTGCTTTAGGTTCAAATTCTGGTTCTGTTACTCACTAATGATTTGCCCTCCCTGCCTAGTTCCTCTGCACCTCCATTTCTTTGTAAGATAGGGTTTGTTTCCACCTACTCATGGAGTGGTTTCCTGCAGCAATGATCATGCATCAGATGAAGCTCAAGAACTGTGCTATTAACCTTCCACCAGGATGCCACAAAGGGTTGTAGAGAAGATGATGTGAGAGAATCTATGTATTACAGCAGCACGTGCTGGGTACCCACCCAGTAACGACAAGCTGAGTCTCTCAGCTGCAAAAGACTCAAAGAAGCAGCAGCTGAGCCAGCTCTTTGGGGAAACTGGGAGACTTTGGGGAAACAGGGGCTTCAGATGACATTGAAGGAGGACAGGACTTTAGACAGTCAGAAATGGGGCAGTGGCAGGGACAGCCCGGGCAATGATCCAAAGCCCTGGAAGATTCTCAGATGGTCAGACTCAAACAGAGCCCCCAGCGTGTGTCTGGAATATAGCAGGTGGTGGCAGAAAAGAAAGCAAGGGGGAAGGAAAAGAGAAAGAGTGGATGGGGGAGAGAAGAGGGAGGGAGGGAGGAAGGAAGCAAGGAGGGAAGGAGGGAAGGAGGAAGGGAGGGAGGGAGGGAGGGAATAAGGAGGGGACAGGGAGGGAAAGAGGGAGGGAAGGAAAGGGATATGGGAAATGATAGAGTCCAGACCTCTTCCCAGTTCCCCATCTGTGGCCAGTGCGATGCTAACCACTTCTCCCACTGCCTGACCCCACACAGAAGGCTCCTTGTTCTGCGGCCCGCTCCGCATGCTCTCGGGGGAATGTGATTACAAACCTCAACACTCCCATTTCACCCTTTCAAAAGGCACTGTTCCCACTGAGGCGTCTGCTTCTCCCTTCGTGACATAATGCACCCTGCTCGCCACTGAGAGATTTAGTGTCCCCTCCCCATCCCCTGAAAAGAAAAATGTAGCTTGAGATTTTAATTCCTATTCATGTCATTTTACAATAGCTTCATTCATTCCCACCGGCTGTATGATTTTTTTAATTTATGGAGTACGTTTGTGATGTATGAATTAGAGAAATAAAATGTTATTAGAAAGGTCCCGGGGAGTGAGCTGTTTCTTGTCTAAAGGCTGAGAAAGTAAGTATAAAGAAAGAGTGAGCTGGGAGCTAAGAGAGGCGTATCTAGCTTGCAGAGTGGCCCCCAGAGTGCTGTGTGACTTTGGAAAAGCAGCTTAACCTCTCTAAGCCTTGTAACTCTCTAAGAGCGGCTTCCCAGTCCCATCAAATAGTGTCTCTGCTAAAAATTACAATACCCCTGTGAATTCGCCATGGTTGTTACCACAATTAACATGGGATGTACCCTGTAGGGGACCTGGCCCCAGACCCCACCCCATCTCACAGGGGCTCCAGCTCAGAAGAGGACAGGCTGAGCAGCTCTGCACCCCCCACCCCCTGCTGTCCAGCTTCAGCTGTCGGGGCCCCTGCAGGCAGAAGCACCAGTGAAGAAACTTAGTAAGGCTGCAGAGGCCAACGTTCCGGCCTCATAAAGCCCTTTTCCAAAACAGCTGCCCACAGCTGCCCAGAGCCACATTCTGTAATAAACTGGCCCCCTGCCCTGGAAATGGGGCGGAGGGCTGGGGCACAGGGGCCAGGGTGGGCAGGAGAAGGAAAAAAAGGCATTCTTGGAGGAGCAAAAAGAGGCCGCTGTCTCTGCCCTCTCAAGCCTCAGTTTCCCCGTCTGTAAAGTACAGAGAATCCCCCTCCCAACATTGCACAGTGATGACGAGGAGACAGCACTGTGGAGGATCCGAGGTCCTGCCTGTCATGGTGCGCGTTCTTGGTAGGTTCCCCACAAATGTTCATATAACATGTATTCTTTGTAGTGCCCTCAAAAGTCCAGCCCAACCGCCCTTCCCAGGTTCAGCTGTCATACAGCTGTCATCAGCCTCCTCGGCCCCCAGACTGCAAGGAACATACACGTCTCTCTCCCTCACTCCACAGACAAATTGCCAAATCCTGGGGCTTCTAAGCAGGTTGCGCCCTACTGAAAGTCAGGTACCGGCAGCTCAATCTATGCCTGATGAAATGGCCATTCAGAAAGGGAGCACTTTTCCTGGCTCGCTGCAGATGCGTTTTGTTTATACTTCATTTAGTGAAATGTCCCCAACAGGTTGCAGCAGAGGAACCAGAAGCAAGGCGTTGCTGCTCTGCCTGCTCCCCCAGGCCAGGTCCCAGGGTACAGAGTGAGCTCTCAGGCTTCCACTCTGCTGAGCAGAAAACCATCTGCTCGGGATTCCTTGGTGCCTTCTGATGTAAAAGGGGGAAACACCCAGTTTTTTTCAGGGTTTGTCCCTTTCTTCTCCAAGGAGGGTCCGAGCCCAGAGGGAGGGGAGTCCATATTATACTGGCCTCAGGGGAGGATGGGCCCCTCTCACCATGGTCCCCAGTCCCATGGGCCTGGGCTTGCTGTTGCTGCTTCACCCAAAGGTGACCCAAGAAGGGGGCAGGCCTTGGAGAGATGACCCTTGTCCCCTTCTGTTCCTTGTTTTTACAGCCAGGGATCTGAGGATGACAGATGCTTTTCTCCATGCTCTCCATTCACAAGGCCTCCCTCGTCCTGAGTCCCCCACCCTCTCCCAGCAGTGCCCCAACCTCAGGGGGCTCACATTCTCCTAGAGGCTTTGCAGACAGGCGCCATGCAGGGCCTGTGGGACTGTGAGGCCAGGCAACCCTTCAACTCCCTGCTCCTCACTCTGCAGCCAGCGGAGACCTGGTCCGTCCATCCGGATCACGTGCGGAGAAGCAAGATGTAGCTCCCCCTGCTGCCCCTCTCCTGGGCCTGGGCTTGCTGTTGCTGCTTCTCCCAAAGGTGACCCAAGAAGGGGGCAGGCACATCCTCCAGGTAGACATATGCCCGGCAAAAATCCGAATTTATAAAAACACACGATCTCTGTTTCCTCTGTTGTGAAAGAGAGACGCTGCAAAGTGGCACGCTTTGCCCCTGCTAACACAGTCAAGAAGTGGAGGACAGGGACTCCCCTCTAATCCTGTACTCCCGCCTCTGTCATCACCACTGCATACCCATTCTGGTGTTCCCAGGAAACAATGACGAGAAAACACCCCAGCTTCCCTGCGCCCTGGGTAGTTAGTTGCCCTCCTCCTCTTGCAGAGACTCCTGTTGCCCCCACCATGCAAATCCCCTATGACATCACAGTTAGCAGAAAGTGGCCCAAATGGAACCGTGAACACCCTATGGGCAGAAAACGAAAAGTAAGATCATATCGGTCCTTCTGACAGTTAAAGTAAAATTTTATGTGAGCAATATACTCTCGCTCTGATTACCATGCAGTATAATTTTATTCTGGTTTTCTGGGCCTGCTGAACCCCTGCTCTTTTAAGTGTTCCAATGCTCTGCTTGCCAAGATAAATGATTATAATTGACAGGGCATTGTCAATCTATCGCAAAGCTGATTTCATTAGGCATGCCAAGGGCCAGCTCTGGGGCAGGTAGCTGAGCGGAGAGGGGTTTGATCTCACCCCCTCCCTATAGTACGGTCCACACTGGCACCAAAGGCTGGAGGGCAAGAGAACAAAGGAAACGTTATGTCTCTGAATTCAAATCTTTCCCTTTGAAATGAGGCGTCCGGAATGGCCAATAAAACTGTGGAAATGGATTTCTGACTGTATTTGATGTTAAGCCTTTAGTGTCAAGTGCCAGGTCTACCGGTTGCCTCCCCCCCACCCTTCTTTTCTTTCTTCCTTTTACCCCCCTTGTCTTCCCCCCTTCTCTGGATGGCCTTGTGGGGAATTTGTCTTTTCATAAATAATTTCTTAGAGTTGGCAGTTAGACAGTTGCATCCCATTTCTGCTTTGACGTGAGAAGAGCAAATGAAGTCTTAAAAGGCTGGAGACTTGCTCTTGTGTCTGTAATAGAATTGGCCTCATATAGATTGATTAAGACCCAGACTCCTCTGGCTTCAGTATTAAATCTTCTGTTTACTAAGGCAACTCCACGCACAGAGTCTCTGTCATCTCCCATTGAGTCATCATAATTCTGCACTCCATCCCTTTCTACCTAAAGGAAGAGTTGGAGGAAAACTTCAGCGTCTGCGGCCTCCTCCCTAATCATCTGTGGCCAGAAATACCCGACAAGGAGCCAAGCTTTCATCTACAGCCCCATCCTTGACTGAGAGAAAAGGATACAGCCATCCAAGGTGACATCCTTGCCGCCCCGCTGAGCTGTTCTCAGGCTGAGGAGGAGGAGGATGAAAAACAGAGCTTTGAGCATCCCGGCCATCATCAGCTTGAAGAATCTCCCATCAGGGGCAGCATCAGGACTGGGAACTGGGTTTTTCAGCAGCTTGCAGAATCCCAGTGAAACTGGTGTGTAGCCCCACCCACCCTGGCTATATCCCTGAGTGGGATCAAGCTAACTGGCCCCATTCACATAGAGGTTCATGGTTCATGGTAAGAGAAGAGGAGCTGTGAAGAGAACAGGAAGCAAGATATAGAATGTGGAAACCCCAGTTTCCTAACCTGATGCTGCCCCTGATGGGCTGATTTTGGGCTGCTGACTTATCCCTGGGGTTCAGACTTCCAGCTGTGAAACGAGACCCCCAGTCATGAGTTCCAAAGCAGCTGGGACCCTCCAAACCCACCATACAAAGAAGAATTCACGTCCCTGCAAGAACACCGCAGCTGTTAACCTCACTCACGCTTCATAAGAACTTAGCTAGCTGAGTATCATGGTGCGTGCCTATCATCCCAGCTACTCGGGAGGCTGAGGCAGGAGAATCACTTGAACCTGGGAGGCAGAGGTTGCAGTGAGCCGAGATCAAGCCCCTTGACAGGAAGAAAACCTGTCTCAAAAAGAAAATGTTAAGCCGAGAAAGTACCATTTCCTTCCAATCTCAGAACAGGGAAACTGAGGCACAGAGCACCTTGCAGCAGTGATAGAGCCACTCAAGGGAAGAGCGCCATTTCCTGTGATAAAGCTACCTGAGTCTGCTGGAAACCACACACACACACACACACACACACACACACCCTCAGGGTAAACTACCAAACAGCTGCTTAAACAGGTAGAGCAGCTGGTGAGTTAGCAAGAAGTCCTGAAGTCCAAACCTAAGTGTGGTTAGAAACGGAAGCAGAGCTGTGACGTCCTGAGGATGCCTGGTAACCCTAGGGACCTTGATCTTGCATTTTCAGAGCCTCTGAGGGTACCGAGACATATGACAGAGCCTAGAGCCCATTCAGGTGGAGGAGGGATGAAAAGGGAGGTGAAGGGAGATTGGCCAAGAAAAGATCCTCCTTATAAAAAGCCAGTTTCTCAAAGGGTACCAGGGCGAGCTCAATGGACACACACACACACACACACACACACACACACACACACACACACACGGAATAAAGCCCCAGTGCTGAGCAGAGAGGTCTTTAGAATGTCAGTTGGGGGCCCACAACACAGCACCCCTTCCTCTCTGGCCTCCCGAGCAGCTCCCACACACGCTCCAGCTCCTGCCCTCCCCTTCTTCCCCCACCCTGCTCCCACCCCCATAGTCTGCAGGCTCAGGCTGAAGGGGCCACTGGACACCCTCCGTACATACATCCCTCCCCAGCCCAGCCCCAGCTCCATCTGCAGTGGCCAATCCCATATCAGTTACATCTCTTCTACTCAGACTCCTGGAAAAAATCAAATCAAGCTTTGTCTGCTCAGGTGTTAGGATTTCTCTCCTAATAACAACAAATTTAATGAAAATCATAGACTCAGCTTCTCTTATATTTTCATCGACCCAAACCGTGTCTGAGAGATGGGACAGGAGACAGATGCCAGTAGAGAGGGGACATCATCTGAGGACACCACCCCTGACCCCAACTCCTCTCCTGGCTGACGCTGGCCCAGCCTGGTAATAGTCCTCGTCCATTTCAGGGCTATGGCCAACATCAGACCCTCTGTAACCCCAGCTTTTTTCCTAAAGATGGAACCTGCTAAGGAAGGAAGGATGAGCTGCTCCAAACCCCTGGGTGTCACCTTGACCTCATCCGGGCCCTGAGCAGCAGGACCAGGCCAGAGGCCACACAGCATAGCAGCGGGGCAGCATCCTGGGAGGTCCCAGCAGGTCTCCCCCTTGGCCACACCACACCACAGTCGATATAAAGGGCTGGCCCAACCCTCAGTGTTTTTTTTGCATGCAATAGCGTCTTTGCTTCTCATGGCAAGCCCGTGGAGTGGGGAGGGGCAAAACAGACCTTACTCTGTGCATTTACAGAGGAGGGCAAAAGGCTGGCAGGCAACTCACCCACCAGAGGTACGAGGACTGGGGAGAGCGAGAAGAAGGATCTGAGAAGGTATACTTGCCATTTACGAACAGCCTCCTCAGATGAACTGAGAGAAAGACAAGAAACAAGGCAGTGGTTTTCAAGTTGGCTCTTGCCCGTGGAGCTGTGCTTCCCATCCTTAAGCCCTCAGTATCTGGACCACATGGTCACAACTTCAATAAAGTGAATTGAGTTTGGTTTATACAACAGAAGAAGACCATCGCCTTCTTGTCACTAGATCCATGGTGCTGGAACGGAGGGAAGTAAAAGAGCTGGAGATGGGCCAGGCACGGTGGCTCAGGCCTGTAATACCAATACTTTGGGAGACCAAGGCAGGCAGATCACTTGAGGTCAGGAGCTCAAGACCAGCCCAACCAACGTGGCAAAACCCCATCTCTACTAAAAATACAAAAATTAGCTGGGCATGGTGGCATACACCTGTAGTCACAACAACATGGGAGGCTGAGGCAGGAGAATCACTTGAACCCAGGAGAGGTTGCAGTAAGCCAAGATTGCACCACTGCACTCTGGTCTGGGTGACACTGAGACTCCATCTCAATCAATGAATCAGTCAATAAAAGGGTTGGAAAGGAAGGCAGTGAGAAGTACTGCATGTTTCTCCTGAACTAAAAATCGGTCCTGAGATTTTTGAAACCTCATTTAGGATTGGAGAGGGTGTCTAAGTTGAAAGCTTCCAACTGACCTGTTTCTAACGTACACATAAAGACGTGACTTTATCATTGGAGAAAGAAAATACTCTTGATTTTGTGAAAAACCAACACATAACAGGTTCTTTTGGAGCTAAAGCAGAGGCCTGCAACTGATAAAGCCGTGTCTGTGAACCACACCGTTCTATATCCACGTCAGCATGTATTTGCTGAGACCTACTGTGTACCAGACACTGTTCTAGGCTGTGAAAAAATGGCAGTGAATAAAACAGGTAACAATTCTCACCCTCATAGAGAAGACAGTTTAAAAACAAGTTAGCAGGTTTAGGGTATATATCAAAGACATTAAATGCTTTGATGGAAAACAGAACACGGAGCAGGGTAGGGAGTACTAGAAGAGCTGTGAATTGAAATACAGCAATCAGGGAAAGCCTGTTCTAAAAGGGAGGAGAGTCAAGAAATGAGCTATCAAGCCACAAAAAAACACGGCGTCACCTTCACGCACAGCACTAAGCGAAAGAAGCCAGTCTGAAAAGACTACCTACTGTATAATTCCAACTCTATGACACTTGTGAAAAGGCAAAACTTTGGAGATAGTAAAAAAAGATCCGTGGTCAGCAGGGGTCAGGAGAGAGAGTGATGAACAGACGGAGCACGAAAAGACTCTTAGGGCAGTGAAAATACTCTACATGGTCATACAGTGGTGGATCCCTGTCAACTGAGATCTTCACTGGCCAATCCCCACCGTATTACTCCATCTTCATGCTGCTATAAGGACATACCCAAGACTGGGTAATTTATAAAGGAAAGAGGTTTAATTGACTCACACTTCCACATGGCCGGGGAGCCCTCAGGAAATTTACAATCATGGCAGAAGGGGAAGCAAACACATCCTTCTTCACATGGCAGCAGCAAGGAGAAGTACAGAGCAAAAGGCGGGGAAGCCCCTGTAAACCATCAGATCTCGTGAGAACTCACTGACTATTACAAGAATAGCAGCACTGGGTCCCTCCCATGACCCATAGGAATAATGGGAACTACAATTCAAGATAAGAATTTGGTGGGGAAACAGCCAAACCATATCACCCACACAGACATAGAAAAACAGTGACCAAATTCTTATGTTTTTAAGTAGATTATTTTTCTTTAAATACATTAAGTGGAAAGAAGTAGGATTGCTGGTGTGGGCACTGGTGCCTAGACCAAGGGAATGAGTATGCCCCAGGTTCACATCATTCTTCACACAACTCTCTGACCTCAGAGGGAAACCTGTTCATCAGCCAGATCTGCCCAGATATACAGAGCTTCCTGTTAGTTATCTAGAATCTCACCTTTTTAGTTAGATGGTTAGTCAAGGCTCTCCAGACATCTTGGGGAAGTCTGAAAATACAAAAGAAACCAAAGCAAACAAACTGGAAAACCAATTTTAGAGAAAACAAAGATAATTCAGAGAAAATAAGCTTGTGTCCTCTGAGATATGTAAGGAGCTACTGCACCTATAAGGTAAGAACAAGATGCTATGTAAAAGGAATAATCATTTAACAAGAAAGTGCTGGAAAAATAAATATATGATTGTCAAAAGGAAAGAAAATTCAATTAAAGCCTTGGAAGGTAACATACAGAAAATCTATAGGGCAGAAAAAAAATGTTATGAGATGGAAATATGAGGGAAAAGAAGAGAAGAGGCAAAAAAGCATGATTTAAGAGGTTATGCATCCAAGTAATAACAGTTATAGAAAGAGAAAACAGATTAAAATGAAGAAAAGAAAAGTGCCCTCCTCAAAAAAATAATAATACAAAAGAATGTCCCAAAGGTAGAGGACAAAAGTCTTCAGAAATATCAGCCCATTGAGTGGCCAGTCCAACAAATGTTTAAACAGATCCATAAGCATATCATTATGAAATTTTAGAACAGCAATAATAAGGAGATAAATGTTCAATCATCGAGGGATCATCTTCAAAGGAAAGGCAATAAAACCAATGTCAGACTTATCATTAGCACCACTGGGTTTGGCACAGTGGTGAAATTCCTCCAAAGTTCTAAGAGTAAATAAGCATCAACTTGGAATTCTATATCCTGCTAAACTATCATTGAAGGGCAAGAGTAGAATAATGTGTGAGAGATGAAGAAAGACCTAATCAGGCATACAAAGATTTATGGGAAAGTTTATAATGGCTATGCTTGTGTAATATAGTGAATAAATAAGCCAGAAAGATGAATAAGATATAGTATTCAACCCAAGACACAGAATGACAGCCTGACAGCACCCAGAGTAATTGGACAAGACTAGAGCAGAAGAATGGAGGATTCGGGAGGTTGGGAAGAATCTGTGAAAAACGGGTAGAATTCTATAGATTTTAATTTATTTTGAGAATTTGAGGTGCCTTAATGAGGTAATAAATACAATTAGAAACTAAAAGAAGAAAAAGAAATGGACAGTATGTGGGGTGGGTGGGTGGGTGGGGATGGAGTTTTGCTCTTGTTGCCCAGGCTCAAGTGCAGTAGCTCGATCTCAGCTCAGCACAACTTCTACCTCCTGGATTCAAGCGATTATCCTGCCTCAGCCTCCTGAGTAGCTGAGATTATAGACATCCTCCACCACACCTGGATAATTTTTGTATTTTTGTTAAAGATGTGGTTTCCCAATGTTGGCCAGGCTGGTCTTGAACTCCTGACCTCAGGTGATCCCCAGCCTCAGCATCCCAAAGCGCTGGGATTAGAGGAGTGAGCCACCATGCCTGCCTGAAACAGACAATTATAGCAGTAATCACAGTATACTACTTGGCTACCAATGTAACATTTACAGAATATAGTCAACATAATTTGTTTCCTGAACTTCTAGAACCCCTATAGACAAAGTGTTGTAGACTTAAGTTTATAAAATAAAAAATAAATGTTATCGATCTTAGCAATATAAAAGCAAAAGTATGGCTGTTAGAAATGAGAAGTTGAAAGGAAAGAAGAGGTACTGAGTGATTTGCTTTCTTCCTATGTTCATTTCATAAACAGTGAGTCAAATATTATCATATACAGTTGAAGGAATATGTGTTCATATATAGTTTACATTTACAAATGCAAATAAGGGAACTAAACTATTGTGAGGGGTGTGTGTATAAAATGAGTTGCAGAAAAAGAGAAAAAGATGAAAGT
>CM052655.1:117708018-117728587 GCA_028533165.1 Leontopithecus rosalia
CGATGATAGACTGGACTGGGAAAATGTGGCACATATACACCATGGAATATTATGCAGCAATCAAAAATGATGAGTTCGTGTCCTTTGTAGGGACATGGATGAATCTGGAGAACATCATTCTCAGCAAATTGACACAAGAACAGAAAAGGAAACACTGCATATTCTCACTCATAGGCGGGTGATGAACAATGAGAACACATGGACACAGGGAAGGGAGTACTACACACTGGGGTCTATTGGGGGGAATAGGGGAGGGACAGCGGCGGGGAGCTGGGGAGGGATAGCATGGGGAGAAATGCCAAATGTGGGTGAAGGGGCGGAAGGCAGCAAAACACACTGCCACGTGTGTACCTATGCAACTATCTTACATGTTCTGCACATGTACCCCAAAAACTAAAATGCAATAAAAAATTAAAAATTTTTTAAAAAACTATAAAATTGTTAGGAGTTTAGAGCATACAATTATTCTTTCTGTTACAATAATAAATATTGTGCCTAGCATTAAGAAATACTTCAAAAAGAAAAGGAACAAATTCTTCATCCGTTACAGGAGGAGGTCAGCAGATGATGTCTAAAGCCAATCGTTCAAAAATAACATTATTGATGTGTATAGACACACGAAGTGAATCACCAGGACAAACAAAAACAAGCAAGCAAAATTGGTTAACCAAAAGTGCTTTACTCCAGAGAAAAGGACTAGCGTGAAGGAGTGCTGTGATGAAACTATTATTTTTTATTATTAGGTTGATGCAAAAGTAACTGCGGTTTTTGCTATAACTTTTAAAGGCAAAAAACGCAATTACTTTTGCACCAACCTAATAGCAATCTCTCTCTATGATACGCTATTTTAATCACATGCAGGTAGTTGATCAATATTTATATCAAGGCTGACTTCATGTTGCAGTCACAGCATACGGTGGACACACCTGCATGTGTTCAGCGTTCCAAGCTGATGAACCCAGAGGTGGCCAATCTGGAAATTCATTCCTTACCTATGAGGAACATCTGAACCCTCCACCTGTCCGTTGGAACGTGGGCCATGGAAGGGATGATGCCTCACTGTGAGGGTTGGCTGAAGGTCGTCAGGTGGAGGTTGTTCACAAGGGGTGCTAAGAGAAAATGCTATGCAAACTGCGTGGCTTTTGCAAGAGATTGCAGTTCTCCTACCTTGCCTGCCACCGAGGGATCACCCAGGAGGTAGGTCCCCGCTCATAAAACCCTACACCTCGTTTGCTAGCTCTGGGTCTCTTCTTTGGCCTCTTGAACCTGGCACCTCTCTACTGCAGTTAATAGAGGCCCATCAGGACATGCAGGTAACAGCAACTGGGACATACCGATTACATTGATGACGCTTGAGGTGATACTTGTATGTTGTTGCTATTGTTCATGACTTTCTTTGATGTCGAAGCAATTTTAAACTAAACTCTAGATTTCTCTGTTTCGACCCATTCACAGATCAAACCTAGAAAGGAAGTTTCACAGAGAAATAAATATAAGCAGCCTACAGTTTGAAAACACTTTTTGCAACGTGAATACTCCACCAAAACTCTACCATTAAGGATTCACTCATTTATCAGCCAGGCTCAGTGGCTTACACCTGTAATCCCAGTACTAAGGGAGGCTGAGATGGGGGATCACCTGAAGTCAGGAGTTCGAGACCAGCCTGGCCAACATGGTGAAACCCCATCAATACTAAAAATACAAAATTAGCCAGGAATGGTGGTGCATGGCTGTAATCTCAGCTACTCAAGAGGCTGAGGCAGGGAAATTGCTTGAACCCAGGAGATGGAGGTTGAGGTTGCAGTAAGCCAAGATAGTGCCACTGCACTGCAGCCTGGCAACAGTGAGACTCTTTCTAAAAAAAAAAAAAAAAAAAAACCACCAGGCACAGTCACTCATGCCTGTAATCCCATCATTTTGGAAGGACAAGATGGACAGATCACCTAAGGTCAGGAGTTTGAGACCAGCCTGGTCAACATGGTGAAAGCCCCCTCTCTACTAAAAAAATATATAAAACTTAGCTGGGCATGGTGGTACATGACTGTCATCCTAGCTACTGGGGAGGCTGAGACAGGAGAATTGCTTGAACCCAGAAGGCAGAGGTTGCAGTGAGCTGAGATCAAGTCACTGCACCCCAGCCTGGGTGATAGAGCAAGACTCTGTCTCAAAAAAACAAAAAAGGATTCAGTCATTTATCTATACCCATTGCTTAGGAAGCCCCTACTGAGAACAATGAGATTTTCAATACAAAGTCTTGCCAGATTTTCTGTCCTTGAGGAAACATGTGAGACTCTGCCCCAAAACCAGGTCACAGGAGAAAGTTGCAGAGGCCAGGTACCCTTCTGCCCACCTTCACCCACACCGGGGTTTCATACACGATGTATGGAAAGAGCTGAAGTCAGGAGGCTGAACATTTGAGACCCAGTCCTTCACTTTCCCTAGCTGTATCACCTAGGCAAGTCACCTCTCTTATCTGAACCTTGCTTCTTTTTTTCTTTTTTTTCAGATAAAGTCTTGCTTTGTTGCCCAGGCTGGAGTACAGTAGCAGGATCTTGGCTCACTGCAGCCTCTGCCTCCTGGGTTCCAGTGATTCTCCTGCCTCAACCTCATGGGTACCTGGGATGACAGGCACACGCCACCACGCCCAACTAATTTTTGTATTTTTACTAGAGTCAGGGTTTCTCCAGTTTGGCCAGGCTGGTCTTGAACTCCTGACCTCAGGTGATTCACCCGCCTCAGCCTCCCAAAGTGCCGAGATTACAGATGTGAGCCACCACACCTTGCCTGACCCTTGCTTTTTTTTTTTTTTTTTTTTTTTTTTTGGAGACAGTCTTGCTCTGTCACCAGGCTCCAGGCTGGGGTGCAGTGACAAGATATCAGCTCACTGCAACCTTCACTTCCTGGGTTCAAGCAATTCGCCTGCCTCAGCTTCCTGAGTAGCTGGGATTACAGGAGCATGCCACCACACCCGGCTTATTTTTGTATATTTAGTAGAGATGGGGTTTCATCATGTTGGCCAGGATGGTTTCGATCTCTTGACCTTGTGATCTGCCCGCTTTGGCCTCCCAAAGCACTGGGATTGCAGGTGTGATCCACCACACCCGGCCCAACCCTTGCTTTTTTAAAATATGAAATAACAGGGTGTGAAACAATAGTTGGGATCTGAAGCATCAGACCTTGTGGCCTTGAGCTAACTGGTCAACCCCAACAGCTGGCATGTGGTGGGGGACAAACAGGGACAAGGGGTGTCTGACTGCAGGCAGACAAGGCCAATTAGTGATATTAAAGAGGACTCTTCAGGCACCAAAGGGAAACCTATAGGCTGCCGCCTGAGCAATCAGGCTTCAGCCTGTGAAACAATCCCATGGGGCGGAAAGATCACAGGCCCAGGGTCCAGAGACCCAGGTTTACTTCCAGCTCCACCGAAACTTTGCTGGATGATCCTGAACAAGTCACTACAGCTCCATGGCCTTCACTGTCCTCACCTGGAAGATTAAAGGGTTCAACCAGACAATCCCCAGAGTCCCTTCCAGCTCTGACATGCTTTCATTCCATGATTGCGTGACCACCAAATTAAATTAGAATCAGAGCTTTTGCATCACCTGTGTGTTGGCAAAGACAAGTGACACGCCCATGAGTACATGAAGAAGCCTCCCACAGCGGGTCGCTCAGCTTTTTCTCCTTCTTGTTGTTGTTTCTTTCCTGCCCTTATCAGTCCATGATCAAGGGTTCCCTCTCCAATGCAGGTGCTTATCTGCCGGCTGAGGCCGAGGGCGCACCTCAGTACCCAGCAGCCGGTGAGGCAATGCGGGCGTTTCTGCCACTGTTAAGCTGCCACCGCTGGCTACAAGGCGTTGCCTGATAAACAGACTTGCTCCACACACGTCTGCCTGGGAAGGAAAGAGACTGCCTGCCAGCCTACTCCTGCCAAGGTCTGCACCCAGGCATCGGCAGGGGTCCGAGGACGGGCACATGGGGGGGCTGTGGGGATCCTGCCAGACTCCGGAACAAAGGCTCCTGGGAGGTGGGCTTCCCAGGCATTTGAACTCACGGCCTGCAGGGTCCCTGGGGGGATACAGAGGTCAGAACAGAGACCTGACAGTAAGGAGTGGGGGTGCCCTGGAAAGCCAAGGCCGGCCTTGGTATCACTGTGTCAGGGAGAATGCCCAACAGATCTGGCTATTTCTAAAGGCCAAGATGACTCATTTTTTTTCAAGGAAATTTTTGAGAACTGATATCCCCTAAGCATTGAGGAAACAGATGAAGTAATATGTCTAGGTTCTTCCCATCAGAGTTCCCAGCCTGGCTGTAAGAGAAAATGGGCACATTCAGCAAATAATTGCAGTAGGTTTTATTCCCTTATGTATCCAGCAAATATAAAATGAACATCTTTTGTGCCCAGGCGCTGTTCTCGGTATTAGACAAATTCAAGTGAATAAGATAGAAAATATGTCTATTCTTACTGGGCACGGTGGCTCATGCCTGTAATCCCAGCACTTTGGGAGGCCAAGGTGGGCGGATCGCTTGAGGTCAGGAGCTCAAGACTATCCTGGCCAACATGGTGAAACCCCGTCTCCACTAAAAATACAAACAATTAGCCAGGCCTTTGGTGGGTGCCTGTAATCCCAGCTACTTGGGAGGCTGAGGCAGGAGAATCACTTGAACCCAGGAGGCAGAGATTGCAGTGAGCAGAGATCATACCACTGCACTCCATCCTGGATGACAGTGAAATAGGAGGAGGAGGAGGAGGAAAGAAAAGGAGGAGAAGGAGGAGAGGAAGGAAGAAGGAGGAAGAAGAAAGAAGAGGAAGAGGAGGAAGAAGGGGGAGGGGGAGGAAGATGTCTATTACCCTGGTGCACAAACTACCGACCCTCTTCTCGCCATCTTCCCAGGGTGATGACTGTTGTTTGCTGAGTGCTTCCTAGGGCCTGGGTACCTTACTGGAGCTCTACATGCATCAGTTCTACCCACCCTAAAGGCCAAGGAGGTAGTGATTGCAACTCTCCCTATGGCACAGGTGAGGAAACTGAGGCCAGAAAACCCAGGGGCCTTTGCCTGCAAGCCTCAGATAGTAGGTGCCTGAGGTGACATAGGACCCAGGCTGGCTAACCTCCAAAGCCTGATTTCCTTCTACCAAAACATTCTGCCCCAGCTCAGTCTTGCCAAATCTGTTTTCCCACCCCAGCCCTCGGCCTGCTCCTCTTCCTTTATGCCCTCACTCAACGACCCGAATGACCCTATCAGTTAGTATACAGCAGGCTCTGCCACAGGAACAGGTGACTCTACATGGCCATGGCCTGAAACAACCAGGAATCATTTCCCACTCAGACTAGGCAGCAGCATGGGTAGCAGGTGACTGCTGCTCATCCCCATCACAGAGGTTCCCAAGCTGATTAAATCTACATCTCAACACGTGTCTCCTTGCTCAACAAAGCAAAATGGAGAGCTAAAGCGTCTCACATCAGCTGGCAAATGTGCCAGCCCAGAAGTGACATCTGTCAGCTTCACTGTCAACACATTGACTGGAACCAGTCACATGCCTGCACGTGCCCACAAAAAGGAGGTGGGGTATTAGGAAGCAGCAGGGATGTCTGTCAATACTGCTATTTGCCCAGGTCCCCCAGGGTGAAACCCTGGTCTTCTGAGATTCATGGACACTTCTTCCCTCTTCCCTAGGAGTTAGGGCAGCAGAGCTGACTGTGGAGTCCCACACACTTGTGGGACTAGTGAGACTTTGTTACTGAATTTTTGTGTGTGTCTCTGCTGTCTTATCTGTAAAGGTGGCAATAATGCCTCTATCACAGGGTTACGGTGAACGTTTGCAAGCCAGGTTTCTTCCCTTCCCTCTCACCCCACCACACCTCCTTACAGTTTTCCATCCTCTCCTCTCGACATCCCCACCCCCAGAGCTGGCATCTCTCATGGGCACTGTTGCAATGATGTCATTTGCCTGCCCCTCTGCCCTGAGCCACATTCCCTCCCATCCATCCTCTGCCCGCTGGCTTCCCTGGTCATCTTCCTGAGCCACACATCTTCCTTTGCTGCTTCCCTGCTCTTAATCCTCTCACAGCCCCTCGTCTCCTCCTCTGCGGTATGGTCAGATCCCCATCTGCCTCTGCAGCCTCCTGACTTTCCCGCAGCCACATCCTCCATTCACATTACACCATTTCCCAGCCTCAGATTCTTCCCGATTTTTTTAAGCCTGCATATCTTTGGCTACTTTCTCCTTTTGCTTGGAATGGCCTTTTCTACCTCACCTGGAAAACTCCTGTTCATACTTCAAAACTCAGCTCACATGTCACCTCTCATATGAAGGCTTTCCCAGCTACCCAGCCAGGCTGATTCTCTTTCACCTGCTGTTAGACTAGGTGCTGCCTGAAATTCCATCAATGCGTTCCACTGAGACAAGCTAAAGCCTCATCAACCAGTCCCCTTTGTAAATGAGCAGAGTGGGAAGAGCCCACACCGAAGACAGCAAACCCAACCCTGAGTTTGAACTCCTGGCTTTTCCTGAGCTCACTTTTTAATCTTAGAAAGGTCACCTACCCCCATGCATCCATCCCCTGGAGGAGGGACTCACCATTTTTGGAGCTGCCATAGAAATATCTCGATTTCTTTATTGTTACTGTCTGCCCAGGGCTTTTTCTATCTGAGGATCCACCTGTTCCCAAGATGACAGAAACTAGAAGTGACTTCACCTTTCAAGAGGGAGCCCTCCCTCTCTACTCTTTGGTGCAACTTCCCCATTGCAGACACATCATATTCTGAGAGGCACAGAAGCACAGCTTTCCCATGACAAAAGCTATACACACAGAGGGAGAAATACGGGGGACGAGGTGTGGCTGTTTCATTGCAAAGTTGTCCTAAGATGAGGACAAGGGAGCTTTGTATTTAATACTTACATTACCCTCTTAGGTGTGGGGGCAGCTGGAGCTATGGTGAAACCTCACATTTATCCACATCATTCTTTGACGAGCAGTATTCAACTTGATAAGATAGGGAAGTTGAGGCACAGAATGGTGAAGTGACTGGCGCAGGGCTCACCTCCATAATCTCAGGTCATGGACAAAAGTCCTTCTGGTTTCCAGGTTATTTTTTCAGAAAGTCATTGAGCCGGATTCAGTGGCTCATAATTCTGGCACTTTGGGGGTCTGAGACAGGCAAATCGCTTGAGCTCAGGAGTTCGAGACCAGTCTGGGCAGCATAATGAGACCTCATCTCTACAAAGAATAATCAAAAATTGGCCAGGTACAGGCTATGCTTTCTGGGACCTATAGTCCCAGCTACTTGGGAGGTTGAGGTGGGGGGATCTCTTGAGCCCGGGAGGTTGAGGCTGCAGTGGGCTATGATATCATCACTGCACTCCAGCCTGAATAACAGAGCAAGATCCTGTCTCAAGAAAAAGAAAAAGAATACAGATCACTGAAAAGCAAGTCATGCATTCTGGTGATAACCCATGCCTGTGTGGTATATATACAGCAGGGCAGCATAGTGGAATGTGTTCAGCCACTGAGGAAAACGCACCTGATCTCTAGCCAGCAGCATAAACAGATGCCAGAAACACATCACTGTGGGGGAATGTGCTGCTGATGGTTCTGGACGATATGATACATGATATCATTTATGTAAATGTTTAAACACAAAAAATGTATATATTAGGTTTATAAAACACATTAGTGGCTTAGAAGGACATGAAACTCATAATCATCACTGCTTCCGGAGACAAGGAAATGGACCAGGATGGAAATAGCTGTCAAAGGAGGTAGGCAGGAGTTGTGTATTTATCTACAAGGTTCTGATGGTTTTTAAAGTACTCCAGTACATCCATATGTTACTTGCAGAATAGCTCAACTATATACACAGAAAAATAACTGAAACAAACATAAGAAAAGGCAAAAGGTTAATGATGAGTGATGAGAATATAAAGTGATTGTAAATGTTGTGCACCTTTTCTTCCTTTTCAAATGTCCCAAAAAAAATCCTATAAAAATAATTCTGGGTTCAGATCCCATCTCTGCTGCTACCAAGTTACAAGACTCTTGGCAATGCCCTTGCCCTCTGCGTGACTCAGTTTCCTCACTGGTGACGAAAGGGGTTGGGTTAAAAATCACTCAGGAGCTTCCAGTTCTTATTCCTGTGAGCCCTACACACAGAGGTGGGGGCAGATCCCCCTTCCCAACCAAGTGATATTTTCTAGCCAGACTAAAAATAAACTAGATGTCTCATGTGGAAAAAGTATCAATTGCTAAATGTGAGAAGGAGAATGGATGGAAGAGGAAATAATCCACTTAAGGGTTCATGCTGAGAAGTCTCACTAACTCCACAACACAAGTGTCTCTACGTGATGCGACTCCACCTCTCTTTTGTGCATGCAGGACATGCGTACCCCACTGGGCCATACAAGTGACAGCTAGAACCTTACGCCTGTCTCCACTGAATGGCCCCTGGTGAGTTCTACTGCGGTATCTCAATCACGGAGGTCAGACCAGTTCAGCCTACAGCAAGAACCTTTCTCCAGGTCCTGTACATTCCACCACCTCCAACCCCTCCTCCCCAGGGTGCCTGTGCAGAGCCAGCCACCCTTCCCCATCTAGTAGAGTCAAGACCACGCAAGCCACTCCTGTCTCCCTCTTCCATGTCACCTCTCAGTGGGCTTGGAATCAAAGCACCCACTCAGGTGAAACACTCCAAGACAGCTGTGGTCTGATCTGATCCCAGTGGTCACCAGCCAAGGGGTAAGGAAAGAAACTAGACTCCTGATCCCATAATCAAGAAAATCAGCACACTGGCTGCAAGGCCAGCCTTGTACTCAGCACACCACCTGCTTTCTGTCACCGTTCCTTATAACAACCTAACTTCACAGACAGAAAACCACAGCTCAGAGGGATCTGCCCAGTCCACACCCAGCCAGGCCAGGGACCAGCTCCAAGTTCGAGGCTTTTTGCCCTGGACAAAGTCACTGCATGTTTGTAGCTCAGCAAGTTCAAAAGCCACGTGAGGATGAGTTCCAGTCCCCAAGTCTTCTATGGTCACATTCACACCGTTTCCACGCAAAATGTCCCCAGCACTCCCAGGCAACAGGCAGCGATCACTGAATCATCTGGACGTCCACGGGAGGAAGAAAGGGCACCTGGAGTAGTCAGGCAAGCTTTCGCCATCTCTTGCCTTCTCCCCCTGCCAATGGCACAAGGATGCTCACGTCACAGCGTTTCACTGAGGCTTAAGGGCAAGTAAGAGAGGTGTCTGCAGCATGAAGCTTCTCTGCAAATTCTTCCCACTTCGGGGCAGCCTAAAATCAGTGGCAGCTGCTCCTAACCTGTCCTAGTGGCTAAGACAGGCCAACGTGTCCCAGTGAGAAGCGTTGGCTGCCAAGTCTAGCCCTGCCCGTGGAGTCGCAGGATGTGGTCGGTGAGAAGACTGAGGCATGTAGAGAGAAGCTTCCCAGAGGCCTTTGCAGCAAAGCCACAACTTGGCAGGGCGGGGCAGGGGGGACAGTTTGCTGCCTTTACTCTCTTCGGATAATGAAGATTTTTAAGGCTACCAAAAGAAAAAAAAAGTCATTTTCTTCCAAAATACTCTTTGTTCTCATGAAAGGATAAGCATAGGAATTATTAGGCCTCAGAGACAATCTGCTATGCCAGCTTTGAGATCTCACCAGGACGCTGGACAGCATGCCTTTAGAAAAGAGGCCGGACTCCTTCCTGAGCACGCCGGGAAGTTCTTTCAGTCTTAGTAAAGCATAAATCATCGGGTCAAGGAGAAAAAACAAAACAGCTTTTAATGCCTGCTTGGACATCAAACCATCTCACAAAACAGCGCTTTGATGGGTTTCATGTACATGAATCCAAAACACGCAGCTTAAAGATCCCTCAAAGCACAGGGGGCTTGGAAATTAGCAGAAAAGTATACTTTGTAAGAAACAAGAAAAACAAAAAAACCACACTTGGGGCTTTGCCAAACCCAAATGTTTGAAAAGATTTTAACTATAGCCTGGCATCCGAGCCACTAACTGTACAACTGGAGTGGCCTCTGGGTACCTATGGGAGAAGCCACCAGAATCCACTGACCACAAGCCCTGCTGGCATGATCAGCTCACCTAACCACGTGTCGTTAGAAAGGAAAGTGCATGGGCAGCCCCTACCCCACGCCTGACTTCCTCTGTCTTGTCATTCCCCAAGAAATGTGGCTTTGGGGAGTAAATGATTCCCAGGTGACAGGGAGGGCAGCCTTCATGTACTTGCACTGCACTGAGCATCCTCCCTGAGCATCCTCCATCAGCAAGTTAATGCCTCCTCTCCTTCCTGTTTCCTCTACAAAGCCAGGATTTCTTCTGCAGCTGGATGAACCAGCTGGAGAGACTAGAGCCCAGGGCGCTTGAAAAGTGGCAGAGGTAAGTGGTGGGAATAGGTCCAGAGAAGGGGATGGCAAGCACAGAATTATAGCAGTGTCCTTGGGGAGTTGGGGGACAGTGAGCAGGGACCTGAGGCTAACTCAGGAGAGAGATGGAGGGAATAAGAGCCCCTGGCCTTAACCTGTGTGAAAGTCTGGTTCTCTGGGAGTCCAAGAGTGAGACTCTGGGCATTGTATGGAGGTTTATTGAGGAGTGTTCTCTGGCACAACAGGTTGGGAGGGGTGGAGGGAGCATTGAGGAAAGCAGGATTGGGCAGAGGAGCAAGTTGCACTGTGGTTCATTTGCAAGGGGTGCTGCAGCTCATCTCACAGGAAGCTCTGGAGCTACGAGAGACCTTCAGCGATGCCCCAAATCAAAGCAAAGGGGTTGGGCATTTGTACGGCGGCATTAACTGGACATCAGATGCAGGTTGCCTATGGCAAGGGCGTGTTTTGGCTGAGAGCAATGTCCAAAGGGCAATGGCACAGCCAACACTCCAGGGAGCTGAGGCATGGGGGCACCCCCTACCTGACCTGAACCGGGATCAGGGCTGCTCCCCTCTGTATCCACCACTGTCCACCCCTTGTGGCACTTGTACCCATTTATTTCATGTACTGAGTTTATTCTATCTGGGAACAGCTGCTCCAGGATTCTGGTTGGTCATTTTCCCTGGGAGGAGTTACAAGAGAAAGGTTAATGGGACAAACTACAGCCACCACTACTGTCCTGGTGTCACAGCTGCATCTGAGATTCATCATCCCTCCTATAGCACATTTTATGCCCCCTGTTATTCTTGCCAGAATCTCTACTGCATGGCAGGAATCAGAGCTCACCAGAGGGAATGACCCACCCCATCTCACCACTGTAAAACTCTCACTTGAAGGATGAGGGAAGCAGGACTGGGCAAAGGGAGAAGCTGAACTGCAATGGGTCCCACGCTGTCCTAATTAGGGATCCGACCTTGGCATAGCAGACCTGCAGGGTTTGAGGATCTGACTTTCTCTGGAACACTCTGCTACTTTAATAATTATGACCTGGGCCTGATCCTCAACTCTCTGTCCTCCAGGAGGGTGAATCTCTTTATCTGCTGCCCTCTGGCTTTCACACTTAGCCCTTAATTGGTGATTAATCACTCTCAGTCTAGCATTGTCTCTGTAATGCATTCGTGGCCCCCAGCAACAATTCCATAATATTTTTAATTACTATCCCCTCCCTCCTCACCTGAGAAATTGCACTTGCCAGTGCATCCCTTTCCCCAAGTATCCCATCCCATTTCACCACCAGCAGAAGGGTTGAATATTTGCATTGCCACTGCATGCCAGGGTCCGTCTGCGCAGCACCTTCTCTGGGGATGGAGTCTCTGCCGCCAGTCGGCCAGCAGGTGATCCAGTGCCAAAACTGAATTCTAGAGTCAGCATCCGAGGGTTGCTGCAGGAGCACTGCTTGTTTAGTGGGCTCCTCAGTAGTAGAGGATGGGATGGAATTTACATGCAGGTTCATTGAAGAGAGCTCTGATTCGGTGTGGCTGTGTCCCCACCCAGATCTCATCTTGAATTGTAGCTCCCATAATTCCCACGTGCTACGGGAGGCTCCTGGTGGAAGATCATTGAATCATGGAGGTGGTTTCTCTCATACTGTTCTTGTGGTAGTAAGTCCCAAGAGGTCTGATGGTTTTATAAGGGGAAACCCCTTTCACTTGGTTTTCATTCTCTCTTGTCTGCCACCATGTAAGATGTGCCTTTCACCTTCTGTGGTGATTGTGAGGCCTCCCCAGCCATGTGAAACTGTGAGTCCATTAAACCCCTTTTTCTTTATAAATTACCCGGTCTGGGGTATGTCTTTATCAGCAGCATGAAAACAAACTAACACAGGCTCTTAGGAACCACACCTGTGACAGAGCAAGGTGGGGACAGGGCAGAGGGAGAAGCTGGACTGGGATGCAGTTGCAATAAAGGCCTCGGCCAACTCCATGGGGAACTCTTAACCTGGCATCACCCATCAGAGTTGTCCTGGATTGAGGCAAGGGGTCCAGGCCTTTATGTCCCCACATGGCACAGTCAGTAGAGATGGGATACGCCCAGGGATAGGGAGAAGCTTAGGGCTAAGCAGCTTCCTTCAGCCAAGATCAATTCCCAGAAAGGGATAGAGCTCTAAGCCAGCCCTGGCCGACAACCTCAGCAGCTGGGAAGTGAGTTCCTGGGTTGTAACGGAGTACACACATCACGCATCACAGAATCTGCTACAATGTCCATCTTCCCCAGGAGATGAGATAAAATTCATCATATGAACACATGAATGAGTGCACGATTACAAGCCCTGTGAGGTGCTCCAAGGATTGGGCAAATGCCCACCAGTGGGGGTCTCTGCCTTCCTCTGGAGGATTAGGCAAGGCTTCTTCAGGGAGAAGAATTTGAGCTGAAGGACGAGCAGGCCAGAGCTGGATGAACATAAGAGGGAATGAAGCCATTGAGCAGAGGACCTGGGAGGTGTGAGCAAGAGCCAAGACACAGGAGGGACTGAGATGCTCGTGAAGAACTGCAAGAAGGTGACAGCAGCTGGATGAGGAACAAGGAAAATCCTGCTGAGATGAAGCCTGACAAAGCCAAACCTAGGCCTCGTTTGATGAAGCCAAAGTTGAAGAAGGAAACCAGGCCTGGAGCACCACAGGTAGGGGTTTTGGTCTTTCAGGAGCTACTGAGGACGAATTTAAGGCTTGGAGAGAAACAGCAGCAAAAAGGCATGGCACACCGGCCACTTATTTAGTGTCTCTGGAGGATCATCCCCTGCTGATGGCAACCTTGGAAATGCAAATCCTTGCTGTGGACATGCTGAGATCAGGCTTGAGCTGTGGCTAAGATGGAGCCACATCTGGGTGGAAGGGGCACCAGGGGACAGGCACAGGACAGTGGGAGGGAGAAACATGCAGGGCCAAGTCCCAGAAAGTGGATTCCATAGAGGATGGAGAATAAGGCTGGCTTGCCAGGACCAGGTCACACGGTACACTGCTCACCAGTCTAAGGAGACTGCCCCTTGTCAGGCAGGAGATGAGAGCCCACAGCCTTGGGATGACGCAGTATGGGATTAAAGATGGGAACTGCAGGCAACATAGTGGAGTCTGTGCTCAACAGAATAATGGAACCCAAAAGTGTCCACATCCTAGTCCCAGGACCTGTGAATATGTCACTTTACAAGGCAAAGGGATTTTGCTAACATGATTAAATTAAGGACCTTGAGATGGGCAAATGATCCTGGATTATTCAGTGGGACCAGTGTCATCACAAGGTCCTGATAAGAGAGAGATGGGAGGGACAGGGTTAGCAGATTTAAGGTTGCCATATGGCTGGCTTTGAAGATGGGGGCAGGGACCAGGAGCCAAAACTTGCAAGCGGCTTCTGGAAGATGGAAGAGTCAAGGATATATGTTCTCCGCTAGAGCCTCCAAGAGAAAGGCGGACCTGCCGAGTCCTTGATTTGAGCCCAGAGGACCCATTTCAAGCCCCTACCCCTGGGAAAGGATTGAGGGATGGTGGATATAAGGATACGGGCAGTGGAGAAGGAGGGGGAGCCATCCACAATAGAAGCCGCACGACTGAGGGGCACCAGCAGTCATGAGCAGTGAAAAAGCATGGGTGCCCGCATGATTTCTGTGCAGCAACATTCACAGAAAGGAAAGACAAGAAGACGCAGGAACTGGAGGAGAGGCTGGTGGCTGCAGTCTGCTGCAGTTCCTTTAGAGGGAATCCAACCTAGCTCTCCTCTGACAGAGTCTGAAAGTTTCTGGCATGGCTAGACCTGCATGGCTGATTGAATACTCTACATTTTCCCTGTACCTGAGACTTCATGTGTAGAAAGTGAAATAAAGTTTCCTCTTCAAATTCTCTTAGCCAATTAAGAATAGATAGCAGTCTCTTTCTCTAGGTTAATCTACTCAAAGGCCTTTGTTACATCTGCTAGCTAAAGTAAAGAAATCCGTGTTTGGCATTTCTCCCCATGCCATTCGTGTGTACCTATGCAACTATCTTGCATGTTCTGCACATGTACCCCAAAACCTAAAATGCAATAAAAATTAAAAAAAAAAAAAAAGAAATCCGTGTATTTTGTGTTCTTAGTTCTTAGATTTTAGCCTAGATATCTGACCTGACATGCTTGGATAAGCCCAGGCAAGCTTTAGGTCATAGCTTGTTCCTCTTTCCTCATTTAGAAGTATTTTTGCCTCTCTCAGCATTCCGTAAGCAACTTCCTCTTTTCCTTTGTTCTCCTCTGCCCTTACCTTTTTAGGAAAGTTTTAAGTTGTTAGCCAATTGGGTATAGCCTAGAATGTGAGGTCCAGTTCCAGCCAATGGAATCAGGATGCAGCAATAGGGACCAGATGCGTTAGACATAAATATGCCTGCTCTTCCTTTGTGCAGTGCACTCTTGTGACAAGACTGCTGGCAAGCAGTGCCCTTTCTGCAGAAAGTAAAAGAAAGCCTTGCTGAGAAACATTTTGTCTGAATGCTCTTCTTCCCTGTGACACTGGAAGATAAACTCTCATTCCCAACGACATGGATTCAGAAGCAAAGGGAGAAGATTACAACTCCCAA
Organism: Leontopithecus rosalia; assembly: GCA_028533165.1. Lineage (NCBI taxonomy): Eukaryota > Metazoa > Chordata > Mammalia > Primates > Cebidae > Leontopithecus > Leontopithecus rosalia. The sequence goes on from CM052655.1 coordinate 117,722,991, forward strand.
CACAAAACTTCTCCACCTGGCTGGAGAAATGTGGGCCTCCAGGGTATCAGTGCCTGGTGCTAGGGACAGTCACCTGTCCTAGTGTGGAGAGGGAAGTAAGAAGGGATGGAGGATGGAACTGTGCACTTTGTGACTCATCCCTTTGAAGGTGGCAGCAAGGGAAAGATTGGGAGTCAAAGAGACAAAGTGTACACCGGGGATGCCAGCCCTCTGCCCAGCCCCCTAAAACAGACATTCCTGCTTGATCACCTCCAGTGTCAGGGAATGGCCTCCCTCAGACAGTGCTGGCATAGTAGGCTTGGCTGGTGTCAAATATCTTCCTTAGTCTGTACCAACGTTGGCTTCCCTATTGATGTCTTCTTGTTTTGCTTTCAAGCCCTACTGAGTGCCTTCACTCCTTTTCTCCGTCAGCCCCTGAAATTGGAGAGCAGTGGCATGTGTTGCTCCGGGACAGCAAGCTCCATCCTTCCCCAGCTCAATCCTGCCCCTCCTCCGTACTGATGAGATGGAAGTCTCCCCTCCTCCACTCCGCATTGCCTTCCCATAAATGTCCTACGATTTGCTGCTTTTTTGGCGGGAGAGCCCACTGCCCACTCTAAAATGAGCACAATTACCTGCGCATACGGGAGCAATGCAGAAATGAGCACGAGCAGCCATCTCCAGTCCTAAGCGCTAAGCCCCCTGTAGTGCAACCTCAGATCTCAATCACTTTACATAAGCCGCCACAGCATTCTGTTCACTTGTGTTGAGTGCAATTCTCAAGGCATTTGATTCATGCATTTCTACAAAGCTGAATCCACCCTACCCTGACCTTCCTTGCACCCTGGTTCTTTAAACACACATGTAGGATGTTGCATGAATGTAGACTCCAGGGCCCACAGGGTTTTGTGGCTGTGGGTCACTGCTCTACCTTCCCCATCAGGCTGGAGCTCCTCTAGGCAGTGACTTAGTCTTATGGATGTCTGTAATGCTAGAATCTGCCATAAAAAGTTAGGGGGCGAGAAGAGAAAATGGAATAAGGAAGGAGGGATGACAGGAAGGGCAGCAAATGTGGAATGAATAGAGGAGGGGACCACAGGAACGTGCCACACCTGCGTAGGTGCAGGTAAGCCTGAGACATGAAGGTAGGAAGCCGAGGTGACAGGGGCCTCTGCAGAAAGAGGTGTGGCTGAGTGTTAGGTGGGCTCAGGACATGGGAGATGAATAGAGCTGGGGCAGAAGACAGAGACTGGACCACAATCAGACACCACTCAAGGCAGTGTGGTCTGGTCTGTCCAATCTCACGGGAATATACCCCAGCCTCTCTCCAAGGCAGTGCACATTGGCTCACTGGGCTGCAAAAAATACAGGTGCCACCCCATCGGAAATTGAGGCCAAAGCTGGAGTCAGAATTGCCATGGAGCCTGGAGCAAGCCTGGGCTGAGTTCTACCCAAATGGCCCCCTTCAAGGAAAAGCCATGAGACTGGGCAGTGAGGCCAGGACACAGCAAAGAGGGGAAGAAAAAGGGAAACCGAGGACCTGGAGAACTAGGTGAGACAATCTGTGTAGCGCGCTCAGCACAGAGCCCAGCACTTAGTAAATGCTCTCTAAACTGAGACGGTGGCAGAGGTGGTTAGAATGAGGGAAATCAAGAAGAAAACTAGCACAGATTGTCTACTGTATGCACTTGGCATCTACTGGCTGCCTTCAGCATTGAGATTTCCATTGACCCTGCTCAGCAATCTTGTGAGATGGCTAAGTTTATCCATATTTTACAGATGAGGATGCCAAGGTCCAAAGCATGGAACTCTGCACAGTTTAAATGGGCGGTTCAGGATTCAAACCCAGATTTGTGACTAGGATTCAAACCCAGATTTGTGGCTCTACAGCTCCTGTTTTTTAGTGTGGAGGGAGACGGTGGAGGAGGTGAATAGTGGCAGAAAACTACTTAGTAAGGCCTGTGCTTTTCCAGCCCACCAGGGGCCAAACCCTGAGTGAGGCACAGAAAACCAGATACGGGCTCTGACCCCAGGAGTTCACGAAGGTGCACCAGGAGGTGCACTAAAGCCGACCATGACACCATAGGGGATACACAATGTTCTTGAGGGCACAGAGGAGACAGGGTGAGGGAAGGCTTCCTGGAGGAGGTGACATTTGAGCCAAGCCATGTGAGTAAGCATCCATCTTCCCAGATGATCAAGATGTATTTGGTTCAGGGCAACATGTGAATATTGACAGCGTCTGACACTGTTTCCTGCCCTGCCTCTTATTCACCCACTTTCCATCAGAGTCCAAACCAACAGTGGACACCACAGTTGCTCTAAAGGCACCCTCCTAACATCTTCCTCTTTGCTCCTCCTTTTCCCCGAGGAGCTGTAAAGACTCCACCAACCCTAACAGGACATCCAGCCTCAGACTAGGAAAAAAAGCTGGTTCCACCAAGCTGGCTACAGGCAAAGCGTCTCCCATGGAAGAAAGAAAAGGTTCCCAGGTTTGGGGCAGGGGGCATAAATCAATCCACATCATACAACAGGAAATAGAATAGTACCTCACCCAAACCAGTTATGTAATGTTTAAAAGGCAGCTCTCAAATGGGAAGAGCATTTATCTATTATGAACATTTTCCATTTTTAGTGGTAATTGAGTTTTTCATCGGAGGCTCATGCTAAAAGCCTGCACATTGTGATCTGCCCCACCCGTTCGAATGCAATTAGAGAATTTAATCAAACTCCACTGCCAGTGCAGTGCCAGCCAGGCTATTTTTGCATTTTTCAATCTAGAATCATTTGGGGACTTTTTAATTGTTAGTTGGGTTTATTTATTGAACTCGGGCTTAAAAGAAAAATAAACAGCGAGAAGGCAAGAAGTAGCTGGAAATGCGAGAACCCGATCCCTGTGATTTAATAAAGTCTGTCCTTGTTAGCTCCAGCAGTTGCTAACTTCCAATGAATTCAAATTTCAACCGGGCCTCTAAACATCACATTATTTACATCTTTCATGTATTATTGTATTTCAAATAAGATTGTTATAAAATTGCCCCAACTTTGGGCAACCGTAGATCATAAAGTAGGAGCATTATTGCATTAAAGGAGAGGGGCTGTATCTCATTGAAAACACATAAGCACATAATTTCATAGATGTATATCTGCAGCCAGATATACATCTATGAACAATGAAATTGCCCCAAAATTAAAAGCCTCTGGCTATATATTTGTAAACACAATCAGATCGCAATCCAATGAAGGGGCCCTTTTGAATTAATGTGCATCACGTGATCTTCCCATCATTACATTTATAACTTTCCTTTTGAACAACTCACCGCCTTCTCTTTTTCTCCGTAAAAATGCGGGGGTTGTGTCTGGATTTTCCTGTTTTCTTTGGTTAATGGTATAAATACATATACATTCCTGATTTTACGGCAGGTGGATTAACTCAGATTGTGAAAAAATACACAAAGAAAGAAAGTCACCCTTTTACACCCACAGAGAGCGAGAGTCTCCATCTAATTTCTCATAACTTCTGGCATAAAACACTTTGCATTTTAAAAAGAAACTGTCATCTCACTCATTTTTATGATTTTGATAATGAGAATGGAATCTACATTGTTAAGCAGAAAAGTGCAGTGATTTTATATGCACGCATTAAAAAGGAAAGTCCATTCCTTTAATTTAGATCATTTAAAACAAAACTTTCCAAGTGACAACCTTTTAGTTGTGATTTATTCATGGATTGCAGTTCAGTGTTCACGGGGAAAGCCACACCTGAGATACAAGGTGCACAGTAAATGGGTAAGCCTTCCTCTTCCAGACAAAGCCACAGAGGTACCCCAGAGGCTGGTAGCAGGAGTCCACGCTGCTCCGTGGGAGTCCACACAGAGAGTGAGATCTACCTCCCACCTTGGCTCTGTCCAGTGTGTTGTCTCCAAATGCATAAGGACCACTAAGCCTCAAGTGACCAAAAGTCAAATGGATAAAGTATTTTGTGTATCTCCAAAATCCAAGGTGCACTGGATTCAGGCATGGCTGGATCTGAGATCTTCAACAATGCCACAGGAACTAGTCGATCCTTATCTCTTGTCTCTGTTTTCCTCCGTGTGGGCTTTATTCCTGGAACTCATGTGGTGGTGCTTAGCAGGTACAGACTCGTGGCATCTGTACTACTCTTGTGCTCACAAAAAATAGAATCTGTCTCTTTCTTTTTTTTTTTTTTTTTGAGACGGAGTTTCGCTCTCGTTACCCAGGCTGGAGTGCAATGGCGCGATCTCGGCTCACCACAACCTCCGCCTCCTGGGTTCAGGCAATTCTCCTGCCTCAGCCTCCCGAGTAGCTGGGATTACAGGCACGCGCCACCATGCCCAGCTAATTTTTTGTATTTTTAGTAGAGACGGGGTTTCACCATGTTGACCAGGATGTTCTCGATCTCTTGACCTCGTGACCCACCCACCTCGGCCTCCCAAAGTGCTGGGATTACAGGCTTGAGCCACCGTGCCTGGCCGAATCTTTCTATTGGGCACACCGGGAAAAGGCCCCTTGTTTGCTCCTGTGGGCCACTTGGGTCCCTGACCGTCCCTGAACTAATCACGGTGCCCAGGGAAGTGGAATGCACTGAGTTCCCAAGCCCTGGTTACCTGCATACTCTTGGGCTTCATAGGAGGAGGCAAGCCTCATCCACGTGACATGGATGACGGAAGGGGTTCTCACATCTCCTCAGGTGTGCTGGGGCTTCAGCAAGTAACTAAATGGATGATACCCGGCTTTCTCATCAATGGTTATCAAATTGAGTTATAAATGTGAAGGTATTGAGCAGGGTCTGAATAGAAAGCGTCATATAACACCACACTTAAATCACACACTATTAGTATGGGATGCTAGGAGAACTCAATCAGCACATGACGCCAAACTATCCTCTAAATGAGTTCACGGCACACATATTTACCTTCTTCACACCTGCCTTTGAGTCACACAAGTCCCACAAGAATAGGGGCATTGGGGTCCATGATATCACCTCAATGCAGTTAAATAAATGTATTCTTTATGATTAACTTAAATGCACGTGCACTTGAACTTTATTCCATTGTGTGGCTCCATCTTTTTTTCATGTCAGATGTAGCCTGAGTTTCAAAGCACTTCACGTTTTCTTGATAAAAAATGTTGAAAATAGGTTTGCAGCAGCCATTAGAATTTGAATGCCCAGAATGGGCGACCCAGAGACACACCTCCCATGAAACAGTAGGGATAAAACAAAATTAGCTTTGTCTTTTTCTTCCATTGTGATAGCTTGCTTTTTTTTTTTAAGAATATTGACTCAAACAGATCTACAAGAAAAAAGCAAACAAGCCCATCCAAAAATGGGCAAAGGAAATGAACAGACACTTTACAAAAGAAGACATAAAGAGGCCAACAAACATATGAAAAAATACTCATCATCACTGGTCATTAGAGAGATGCAAATCAAAACCACATTGAGATACCATCTCACGCCAGTTAGAATGGCATTCATTAAAAAATCTGGAGACAACAGATGCTGGAGAGGATGCGGAGAAATAGGAACACTCTTACACTGCTGGTGGGAGTGTAAATTAGTTCAACCATTGTGGAAGACAGTGTGGCGATTCCTC